>OZ038488.1:32568709-32604168 GCA_964036315.1 Acanthosepion esculentum
TCCTCATTATTCCTTTCTCTTGCAACCAAACACTTAATATAACAACTACTTGCACTGAATAATTTCAAGACCAAGATATTTGAAACTTGAAGTTTCCTCTGATCTGACCATAAAGACTTGCTTGATTTTCTTTATCACATTTTCTTCAAATTTCTCAATGCCTGCCCAGAAGAAGTCATCCACATGAGATGATATGATTCCATTAATCTTATTATCATAGTATCAAATAAAGACAGCTTAGTCATACTTAGATAGGCAGTTTCCCAGTTTCGTTAGCTCTTCTCTAACTGTTAAATACCATTCTCAAGAAGCATCATTCAGTCCGTATATGCATTTATTATTTAACTTCCATATATAACATTCAGGGACTTCAGCTTCTGGAGGAGGTTTTAGAAAGACAGTCCTTTCAAATTGTTTCCCTTGCAAAAATGCTATCTTGATATCCATAGAATGACATGTTCACCCACAAGCCACAGTGATGGTCAGGATAATTTGTACGCTCTCCTTTGAGCAAGTAGGAGAGTCACTTCTAACATATCCTGAGTCTTCATCTTGGAATCCTTTTGTAACCAGTCTGGCATTTATTTTAATTCCATCTTTTGACTCGTTTTAGATGCAAATCTATCTTGTAATTGTATTTTGGCCAAGAGTTTGATACAAAAGAATACACTTTGTTTTAACCCCAACTCTATAATTCCTTCTTTTTAGCTCAGCATATTCTACAATATTGACTGTTGAAAATTAGCTAATTTCCTCATTGTCTAAAAAGTTTTTTTCAAGAGGGTCCCTTTCATAAGCGTCTTCCTGTAGATTTTCTTTTTTATAGCTAAGAAAGTTTTTCCACTCTACCACATTTTTCCCCAAATCATGCCAAAATGGGTCTTCCCTCTCAACACATACATTTAAAATATTTTTTATTTTTGCCAGTAGTTTTTCCATCATGACTAATAACTTTCATTTTCTTCCAAGAAGGATCATTGTCTGATTCCACTTTGCACATTATTTCTTGCCCTAATCTTGGTAAAAATTAGATTATATGCCTTCACAGATTTTTCTGATGGATGTCCATCCATTTTTGGCTCTTGACTGCTACTCAATTCATGAGTTTTGCATTGTCACTCATAGAATGACTAATAATTTTTCCATCAAGTGAACCATCCACAGTATCTTCAAAATGACTGCCTTCTTCTACCCATGAATCATTTTCCAAATTTTCTGTGTCAGATGGGTTCTCGTAAGCTGTTGGTGCATAAAATTCCTCAACAAAATCATTTTTATACATCTGCAGATGACATGGATAGCTTCCTCCATGCTTGACCAACACCTTCTTGTTTTTGGTTCCTATAACTCTTTCTGGTCACATCCAATGGTTTGATTAATTTCTCTTAAAATATTTGAAATCTCTATTTTTATATTTAATAGCAGTAATGGGTCTCAACTTTTGGCACAAAGTTCTTCTAATTTTTTTAGATGACTGCCTAGATAAAGGCATTTCTTACTGCACGCATAGCATTCAAGCTGTTAGCTATGGATTCACTTGATTTAACACCTTCTAAAATTTGGAGTTTATTTATCTGAACATGTGCATTAAGGCACATTAAAATTTTGTCGAAATACCAGTCAATTTGGACTCTAAACATTGACCTTATGCAAAGTATTTTTGGAGCTCAGTGACCAAGCAATGACAAATTCCAATCTGCAACCAATGTCTTCCATAGTTTTGACTACCATTTCATTTAGTATAGCATTGTGGCACTCATTTAATCCATTGCTCTATTGACTTTGTACTGGTGTAGTTCATACAATAACATTTAAATTCTGGGCCGTGTCTCTGAAAGTTTCATTTTCAAATTCTCATGCATTATCAGTTAAAAAACTAGGGGGAGGTCAAAAATATGCAATCCAAGACTGAAATACAATGTTAATAATCTCTGAACTTTCTTTTGACTTTATTATAGAAGCTGCACTGTATCTTATGAAGAATTTTGGTCCCTTTAATTTCCTTTATTCCCATAGATACCATTTCATTGAAGTGTTTTTCCTAATGAGCAACCAACAATGGGATTGGGTGGTGCTCTCTTGTATTTTAAGCACATGTCAGAATCGGAAGTAATTTCCTGAATCTGTTTCATAATTTCAACATCAAGAACTCCTGCATCTTTCAGGAGAGTATTCAATTTCTCATAACGGGAATGACTAAATTGCTTGTGAATGTTTTTTTGCTTCTTTTCATTTTTTCTCTGACTTATTTTTAATATCCTGAGCACTTATTAGAACAATACTTTAATTTTTTTTTTTAAAGTGGCAAGTGCGATGTAATAATGCCCAGAGTTAGTGTAGAAAAGCTGTAACCTTTGACCAATCATAGACACACTATCATTTTTTAAATTTAGATATCTAAGCAACAATTATACCAAATCAAGTCACACATTGACCTGGAGAAACTTGAGTCCAAAATCATGGCATCAATAGTTTGTCCTAGGAGCATACTATCCCTAGAGTTATTGTGATTCATGAATGCAATATTGGCTTTGAATACATCTTCCTCATTTCCTTTGTCAAAGGAATGTTGACAATTGTTAGCTCAGTGCATGGTAGATTCACAAAGAGCACATCTAGAGGGTTTACCATCAGGTCTAAGAGGATTTTGTTTCTTGGTTTCATTCTTTTGATAATTGGTATAGCTTCTTTTACTGAATCTGTTGCCTCCATATGTATTGTCTCTCCATCCTTTACCATGATAATACTTCTGTTGATTTCTGGGGATAGAGCTATGCATTATGTCCTTTATCTGTGCATCACCATTTTCATCCAAAGATTAAGCTGTTGGTTCAGACTTTATTCGATATATTACTGGAGAGGAAGTACTCATTAAAGTCTCTGGTCTAACACCCATCACATTTTTTATTTGAACTGTCATTTCATTGAATGTTATGTTTCTGATGGTAGCCATTTATAATTTTTTTAATTTTCCTCCCCTAGATTGGCATTCTTGAGGGCTCTGTAAATCAATACAGCATCAGGAAACTTAATATCATGTTCACTAAGTTGCTGAACCAAATGGTCAAATTCTATAATGAAATCAGTGTTGGTGATATTTTCTGGTCTAATATATTTTTTAAGATTTCCCTATGACATCAGAGTTGCTTGATTAGTATCCATCTTGAACAGAAAGCCCAACTTTTCATACAATATTTTCATTCCTTCCTCTCTGTTTAATTTAGCAGGGTCCATTTCCAGCACTGCTTCTCTTGTTTTAACATTTGGTTAAACACATTTGGAGCTCTTTTCCACATATCTATATTTGTTGCCATTTACCAGAACTTCATTTCTTTTTTCCAAGCACACTACATATCTGGGATATGCACTGGTGGGGCTAAAAACTTCATATTTATAGCCATTTCTCTTTTTTATGCACTACACTCTGCTACCAGATGTTAAAACAGGATCTTGCTCAATCGACAGAGTGACAGCACTTCACCAAGCAACAGAAAAATGTTCCCTGAGAAGAAATTTAAAAAAAAGATTAATCATACCTAATGAACAAATCCACTTTGGCAGGAATGGAAATAAGCTACTGTCACTGCTTCAAACACATCCATTAAGCTGAGGAGTAGGAGTCACATTTGTTAACCAAGGATGGTGAGTTCAATCCTAGTTAAGAGTCAGCATAGTTAACAGACTGACATGCTCCTGTTGAAGGCCAGGGGGTACCACGGCCAAAATTTTATGATAACAACAAAAATAAGGCCAATAGTCCGCATGTAAATAATTTAAATAAAACTAAAAAGTTTGTTATTCTTCAGCATTTTCATCAAATGATTGTTGTCAGTCATTTTATAATGAAGTAGTATCATGTGTTTTTTTAAGGAATTTAGCTGGACATTTGCTTGATGGTGTTGTTAAAAAGCAGTATGAAAGGAAAGTGCACAAACTCTCTCCCTCTCTTCTTTCCTTTTTTATCCACAGGATGCTCATTTCCCTGTCACAAAACTTGTTAGTCTTCAGTTAACCACACATTGCAAACAACACAAGAAAATGTATCTAATAATACAACTAACAATATTACAATCCTGCTATAATGACCTATCAACAAAAGCTACTAGTTGTTAAATTCTCAAATTTAGACTCTGTACATATAAACCCTGTCACATTGACATATAAATCAAGTGATATTGACTAAGTTATTTTTTATCATTGCACTATATTTTATATCAGGAATGGGAAATGTTTTTATTGGTTTTATAGGAATTAAATCCTATATATATTTTTCAATCTAATAAAATCCCATCAGAAGTTTTGTTTGATAAACAATCATTACAAGGGGAGATACTACTAGAATGTAATTGTAGACCTACCATGAGTTATTTTTGGAACATTTAGAAAATAATACTCCCTTCACCACTTCTGCAAATTCAAGAAAAAGATTTTCACATGCCTATGTGCAATTATTTTCTAACCAATAAATACCTTCTATCCAAATAGTTCACACCTCTATGTGAAATAAGCTTTTGAATCCCCTTACGTATATAAAAATTGATGCATTCTTCTTCTCAAGGCTCACAACAATTCCACAGGACAGTTATCTACACATGCATACACACACACATGCACCCACTGGAAAGGGGTTGACAGCCAGCAGCCACTGACTAAAGCCTTGTCCACGTACACAATAGAAGGGATTAACCAGCAACCATCTACTAACCATTTGTCTACAAACTCACAAACACATTAGGCTGAATGTCATAAAGTAAGTCTGTCCACACATTTCACAATGCACTAATGACACTTAATTATTTTATAAAACAAACTTCACTGCAAGGAAGACTGAACATTTTAATGTAATTATATATCTCTGAAAAAATGTTTCATTTAAAAGATGTGTTCTTGTTGTTAAATGTTTGGAATCCAGATATTCAGATAGCAAAACAAACCTGGGAAGTCCAGATCCTAACAGTTCTGCAAATACTGAATAGAAATAAAGTTTTGACAGTCAAAGAAACACTTCATTAATGGTTCAAATACAGTACGTTCTTTTTTCATCAAATCTTTCAAATTCAAAATAAAAGTAAAAAGAAAAGATTAGTGTACAAGTTCAAATCATTCTTAGAATCACAATCACAATGGTGCTTTTCCTCAAAATTTTAATTGCTATATGCACATAAAATGAAACCCTGCTAATAATCCAATATGTTGTGTCTTATTAAGCCATGTAAAATGTTATGTTTCTCTCTGTAATCTCTGTTAAACACTCTCACATTTAGACTTCAGAAAAATTACATTTGCTTTATTTCCTAGCTTAAACATTTCATCACTCTAAGAAGAATATACCAATGATGGATATTAACTTTCAGTTTAGACATCATTCAATATAAGGCATTTCCATTCTTTATCTATGCATGGACTCTATTCTATGGATGAATCAACTAGTGGAAAGATAAACATTAACAAATGCCCTTTTTCCTCAAAATATACAATGTCCTTCTTCTCTTTTCTTGTACTAACTAGCTGGCCTCTCCAGACACAAAGTGAAAAAGAAAGTATATGTAAAATATACATAAAAGGAAACAGTACCTGAGAGAAATTAAAATGAATACCTTCTCACATTCAACTAATCTTTTAACTAGAACCATATGCCACTCACACAAATAGCTTCTAAAAACACAAAATAATACGAGATAAAGGAAACCTTGTATTGGCATAAATGACTATATCATTGAGTAAATCATGCAGCCAAATTTTTGAAGCTCAGTTCATTATGGTTTCTGGTTACAAGGTGAGGTTATTTGTTTATTCATACTTTTACGTTGAGTGGTTTGTATTCAGTAGGCCAAGGTTTTGCACTTGGTTGACTTTATAACTTGTTCAAATGGGCAGGAAGCAAATAAAATGTGTTTCTGGCCTTCAAGTTAATATGGCTTCTCGTTCTTGACTGCAGATACCACCAAACATATAGGCGCATTAAATGTATTATTGCCAAAAATATATTATTTTTTTCTTAAATGTTCAAGATATCAAAATTCAGTTTGATTCTATTTCATTATCTCTCTTTGAAATTATTCAAAAATCATTTTGTATAAAATCCAAGAGGTGAATTTAATTTTTATGCACATTTAAGTTTCCGTAACAATAACTACCATTTTCATAACCCTGAGGTAAGATCATTTATTAGTCTGCAGTGTAGCAGGAATATGATTCAGATAAATTCCACCAAATTATTAGTATTGTTTAAAAAGAAAATTTCCTTAGCTCCAGGGTTTCATGTGAGAGATTTAGTCAATTTGGCTTTGATAAGAAGCTGAATATATTCACCAATTTTGTCTTTCTTTGACAAAATGTGAAGCTACCATTCATGTATATACTTATGTGTATGCATAATCATGTATATAATAAATTTATATGTATGTGATAAATATTTATAGAGATAGCTATAAATACATAGACTAAACTAAAATTGCAGCACATTGAAAGTGTATTTCATTTTACTCAAGATACAGTGCTGCTCGATAAAAGTGACTCACCTGATTTTTTTTTACTAAATGTTCTCTTCGCCGATGAAACGAAAGTTGAGCTAAATTCAAAGGATAAGCAATCTAAAATCCGAAGAAGAAGCTTTGAAAGCTCTTTGAATTTAGCAGTAAGTACTGTCAAGCATCCGTTCAGTATAATGTTCTGGGGATGCTTTTCTTTTCATGGAACTGGTTTCTTAAAACCTATTGAAAAGACCTCCAGGAGCGAGCAGTACAAGAGAATTTTAGAGTCTTGTCTGCTCCCTTTTGCTGAAAGGGTTCAAATCAACCCCACCAAGCTCATTTTTATACAGGATAATGCTCCCTGTGACAAATCAAAATTGATGAAGGAATACTTTGATGAGAAGCAGGTGAGTGTTATGACATGGCCGACCCAATCTCCTGACCTCAACCCCATAGAAAACTTATGGAGCATTATAAAGTACAGGTTCTCGAGAAAGCAGTTGAGCAACAAAGAGGATTTGATTGTGAATTTCATATCCGAATGGAATTCGGAAAATTTGGAAATGCTTGGAGATGAGATTTGCCAAAACCTAATCAAGTCAATACCAAAAAGGGTTGAAGAGGTTATTCAAAATAAAGGAGGACCCATAGATTATTAAATATTTCAAACTATATTACCTATTATAGATAAATTATACTTTATTTAAAGCTGTTCGGTTATGTTTCTATTGATTACTAGTTGCAGGAAATAAATGAATCACTTTTTTTGCACAGAGTTCTTCCCTAAATCTCATTTATATCCAAAATTTATAATTATCAATAGAATACCTTATGGTAAGTAAACTTTTTTACTAGGTGGGTGGGAAGGGGTCTTTAGATTTGTAAGATTAAAAATTAGTTTGACCCCAAAAACAATAGGTGAAAAATTTTTAAGTAAAAATATGAAGTGAGTCACTTTTATCAAACTGCAATGTATATACTAATATAACCAGATTACAATAGCTGATGATATACACATATCAATAGATGCAGAGGTTCCAGAATAAGAGTTGCATTAAAAGTATTCAGACCCCCAAATTAATAGACTGTATATCTTCCTTGGGTGTTCACATAAGCCTGTACTTTCACATGCATCTGTCAAAATATAAAATTCTATGACTTCCGTTAGTCTGTACATCACACCTTCTAAATTAGCCATACATTGACCAATCGAAACCAAATTTTGGAGAGAAGGGCAAACAGGTAAGCGGTTACAAAGTATAGTTGGTTTTACTAGGGTGCATATCTTAGTACAATAAATTTTCATTAATTATTTTGAAAAATTAAACGTTTTATTATTTAACATAGAAAATACTCCAACTATTTTAAAATCAATTTAAGGATTAAACAACAAATACTTATTTAATAAAAATGCAGTTTTTTTTGTCTAACTTTTCTTTAAGTTTTTATATATACAAGAATTCAGTTTCCTGTTCGCTCTGTGTTTCCAAGATCTAGAAACAAATCACAAGACCAAACACTTCAAAAAGTTGGATTTTGGCTCCAGAAAGAAATATTTACACATGGTCAGTTATATGTTGCCTGCTCAAGAGTAAGAAATCCTAAGAATTTATTCTTTGCTGTTAAAAAGAAAAAAAATAAATTTTCTTAAGAAATATTGTTTACTATATTGACCACTAGTAGGTAATTTCAAATGCTAGGTGTGTGATTGGAAGTTTTGGTGGGCAATATAGGATTTTGAGTATTAAAAATGCATTTCAACAGATGCTACCCCAAAAAATATTCAAAGAAGACATGCAAAGTACCTGTATTAAAAAAATAACAAAATAAAACAAAAAATGGAGGTAAAATGGGAATAACTGAGTTATATTCCTATGATATTTTCTGACAATTTTTTATATTTTTTTATCCCATTGGCCATCTTGAATTTATCAAGAAAGGAAAAATGCTCGTCAAAACATAATTTACCCATCACTGTATGCTTAGAAGATTCTTCCCTGGCAAAGTGGGCGATGACACAAAAAAGTTTGGAAACCCTTGGGCTAGATGATCATTTTGGAGAATTGTTGTGCATGTTGGATGTGATGAGGTGGTGCCATTTTATATTGATATCAAAATCAAACAAGTACAACAATTTAAATATCTAAGAAGTGTTTTACCTGAGGATCTAAAGTGTGACATTGACATCCAAAAGACCATTGGGATAGTGAAAGATACCTCCATAAACTAAGCAAAGTATTAAAAAACAAGAAAATTTAATTAGAAACAAATGCAATTGCCACTTCTACTCCAACAGTTTCTTTTCTCGCACTTTTCACCTGTGGAACTCCCTTACGTTTACGTGATTCCCTGAGAACTACAATCTTCAAAAATTGAAATACAATATTAATTGCCATCTTCTATCATATTTAACCCCATTCATGTTTCGTTCTTTCCTCAATCCTGACTCTAGTCAGACTTTTCACTCACTTTCACTCCCTGTGTACAAGTGACATTCCCACTTTGCTTGGGATGAAATGATTAAAAAAAGAAAAAGAAAAAACAAACTTTTAAAACCATGGGCATATAAACAAGTTTCAATAATAAATACAAAGATATGATGTCAAATTTTATTGCTTTTACCAATACTTTATATTCAAAGGTTTAATGACCTAACATAAAAATAAAACCAAAGTTTTATGATTTAACTGCCAAGCATTGAAAAAGTTTTCTTCTGATATATTGTCTATAACACTGAATATGACATAAACATTTCAAGCTTAGTTAAAAAAATTCTACTTGGTGTTGTTGATGTTGTTGACTTAATTCATTCACTGAAGCATAGTAAATAATTACAATGATTATCATATCATCTTTTGGCATGAAAACATATGCAAACATTATAGAAGATGAAGGCCTTGGGTTTTTTTATCACTGAAGATGACCTTCATTTTGATATTGCTATTTGAATTTGTAGTAATTCATGCCAAACTCATTCTCTTTGCTACTGACCGTCAAAGGGTCAAGTTGTCCATCTCCTCTCCTCGGTACCTTGCTTGTTATAAGGCGAAGTGACTTTCTTCCTTTATCACATGCAACCTTAAAACACATATAACAAAATACATACACTCTAGTACACAAAAATAAATAAAATTATATGATTCTAATTTACAACTTAACATGCTTTTAGTGTTATTTCTTTGTATGTTTTTTTTATTCCTGTGAACCAAAGGCTATCCCTACCGGTATAATATGAGTGACCCCACAGATTTAGTACTCATAAATTATTCATCAACCAACTTCTATAAACTTGGATTTTCTTGACATGTGTGTGTGTCCTAACAAGTAAGATTTATAAGGTACCTGATTTTACTAATGGTATCATGTCAGTAGTAAGCTTTTGAATCTGAAATAGAACTCTTGGTTCTGTTTGCTAAGAATATCTAAAGTAAAACATGCTTTAGATTGAGATAGGTTAGAATCAAATGATGCCAAACTTGAATTTACAGAAGATAAATGTAGAGGAAAGGGAAGTGAATAACGCATATTCATGAGATTATGGTTTACTATGAGAATCACTGAATATGATTGAATAACCTGGAGCAAGTTCTTTAACATTTGGTACATGATAGCATTTGAAGAGGCAACTAAGATGAATAAAGTATCAGGAAAGAAATGAATGAGAGATTAAGGGAGAAGGGAAGCAGTTGCTGACTTATGGTATTCTGAAGCGCAGGCCCCTTGTCATGAATCTATTTTTACCACGGACATACATTCCTAATAAGATATGTACTTCACGGCTGGATTAGTCTAAGTTTGGTTTAGGCAAAAGGAAAATGGGGATGATTTTTCTTATTCTGTTATTTTTTTAATGATATCCTTCTTTCTACACACACACACACTTACATATATATACATACATACTTACATATATACATATATATATATACTTTCATATATATATATATATATATATATATATATATATATATATATATATATACTTTCATATATATATATATATACTTATATATATATATATATATATATATATACTTACATATATATATATACATACTTACATATATATATATATATATATATATACTTTCATATATATATATATATACTTATATATATATATATATATATATATATATATATATATACTTACATATATATATATACATACTTACATATATATATATATATATATACATACATACTTACATATATATATATATATATACATACTTACATATATATATATACTTACATATATATATATACTTATATATATATAAATACTTACATATATATATATATATATACATACTTACATATATATATATATATATACATACATACTTACATATATATATATACATACTTACATATATATATATATATATATATATATATATATATACATACATACTTACATATATATATATATATACATACATACTTACATATATATATATATATATATACATACTTACATATATATATATATATATATATACATACATACTTACATATATATATATATATATATACATACTTACATATATATATATATATACATACATACTTACATATATATATATATATATATACATACATACTTACATATATATATATATATATATACATACATACTTACATATATATATATACATACATACTTACATATATATATATATATATATATATATATATATATATATACATACATACTTACATATATATATATATATATATACATACATACTTACATATATATATATATATATATATATATATACATACATACTTACATATATATATATATATATATATATATATACACATACATATATATATATATATACTTATATATATATATATATATATATATATATATATATATATATATATAAAGTACTCTGTTATATTTTACTAAAAAATTCTTTAACCTAAATGCAAAACCAATAACCTTAAGAAATTAACCAAATTTCAGTGACATGAACAAAACTGTTGATATTTTATGACTTTTATACAAATATGACACTCATTGGAAAAATTCATACGATTTATTTTTAAATAAGATATTTACTATTGACATAAAATAAAATAATTTTTTTTTAATAAAATAAAATTTACTTTTTAATTTAAAATAAAATTAATTTCTTTTTATCTTTCTAGTAAGAGTTTCTATATTATCAAGTGTCAGTTTGACATCTGGAATAAATTTTAATTTAGTTTCTTTCTTTGATCATCTCCTGTATGCCATGTCCTTTCAGAATGTGGCTGATCATGGCTATCCACAGCATCCTCTCCTTTGCAACTCCCTGTTCTGCCATCCATTAACACAAGCCAATTATGTAGGTTACTCACTTTCTTTCCTTGCATCCCACTTGCCTTCAATATATCCTGTGAAGAATTTCAACTTTTTAAAAAATTATAAGTGTCCTTTTTGGTTATATTTTCCTTATAAACTTTCTCCTTGCTTACATGCTCCATCCATGATATGCTCAGTATCCTTCTGTAGAACCATATCTCTGTGTCATGAAGTCTCTTCATTATGTGTTCAGCATTCACTGCCATGTACAAAGATTGATATTGCATAACAACTCAGCACTTTTCTTTATCTCTAATGAAATACAAATGCACACAAAAATATTGGACACAATATTTTTAAAGTGTTTCTTTAAGAAGAAAAATCTTAATGTAGCCATAAACCTAAAATCTTAATGTGACCATAAACCTAAAATTTCAGTAAATATTGAGGGTATTTTATATCTGAGCAAAAATAATGAATTTTTTGTTTGTGCACAAATTAATATGGAAATTAAACATAAGTGGTGTGATTAATTTGTTTTTTATGGCTTATCAACCCTTTTACGGGTTATTTAAAGCCAGAAAATATTTTTAGGTTATAAGAATTTTTGGAAATAATAATGATTTACTGATACAATTCCTATTAATTAACCCATAGCGGGAGAAAGAAGAGGTGGATTCATAACTTTCTTAAGGGAATTTTAATAAACCCAACTGGAATTGGAACTCAGCCCTTCTATTTTTAAACTCTGAGCCATTATCCATCACACAACTTGCACATCCTAGCTTACAGCACCTGGTATTCCCAGGTAGTCACCCATTTAAGTACTGACCCAACTTTACTCTGTTGATTGGTGTTTTAATTTGATATTGCAGTAAGCCCAAAAGTGATGTGAAGAAGTTCTGGATGCATTCGGAAATTATGAAATGAAAAAGAAAAAATGAAGAAGAATAAAATTGCCAGTTGGGAACTGAATTTTTTTACCAAATGATTCATTTGCCAGTTTCCCCTGACTGACCAATCAGAGCACGCAAAACACAAAGATAAACAATTTAAAGAATTTCTAGTTGGAATGCGCAAACATTTTCATCATGGCGATACTTTCACATGTGACTATAAAAAGTGACAGAAGGCTGTGTGTGTCTGTGTGTCTGTGTGTATGTCCTTCATTCTTTTGACATTGCCTGTTTTTTTTTAATTACAGCAGCAACAGCTTCTGCTGTTGCTTCTACCAAAATTAATGTCACAACCTTACCTGCACTTTTCTTTATGGATAATGCAATGATCTCCTGTTGATTTTGTACACCAACTTGAGATGCATTATATATTTTCATGAAACAACAAAAAGCACTGAACTAAAAGAAATATTTCTTTTGAGAAAAGACATCTTGTTTTTCTTTATACAGGAAATTATTTAAAATTTACATTTATAATGAAATGCTTCAGAAACACCTTCAAACATCAGTAATATGGATATTTATTCAACTTTTTTTTTATTCTGCCACAGAATGTTGAATAAACAGATAAGCTGTCCTCCATGATACAGTGAAAGGACAGGGAAAATAAAGATAGAAACTTTACAAAATTAATTCAAACAACTTAAATTTGGTGTGTTTGGTAGACTTAATCTAATAATATTCTTTATAAAAGCTAACCTATGACATAAAAATAATGGCATAATTTGTTAAATTTTTACTATTATTACATCTTTGCATATAAATCTTTAGATTGGGCACTTCAAGGCAGTGTAACGGTTAGCAAGCTTGTCTCTGTAGAACAATTATGACCAAGTAGTGAGTTTGATCCTCATTTGGTGCCCCATATTTCCGGCCTTGTGCCACAGCTAAGCTACACTTGAAAAATCACTATAAGTCTTTAGATATGTTTTTCAGAGTCAGTTTTTTCACTGGCTGGTTCTTGTAAACATATTAGAAGATTTCCCTATTGTCATAACAGATTCACAGCCACTAACCTTGCCAGTGCAAGGGAGATAATTCTATATTGATGACAGATAATACAGACTAGCATATATAAATGCACATGGCATGCACCCACAATAATTCCTTCTATTTATTTCCATAGGAAATACAACAGATGCAGGATGAAAAATAATGCATCTTTGCCTAGAGCAAGTTTTCAGCTGTAAAACACTTATTTTTCCCAAATAGTTATCGTAGAGTGATTGGCCATGGTTAAAGGTGAATAAATGGTAGAACTGCTCAACAAACAGAATTGAAAAAGTTTGCAATAAACAATAAAAAGAAAAGAAAGGGTCAAAAAATAATATAAAACTAGTAAACAATATGCAAGAATTAATAAGAAAGCAAAGTAACATTAATATGGCAAAAAGTTCACAAACTAAGAATTGGGGTTGACACACAGGAGCAAATTAGGATAAGCAAACATAGCATTCTGACCTCAAGGCAAAAGAGACCAGGACTTAGTCAGATTAAATCAAGAACCAGCCTATTTTATTGGCTAGGAAGAAATCATAGCATTTATTTGTGTGCTTTTGCCTATAAAAGAGGAGCAGAAAGTGTTTTGCAATGATTCACTATTGGGATTGAAACCAACAGTTGCTATCATTGGCTTTGCATTTTTATTAGTGGGAGACGAAAACCTGCATACTGCAATCAAGAAAATTTGCATTAATGGTGGCAATTCATTTTTTCACAGAAATGAACCAACAACAGTAGAGGTGTTGTAGTTGCCAGGATCATGTTTACTACATTATTTACATGCAGACTATTGAAGTCGCAATTACCGTAGTTCAATCTCTGGACCAAGTTATATGTATGTAGAAATGGAGCAAGCAATAAAAGGTTCAGTTTGAAATCTCCTCAAGGTTATCCAGATTGGCAAGCACCAGATAAAAACCTGAAGGACCTAATAGTCGGAATATTGTGATAACAACAACAAAGATGAGGATATTAGTCTGCATGTAATTAATGTAAATAATGATAAATCTTCATCCCAGAAATTAAGATGGTGCCCATTTTTAATCATCCAGAACATATAAAAGTTAAAAGATAGCAAGTATAATATGGTAAGATGATCCAGCCAAAATTTGCAACATGACCAATGGTTATCAAATAAATGTGAGGCCTGTTGCAAGGAAGGGTTTTAAATGATTTTTGGGGATCAAATTTCTTTGGCTATAGGATTGGTTTCCTTGATGGAAAAAGGGATAGAGGCTCAATTGCTGCTGATTGTCTTCTCTGGAAATTTGTCATAGTCAGTTACAAGAAGATCATGTCTTTCCTATCACAAAGAATAAGCACATCACATAACCAATTAATGGCTGTGACTTTTCTTTGCTCAATTCCATAAAGTGTCATTTTGATATCAGCTCATGATGGTGAACCTATGTTTTGTCACAGAGGATGATGAAGTTAAGGAAGATGCTACCTTTAGCTTAAAATATGTTCATCAGGTCCTGACAAGACTTGCATTTGATGGACTTTTCATTCATATGTTAGCATCTGTGGCAGACATTTGGCACAAAATTTATGAAATTTTAACATTAGTTCCAACATACAGAAGCTGAAATTCAGCTTCATCCACTTCTCTGTTTATAATCTTCTGATTTGCATGAATGAGCTGATCAAGGTGATTTTTGTTTCATGAGTAGTACAATGATGTCCAGTGTGGCTTGTCAGACAAATTCTCTCTCTCTCTTACTCTCTCCCCCCATATATATATATATATATATATATATATATATATATATAAATAAAATAAATCAAGCTCTCTTTTGTGGATCAGTTTTAATATTTTTATATTACTAGGATCCACTCGGATTATATACCCATGGATTTACTTTACCTTTACTATATAATGGACTCTCCTATCAGTTTCAATGTATGAGGATCTGACAACTTAACCAATTGATTCAGTTATGAAATTTTTTATGATAATCTTAAGTGGCACTTAAGACCCGATAGTGATTTAAAAAGGAGGTTGCATATGGAGCAAGAGTGAGGATTGTGGGATGAGATCACTGTTAGATTGACTGACCTTTTAGATCTTGCTCTCACTTCTTGAAAATGATTCAGACTAGCAGATTGAAAACTGCTGCCGCCTTTACTCTCTTGCCAGTGGAACTTGCAAGTGAACTGTGTAGATAAGAATGAACAAATCAAGGTAAACCGCCAGAAAACCCACATAAGTCATTTGATTAAAGTGGTGAGGGCTTGTGCAGAACCATCCACACTTTTTGGAACTATTGATAAACTCAGTCAGTGCAAGTAAATGCCTCAGACAAAGGAGACGATAGACCTCAGGCTTTTTGTGTGATAGTGTCCTATCTCCTATATATATATAATACCAAATTGTATTTCATAGGGATTATTCCAAAGAGGACTTTTAGAAAATGTAGTCAGTCTGATGTGAAGACTATACCTATATTCATTGAAATATGGATTTTTAAGGTTATTTTCCTAATTATTATTATTACACACACACACATACACACACATATATATATGCATACATATATACATACATACATACATACATACATATATATATATATATATATATATATATATATATATATACATCCAGGGAAGATGAGAATGAATAAAGTACAGTTGCAACTTTTGTAATATTTAATATAAAAGAGGGCTCAATGCAAATTAATGTAATATTATTTATCTTAGGATATAACACTGAAAACATATCAAAACTGCTACACAATTGCAGTCATGTTTCGATGCGTTTCAATGCATCTCATTAGGTGATGTCCTTGCCATTTTAAAAATTTTCTATTACACGTTCATGTTCACATTCAAAGGAAAATATTATTAATGATACTGGCCAGTGTAATTGTAGCAATTCTGACTAATATCCATTGCCAAACAAATGTTTAAGTAAATCTCTTCTTTATCATTGTACTATCTCTACAATAAAGAATCCAACTGTTGAAAAACACTGTATTGATAGTACTAAGAATTCTTTCAATGCTAGGTGGTATCAATATACTTTGTCCTTCACCAATAGTACTTACAGAAATAATACATCACTTTCTAAATATTTTTGGAGTTTAAAAGCTAATAATAAGACTCCTAAGGTGAAATGGAAAATTTTAAAAGGGCAAGGACCTGTAGATTTTTATATGTATCCTGTTTTCTGTGCTTACACGAAAACCTGGAAATTGTCAGATTAAAGAAAATTTCTTATTAAATCAAAGGAATGAATTCACAGTAAATTGTAAACATAGTTTACCTTTTACCTTACAATTTACTTTGGAATTTGATTATGCTTTTTCTTATATTTATATTTTAGTTGCAACATATATGGCTTATCTTTCTCTTTGTAAAATTAATTTGGATTTTATATAATTTTCTATTAATCTCCTGGTAGTAGTAGTAACATCTACGGATGTATTGGTATTTGGTTGGCATTTCTGACATTTTACATTGATTGATTATTATAAAGAAGCTATTTATTTATCAACTATAAAATATTTTATGTAGGAAACTCACAAAGCATCTAACCTGTTTAACATTTTTCTAAATTACTTCCCATCCCATTTTTATTTCTTAGGTAATGGCATTGTCTAGTTTGTATAATTTATGAATCTATTTATGTACCCATTTATGTCTTAGCTGCCAATTTACGGGTCATGACCCATTTATAAAAAATATTTTTTTTAAATTTTGCTTAGTTTAAATTTAACATAGGTCATATTTGATTGATGATCAGAGTAAAGCCCACAAACCTTATACCCCCACCTTTTTTCTTATTTCGTAAAAAGAGGTTGTATTTTGCTTTTAAATCTAAATAAATCATTCACTCACCAGTTGCCTGATGAGATGCATTGATATGCATCAAAACACGACTGCAGTTGTGTTGGGATTTTGACATGTTTTCAGTGTAATATCCTAAAATATATATATATATATATATATATATATATATATTAAAAAGAAGAGAGGTACCGCAAACTTTTTTGGTTGTAATGTGGATTTAAAAAAAAAAATTATTCTTTATTTTTCATAATTTTACAACACACGTTTCTGGTCTCGTGACCATCTTCAGGTAAAGGTAGGAGATTTCCACATATTATTAAAAATAATTAATTATTTTCCTTTATGTTTTTCAATGTTAAATATTCTGGATATGAGACATTCTCTGTTTTTGTGTTAGTAATTCGAATGTCTTTCTTGAAATGGCAGTGAAGAGTTCTGAGCGAAGGGTCATAAAACAATTAAGGTTGGTTTGAGAAGTGATGGATTAGTTGTCGGTATCTTATCTTTAAATGTTTTAGTGACCCCTGTGTGTTCTTAGTTCTATTTTCATTTTTGTGTGTTCCTGTCACCATGCGTATATATATATATATGTGTGCGTATATTCCCCCTCAATACATACACTGTCTCACTATGAAGAATTAGTAAACACATTTGTACACATACACACACACACACACACACACACACAAACATACACAAAAAAAGAGGTTGTATTTTGCTTTTAAATCTAAATGAATCGTTCACCCAGTATCACCTGATGAGATGCATTGATATGCATTGAAACACAACTGCAGTTGTGTTGCGATTTTGACGTTTTCAGTATAATATCCTAAAATAAATATATATATATATATAGAGAGAGAGAGAGAGAGGTAGATAGATTAAAGCTGATTGTCATAAAATAATTATGTTGTTGTAAATTTCATTTTGCTTGTCAACAGCTTTTCACTTACAATGTTTCCTTTCTAATATTTAGCACAATAATAGCACATATTAATAGAAAAGTAATTCTGATATTTGAATGTGTTCGAAGCTTATTCACTAAGAATAGTAATAGCAAAACAATCAATGAACCAGAGTATATAGAAAAGCTCATATTTATATATAAATGTATCTGAGTTACATATCTATCATACATTGCCTTTTCACAGTTTGGGAAGTGAATTGTTTAATCCAACATTGTTTCCTATTATTTTAACATTATTTTTCATCAGTACATGTTTGATTTGCTATCTCTGTTCCATGGATTTAATAACCAGAAAATTTAAGAAAAATTGAATCAGGCCTCTGTCCCCTTTTACCATCAGGAAAAGCAAACCTATAGTCGAAGGAATTTAGCTAAATTGGTAGTGGCATGTTTTGGTTATAGGAATGGCTTACCAGATCCAAAAAGGGATATAGATTAAATTCCTGACAGGGTGCACAATTTTTCTTTAAAAGGACCTCTCAATCAAGTCTCATTTATTTTGCAGTTTTAGAAAAATAATAATGAACAAAAGCAGACATGGCAACTCAAACATATATACTCACTAAAAATAATATTTTATAGTAATAAGTAATATTTATTTATCTATCAATCTACATTTCTCTCTCTCTCTCCCCATAAGTATGTAGATATATATATATATATATATATATATATATATATATATATATATATATATATAAGTGAACATAGAAGTCAACACGTAGAGGCGACAGTCTGTTTCATGCTAGATGCAATCATCGGGCCTGATGATTGCATCTAGCATGAAACAGACTGTCGCCTCTACGTGTTGACTTCTATGTTCACTTTTATATTTACACACGCTCTATCTCTGATATTGAGCACTTTATCTCATAAATATAGCACACTTTAAGACTATATTTCTTCATATATATATATATATATATATATATATACATATAAATGTATATATCTATATATATAAATGTATATATATATATATATATATATATATATATATATACATATAAATGTATATATCTATATATATAAATGTATATATATATATATATATATATATATATATATATATATATATATCTATATATATAAATGTATATATATATATCTCAGTCACTGTGTGTTTATCTGAATCTAAAAATAAACACGCTAAAATTCACCCTCATCCCGTACCGTACGCTGACGGCTTAGTGGGAGAAGTTCGGACTGACGCAAATTCAGTCGGGTTTCGATCCTAGCTAGAGGCAACCGAACGTCTAGCCACACTGATGAGCTGTGAAACAGCGAAACAGTCTGTCTGTGGATGACAAATATATATATATATATATATATGTATACATACATACATATATAAATGAAAAAATATATTTTTAAGGTATGCTATATTTGTATGTTAAAGTGTTTGATATCAGGCATAGAGCATATATAAATATAAAAGTGGACATTACCTTGAGATGAACATCCAGTAGTGACGGTCTGTTTCACACGTAAAAACACAATTGTCAGGCCTGATGGTTGTTTGTTCACAGAATGTTCACATCAATGTCCACTTTTACATGTGTGTGTGTGTGTGTGTATGTGTGTGTGTATGTATGTGAGAAAAGTTATGATTTACACATTTCCCTAAATTTTATCAAACAACCAAGCATCATAATTTTTTTTATCTTTCTTTGTTCAGGCCAAGAACCACAAATGCACACACACACACACACACACACACATACATACATACATACATACATACATATATATATATATATATATATATATATATATATATATATATATATATATATTGTGGATTTGTGCAGTAATCACTCATTTATACAAGTTTCATTAAAACAGACGGACAAGATACTGCAGTTCTTATTTAAATACATATGGAGATGTATGAAACTCTTTTTACAACATACACGTTGATAACCACAATTCCTTGTCAGTCATTTTTAATGAAACTTGTATATATATATATATATATATATATATATATATATATATATATATATATATATATATATATATACATGTATAAATATATATTCATACATGTTTCATTAAATAATATAGATAAGTGTTGTCTATATATTTTATGTAAGTTCTTTTCATATCGTCTGATAAGCTTAATAACATTATCATTAAACAATGAAAGAAAATCACAATATTGATACATATTTTTTAATCCAATCTAAGCTTTCGGCTTACATAAGCCATTATCGAAGATGACAATTACACAATATATTAAGCAATTCATGAAAAAGAAATTGATGATAGTCTGTTTTTGTTTACATGGATGATTTCCAAGCAACGATAAACACGTGCATATAAGACGCTGAAAGCGAAAATCGCACCACAGCTCATGACGTCACACATGACCACGCGAGAGTGAATCCGATGAGTATTGAGTATGGAAAGCCGTTGGTATGAACCAATGGCTTCTGTTACTAATTATAGGCATTTAAGGATATTTGTGGAGATTTCATAGTTTATTTTGTTCAGTAATCACTCATTTATACAAGTTTCATTAAAAAAGACAGACAAGATACTGCAGTTCTTATTTAAATACATATGGAGATGTACCAAACTCTTTTTACAACATACACGTTGATAACCACAATTCCTTGTCAGTCATTTTTAATGAAACTTGTATGTATATTATATATATATATATATATGCATGTGTGAGTGTGTGTGTGTTTTTAATTTACGATCTTACCCAGATGCTGTAAACATATTTTTATCATACTATGCATCAACTCACTTCAGAATATAAATGCATTGTCCGATATATTCTTTTTTATATGTAACAAACTCTTAGAATTACTTTTTTTCCATCTTTGTTGGTTAGACATATAGAGATTTATTATTATTATTATTAGTAGTAGTATTATTATAATTTTTCTTCAGACAAGGTTAGCCTAATTTACTGCCACAGGAAGAACTGGATTGAAGTACCTGACATTCCAAGAGCTCATAACAAAAAATAATCATAGATTTTTATTATTTCCACCGACAAGCACAAATCGTCAACAAAGTTATTGAAAAACGTTCCAGCAAAAACAAAACCTATTCAGATCAACAAGATGCTAAGATATACTAACCATGCACCACCATAAATTTGCTAGGCTACTTAGGTTTCATTTTTATTCTATTCTTTGCTATTCTCATTCTTTATATTGTCTACACTTCCATTTTTATTAAAACATGTCACTTCTTCAGATGTGAAGCTTCAGTAAAGAATCACAAGATTAGGAATTAGTTTTCCAAGCTTTCATTATTTTTATCCCAAGCAAAAATCCCAGGATAGAATACACATCCCCAAGTTCATAGAAATAATCATGGTGTTAATATTAATTTGAAAGACCCGTAAAAAAAATTTAGCTTTGTATTTATTTGTTTTTCAGACAATATTTTTTGTTGTGTCTGGTGCTGACAATAAAAGGAATTCAAAGCATATTGGTTTAAAAATATATATATATCCTCATAATCTTCTGTTATGTCCTATTCTTATGTCCTTACAACAAACTTTATCTTGAGTGGCTCTTAGGCCTTGTATTGGGTTTATTTATTTGTATTGTCTTTATTAGCATGAAATTAAAAAAACAAAACTAAACATTGTTTAGTTTTTTTAAAATCATTTCATCCCAAGCAAGGCAATAAAGACAAGGATGTTACTGAGTGTGAAAAATATAAGAAAAACTTTATTAAGGAGTGAGAACAATAAAAGAAGAGGAAATAAGATGACAAAAGATGACAATTGACATTGAATTTAAATTTTTGAAGATAAAAGTTGACTGGAAAGCAAGAAGCTGGAAGAGACTGTAAAATGTTGGGATCATAAAAGTCTTTAAGAGACACGTATAGAAGAAGAATGGAGAACCTCCAGTAATTTTTTTACTTTTTCTATTTATGTTTTCTTCACAGCTTTAAAATTATTGTTTTTATTAACATTATTCAAATCTATTCTTCATGAATTGCTCAGATTTCAATTTATATATGCCTCCCATTTTTTGCACTACTTAAACTTTTAATTGTTTACCAGAGAATAATATTTTTTTATCTATAAACTGTATATATTTTTATATCACATGATGATATCAAGTGTGCAGATATTTGGATTGAATATCTCTTGAAGCACTGATATTTCTACAGAATAATAATAATAATAATAAAAATCGATTACTGGATGGTCTGTATTGTATGTTTGAGATTTTGATGCTAGGAATTTTAAGTATAAGAGATAACACTTTCACTCAAAAAATTATAAAATGGTAATATTAGCGGCTTTCTTATAAGGAAGCCTTCAGCATTCATTGACTGAACTACTTGTAGTACTGTCAGTTGAATTTTATAAAATATTTCTCTTAAAACAATTTTTCAGGAAAATAGGTTTCTTAATTTCGATAGATGTTATTGCTTTTTTCCAGTATTGATGAGCATTTCCTTCCTAACTTTTTGTTTGTAGTAGTGTGGAAAGCCAACATCTTGATTATGTCATTATTTTCTCTTTCAGTTACATATGCTTTCCTTAATAAAGTTTTTCTCATATTTTTCACACTCAGTAACACCCTTAGTGTTCATGTCTTTATTGCCTTGCTTGGGGTGAAATGATTTAAAAAAACTAAACAATGTTTAGTTTTTTTTAAATAATTTCATCCTAAGCAAGGCAATAAAGACAATTCAAATAAATAAACCCAATAAAACGCCCAAGAGCCACTCAAGATAAAGCTTGTTGTAAGGACATAAAAATAGGACATAAGAGAAGATTATGAGGATATATATATAGATTAGTTGCTGCTGAAGGTCCTCAAGTGATGTTGTTTCTGATTTTTGGTTTGTATTGTTTTGTTTTACGGCATATCAACCTCAGTGGGTCATTTAGTGCTGACAACTTTTTTTTCCTGGTAATATTTTTGTTTTGTCAAAAATCTATTTCTGTTAATATTTTTTTCCTCAAAATTGTATAGCTGGTAATATTATTTTTTCAAAATCGTATTGCTGGTAATATTATTTTTCTTCAACAATTTATTCCTGGTAATAATTTTTTACAAAGTATTTCTGGTATTAAAACCTAGTTTTACACTTTTATAATGCTTTTTACCTCAGTTTCAGGGTTAACTATTTGCCCATAGCTGGGACACTAACAGGTGCTACCACCCTGAGTCAGGGTGGACCTGGGAACACCAGCAATTAATTAGAGGTTCCACGCTCCTCAAAGCCTCCTGATCAGAGGCTTTGCTGTTGGACATAGTTCATCGTCTTTCCTGGACATGGATGTAGTTTATCGTCATACCAATGATGATCTGATTTTTGTACAGTTCTTTGTGATTATGTAGTGTCAATCCATAAGGTTCAAAGAAGCCTAGTCTTTGCAAAGATCCACAGACTTCACTCATTCAAAGTATTTTTAAGTATTGATCTTAAGAAGCGGTTGTATACAGTTCATAGTTTAGCTATTTCTGAACATGTTTGGCGCCATGCATAACATTCATATGAAAGTCTTCATCTGACGAGGCTATTTAAGAACATGACTTAAGTTTTCAGTCTTAATGTTTTGTCATTGTTTTCCCCTTTGAGTTACATGTGACATTAAGGCCAGTGTGTACTACACCAAAACCCCCAATCAGGGTTGGGAGGAAGCCTGATTTCTTTTTTCTACCTACATTTATATATGTTACAAATTAAACTAAGCACAACTGACTATTAAAAGATGAAACAATTTGTGGATTTTGACCATTCTACGGTCTTTTTTCATCCAAATCCGTGAATTTGTTTTGCTTTTGCTAAGTCGTGAAAAAACATTATATAAAATCACTATTCTTTGTCTATAATGTTGATGTGTAAAAATTATTCAACTATTTTGTATGTGTGGGTGGGACAGAGCAACTGAGGTTTCCTGGTAGTGCTTGGAAAACCTCGCTATCTTATCAACATTTGATATTTTCTATCTTCATTTATATATGTTACAAATTAAACTAAGCACAAGTGACTATTAAAGGATGAAAAATTTTTGCAGGTTTTGGCATCATTCAGTGGCCTTTTTTTATCCAAAACTTTTTAACAAGAAAAATCTCAAGTTGATGTTAAAACATGCCACAAAACATTGTTGATTTTTAAGATGGAATAATCTATTATGACATGTCTCTAATTTGTATTTAGATATATTGTATCTATTTTCAATTTTTTTTAGTTGAATTGTTCACCTACACTGCATATAATCCCTTATTGTACATCATTAGGTTACAATTTTTATTTTTTATGAAAATTGACATGTAGTAGAGTCGGTGGCCTGTATCATAGATTGAGGGTGTACGTGATCCTTGCACCAGCTCAGTATCCATTTTAGCCGTTGCTAGTCCTCAACTGATGTGGCTTTTGTTATTCAGTATAGTTAGTTTCCAAGGTAGAGATATAAAAAGTAATAAAGGAAATATATTGTACGATAACTGAAGAAAAATAGAGTATAACTCTTACATTTCAATGATACAAGCACATTTTATATCCCAAATATTAAATCCAATCTTCTCTAAGATTGCACTATTAAAAGATAGACAGTCAGTCTATCTTGAAAAAGTATTTATAATTGTGAAATAAATGATTTTTATTATGATTAGTATGACCTAAAGTAAAGAAATCCATTCAAAATAATGTGAGAAATAAATGAACAAAATATATGCGAACAGTTCTTTGAATTCTTTCTGCTCTCTCTCGAGTGTAAACATACAATGCAACCTTCACCCACAAAGCTTTCCACCAACCGTCTGATGATTAGCCCCCATTTTATTCTGGTTCTTGATCCTGTCAATGTGCACTGAAACCTAGGGAAAGGCCTACTGCATTCTCAGAACATTCGTTACACAATGAAAAAAATGATATGTCAACAAATAAGAAAGGACCGTGATGTTTTATTCAAGGCTTTACCTGCTCATTTGGGTAGGAAGGTAGGGCATACTTGGGACAATTCCTGCTATATCAGCTTTTACTCCTACCAACTCCTTACCCATCTACTCACCCCAACATGGTGAATGGTGATATGAAATGGAGGCGTTGCAACTACTCGACATAGATGCCTATCTCCTGCCAAAGGCAGATCAGAACTCTTCCCAATCTCAAGTGTGACTGTTTATATAGACCAACACCCAGATATACCCTATTTCCTTTTTTGTTGCCACTTGATTTCTGCAAATCCCTGACCCACAATTTTACTTCCTATTGCCTTTTGGTTAAAGTGGATGCAACCTAGAAAGCTGATATCAAGTTAAAACAACCTCTTCTCTTCAGTGTAGGTGTCTATAGTATCACATTGAGAAACACAAGGAATAGTGATTAAAATACTTATTTTACTTAAGTAATCTACTTTTTGCATATTTAGCATCTAAAGAAATATTAAGTTGCTGCAAAAATAGCAGAAACAAATTTACAATCACAAATGTGATAAAGAAAGAATATACGTCATTTCTGCAAGCACAAATAACAGTTTATATATTCAGATCAGGTTGACTGAAAAAAGCTATGAAAAGCTAAGGCTAAAAACTTAGATGTGTAAATTTTTGAAAACAGTGGCATATTCTTAAAAAAATCTTTAAAATCAGTTTTTAGGAATGTTTTCAATGGCTGTTATGATTTGAAACTTCTTTTTAAAAGTTTCACTGTTTTTCTTCTCTTGCATTTGTTTTTTCTATGGCAGTTTTCACGGAATGTAAAAATGAAAGAAAATGTCAAATGATAAATTTCTCTTGTCTCTTATGAGTTTTATTTACTTTGAATCTTGTGAGTGCAAAAAAAAAAAAAAAGAAAACAAAATCCTAAAGACAGTTCAAGTGCGTTTTTTAATCTTTTTTATGAAACCAATAGACACTTGACAAACTTGTGTGAAAATCCTAGAGAAGTAATATATTCCAAAATAATAAAAATGTATGCTAAAAAAACTTCCATGTAAAGTACATAGAAAGAGTATAAATATCCATTTTGCTGCAAGAGGAAAATGAATATAGCCACTTCTATGATTGCTTATGATAAGTTTAAAAAAGGACCATTACTATCGAGTCGGTTTAAGGATATGTTTATAAAGACAACAGGAATATAATAAAACTCTCTCTAGAAAATCTAATTGTTAATTTATCTTGTGCTTACTTTATTAAACTTGTCAAAGGTTTCCATTTAACCCTTAGGATATATAATAAAAGCTTCACAGGTGATTATATACATACATATATACCTCCCTTGATTAAGTCCCACAAAGGATGAAATGCATTGGCTAAGATAAGTTTTCCATTTGTTTTTATTATTCATATTATCTTTTTACAGATATGTCCTAGCTGACATTTTTACATGCACATATCATATATATAAAAGAAACTGAAAATGCAATAAGTCTTTAAGAATAATTATTTAGATTAACTTTACCAGTTTCATAGTTGTAAGAATTTTAAAAGTTAAATTGAGATGTAGAGAAGTGTGGCTATGCTAAGATATATCTTGTGCATATATACAGTACAGAGCATAAAGATCAGAACAATGTTAAGAAAAAGTCTAAATATGAAATAACGTTTTATTTTAAAGCTTCATAGAACATTAGAAATGACTGACAAGAATCATAACATTCATCGAGTGATTTGTAGGTTAATGTACCTTTAAAATTTTGTTTGCAAAGGGATTTCGCCATTTTATATCATTAACTTTACTAATCTACTTTTTGTATGAATGATTCATTGTAATATGCATCACATATTTGATTTAAAAGAACTGATCCGATGTGCAAATTTTTGGAATAACAACTGAGACATTACTCTATTTATTGAACAATTTAGTTCATTCCAAATTGACTGATAAACTCCTATAAAAAAAATTTTCTCAAATTGCCATATTAGTAAAAAAAACGGAGTCTCTTAAATTTTCAAAAAATTCAACCTTAGCATTGCAACTGCATTCTTCAAAAGATTGTATCCGTTAAGAATAACACATTAAAAAAAAAACATATTTCCAATTGCATTTAATTTTTTCATCTTGGTTGCTACCTGAATTTTACCAAAAACAAAATAATTTCCATGCCTGAAGATGGCTGAATATACAGTTGAAAGTACTTGTGTATTAAAGAAAGACCTAACACAGCTTATAATTCTTTGAAACAAGAATCATAACATTTATTGAGTGATTTGTAGGTTAATGCACCTTTAAAATTTTTTTTACAAAGGGATTTCACCATTTTATATCATTAACTTTACTAACCTACTTTTTGTATGAATGATTCATTGTAATATATATATATGTATATATCCCACTTTTATACAAGTTTCATTAGAAATGACTGACAAGGTACTGTAATTAAGCATTTTATTTAATTTTTCTTGTGTTCATACAAATGTTCACGGATCACTTTAGGCAATTCTTTTAGCCATTATCCAGGATAATTTTTATTTTTAACTGAATGTCTGTTTGTTTTATGTATATGTCTGACTTAATAGCAATGTTTTATTTTCCAAAAACAGTCAGCACATTTTATCAAGGAAAAATAAGGATATAAAGTTAAATTATATAATTCCAAAATATAAAACTCAATGAACTTATTTTGATAAAGTTATAAGAATAATTATATAACATTTGAAAAAAATAGAGGATTAAAAACATCAGAACGATTAACAAAATCATCAGAATGATTAACAAAATCATACTATTATAATGGATACATCACATCCCAATGAAAATAGCACTCATAATTCATTAGTACTTGATGTGTAGAACTTTTACTTGCAATAACAGCTTGACATCTTTTGCTACATGAGCGAATTAATGTCTTGCATTCATTAATGGATATTTTCTCCAAATTCTCCTTTCAAATTAGTCCATAGTTCTTCAACATTTGTTGGATTCTTTTCCTTAGTTCTTTTATTTAGTAACTTCCAAACATTCTCAATAGGATTCATGCTTGGGCTTTGAGAAGGCCACTCCATAACAGTAACATCCTCCTCAGAAAGAAATGTCGTAACAGACTTCACTGTGTGACATGGAGCGTTATCTTGCATAAATACAGCTGGTTGATTAATTGCAGTTCTCAAATTAGGTACAACATATTTCTTCAATATCTCTTTGTATACAGTTGCATTAATTTTACTGTGTAGCTTGACAAGAGGTCCTGTACCAACAGCTGAAATCATGCCAAACACTGTCACACTTCCTCTTTCAAATTTAATGCTGCTTTAAGTGCACTGAGGCGAATAGCGTTCCTTAGGACTGCGTTGAATGAACCTTCTCCTATTACAACTGAACTGGTTAAACTTTGACTCATCACTGAAATGATCATAATCCCATTGTTCTTCAGTCCATATGATGTGTTTAGTGGCAAACTTCGATCAGCTCATTTGGTTCTTTTTAGAAATGTAAGGCTTCATAGAGGCTACTCGACTGTACAAATAAATCTTTAAAAAATTAAGTCTTCAGGAAATAGTGTGCCTTGATATTTTAATGCCAAGGTTAGCATTAGCTCTTTTAGAGATAGCGGTTGCTGTTGCAAATCGATCCTTTTTTGATTCATTACCAATCCATCTGTCTTCCCTTGAAGTAGTTTTCCTAGGCCTGCCAGGTGGTTTCCTTGCTTCATGTGACCCAGTTTCCTCAAGTTTTCTTAAAATACTATGGATAACACTTTTAGATTTCCCCACAGTCTTCAAAATATTCTCAATCGAGAGTTTATCTTCGTTACATAACTTGACTATCAATTTTCTAAGTTCCAATGACGTCACAGATTTTTTCACCATGTTTATAATGCAAGAGCCAGTGAAGAGTCAGTGTAATTTAGTAAAATACCCTATTTTATACTAAAAAATTTTCAATAATGTAAAATAATTATTAAATTTTATGGATTTATTTAATCATTCTGATGTTTTTGATGTTATATAATTATTCTTATAACTTTATCAAAATAAGTTTATTGAGCTTTGTATTTTGGAATTATATAATTTAACTTTATATCTTTATTTTTTCTTGCTAAAATGTTATTTTGAAGCTTTAAAATAAAAAGTTATTTCACATTTAGACTTTTTCTTAATATCGTTCTGATCTTTATGCTCACTACTGTATATATACATATATATATATATATATATATATATATATATATATATATATATATATATATATATATATATATATAATGAGTTGAATGTTTAAATTGTTATAGTGGTTTCGTCTTCTTATTTTGTTTGGATATTTCAAATCAGTCATATATATATATATATATATATATATATATATATATATAAAGAGAGAGAGTGAGAGATAGATAGATAGATAGATAATATCAAATCTGTAAATGGAAAGGATTATCCAAGTAGGTGTTTTTAATATAAAATATTAAAAAGATAGATCCATGAAGAGAGTTCAATGTAATTATTTACAGAGCAATATGATATACATCAAAGGAAAAAACTTAATACACCTCAAAAAATTGGGTAATAAATTTATTACAGCAGGAAAGTTTTAATACCTGCCTCATCAGACAGGAATTACAAAAGGTTTTGTAATTTTGTGATTCAGGTCTGCTGAGGCAGGTATTAAAAACTTACCTGCTGAAATAAATTTATTATTGGATTTTTAGAAATGTGTTAAATTTTTCCTTTGATATATATATATATATATATATATATATATATATATATATATATATATATATATATATATGTGTGTGTGTAACAATTCCGACATAATGAAAAATATATCTGTAAAAAGACAATATGAATGAAGACAAAAGGAAAACTTTTCTTTACTGACACATTTCATCCTCTGTTGAACTTTATTTTGGAACAAGTATTTATAAACATAAGTAAGAGCACTCATAAATATTCTTCCAGTTAATGCTGAAAGTCAAGATGAACTATGGAAGATGCTAAGTGATGTAATTTAATACCTAATAAACGAAAGTGAGTAAATGTTGTTATAGTTATTGTTGAATATTTTTTATTGTTGCAAGTATTATTCATTAATTTATTTTTGTTTTTGAGAAATTAATTTATTATTTATACTATTTACATTGTTCAGACTGTTGTCCTTGTCTTTGTTGCCATATTCACAACGTTTTGGCCATTATACACTCTGGCTTTCTTCAAGTGATTGGAATTTTGAACTGAACATTTTATTTCATCTAGTTCCACGTGTTGTACCTCTTCCTGATATCTCAGTATCAGTTATTTCCCTTTAATTCAACTCCAACCACCGTTGCTGTGGCCAGGTATTGAACTCACAACTCTTTTTGGGTCAAGTCACTGGATTACTTCAACCAACACTTTTATCCATTGGAGGACATCAGTGTACGATGTATGTATGGATTTTTGGGATTTGTAAACCTAATGGCCCAGTAATCTTTTTACCAGAGCTCATATTACAATTTGTTGCTATTATTGTTTTTCTCTAGCACTCTGTATTATTGGTTCCCATATTGTACTCATATTTATGCTTGGTCAGCTTGGGAAAGTAGTATATCTTTTAGGAAAGGAGATACTTGAAAAGATCCAGGGTGCAGATTTATATTCTGGTAAGATTTAATAGTAGCACTCTCAAGAATTTTCCATCAAATTAAGTTATTTTCTCTTTTAATAAGTGTGGCATTTTTAGATTCAAGTTATGGTGGAACTTATTTCTTTCTATGTATGACTAAAGCATTTAATAAATTGTTATGTATAAGATCCTTTCTGTGTTCATAGTTACATATTTTAAATTTCTCCAATTTTCACCAGTATGCTATGCAGAACAATTGTGGCATTTTTATTTTATATATACCTGCTTCAGAATTATTACTGTTATGGAGATTTTGATGCCACTATTGAATATTGCTAAAATGACAAAAAATGAGAAAATTAATAGTAATGTCTATGTTCTTTTTAGCATTAGATTTTTGTAATCTTTTTTCAGTAACCTTTTACCAAATCAGCACAAATATATACAGGAATATTTTGCAATGATTCATCACAACATTTTAGTCAATGCAAACTTTGGCATTCCAATAGTGCATGCTGCATTCAAAGAACGTTGAGCAAAATGCATTATTTATTCCAATCTATGTGTCAGTAATTATAAAAGAGAATGCATTAGATGAAAACTAAAAAAAAAAGCATCGCTACCTGAGTTGGTTAGTGTTAATGCATCAGTAAAACCGATTTTGTTCTCTAGACACCATGACTACAAATGTTGAGTCAGGTAATGTAGAAATAAATAATGACTCAGGGGACAGGTGACAGAGTGACATCACAAGGAAAAACTGATAAAAGTTTAGCAGTTCTTTAGGACACCAAACAAGACAATTATTACAAATGAATATAGAATACTCTTGTTGAGTGAATGTTGAACTAAGCTTTATTTAAAGACAAGGTAATTGGTCTGACTGATTCAATGATTTATACTAATTATTAAAATATTTATTATATTTTAAAACAAATAAGTCATGTGACACTAATAAGGATTAGCAACTCTGTCCATAGAATATTTACAAGTGATCATATGAAGGAAAGCTTCAAATTAATAAGTTAAAATCTAAAACACTTTTCAGTTCTTTAAAATTATTCAAAACAAATCAAATTTATTAAAGAAGAAGAAAGTGATTATTCATCAACTGTCATCTTTTACATCATAATAATTAGATCCAGTGTCAAAATAATATTTTAAAATATAACAAGGATTAAATAAATGTGTATTTGCTATCACAGATTGTACAAGGAGAATATTTTTCTTTAATCATTTCCCCCAAGCAAGGTGATAAAGTCACTAAAACACTGACAGTGAAAGAATCTGAGAAAAAAAAAGTATTATTAAGGTGCTAGATCAATAAAAGAACAGGTCCTTGAAAACAGAAGATGATTGACAGTGCATTTAAATTTTTTAAGACCGAAGTTGAGTGGAAAGCAAAAAAAAATATTCTGATGATCAAAATCATAAAATAGAAATTCAAAACTTTAATTCTTCATGTTAATTAATAAATGCCTGAAAGGTTTTCATGTCAAACAATTCCAAATCTGAAAATTATTGTGAATATTTTTCTGAATAGTGTAGATTTTTTCCTGAACATTATATTTTTAAACAGCAATAAATTAATTTCATTAGAATAATGATTTTAATATCAATTATCTTAAGGCTATGTCCATCAAGCAATTTAAAATCATTGAAAAATCAAAAAAATTTGAAATAACATATTTTCAGGTAATCAACATATGATTAATACTTGTAGGCATAATGATTTTTTAGTTATATAATAAAACACAAAGAACTCGATAATGAGACAATACAAATTCCTTTCAGTCTGTTGTTCAAATGATAATATCAAAAAACAATCTGACGAAAATTGTGTTTCTTTTAACTCATGAAATATTCGTTACTTACAATATTGTTTATATTTTTTTTCAATTTTTTTATCTTCATGAATTTTCTCTTTGCTTTGTATTTCGAACTTAGACAAAAAATATTAGAGTATGCATTAAATATGAACTCGGTTCTAAAATATTTTTAGTTTCAGTAATTAATTTTTGATTCACTCTAGTATATTAATAGAGATACCTTGTTTTGTTTTGGTTACCAAGGTGTTAGATCTCATTGTTATATAGTCATTCATGAAAGAATCCAACATTAAACTATTGCTAACAAGACTTGTGGTTTGTAAGCTGCAAAGAAACCAGACATCAGAACAATACAAAATTGTTGAAATATTTTAAAACAATGTGCAATATTACTATTATGTCAATTACTTGCTAATTAAATTTAGAAATGTAACAGTTAAATAAGACAGTACGAATTCTATTGTAATATAAAGTACAAAATTTTAATGTCAGTATTTAAGGGAATAATTGTATGCATTTAGCAAAATTGAGTTAATTAAGAATTTATAAGAACTTCCAACACTTGAATTAAATTAACTGAGAATTTATAAGAATTTATAAAATAACCCAAGTTCAGTATTTACATTAGTCGGACTATTGTCCTCATCTTTGTCACCATATTTCTCACAACGTTTCGGCCGTTGTACGCTCCGGCCTTCGTCAGGTGGTTGGAATTTCGAACCGAACCCTTTATTTCGATCACTGGGGTAGACTGTTCTAGTTCCACAAGCCATGTTTGATGGATGTCAGTTATCAGTTATCTCCTGGTAATTTTCCCTCTGAAAGTTCTCCACTGCCTTAACCGGGTATTGAACTCACACTCTTTGGGTCTGTCACTGGATCTAACCAACGCCTTTATCCACTTTGCCATGTGTCCTCACATTCCCTTCCTATTACTTTTCACTGATAGCTATAATCTCCAACTATTCAAATGTAATGTCAATCAACATCTCCAGATGCCCTGACCTATTCCCTGTCCTTCATCCTTTCCTCCATCATACCTCTTTACTCTCACTCCCACTCTGTAATCCCTTGCATACTATTGGGATCCCACCTTGCTTGGGGTGAAATGCTTAAAAAAAAAAGAAAAATTACCTAGCAATTTTATTTTTATATGGTGTAGCAGTTATTGATGCAGAAAGAAGAATGAGCCTGTTAATTTCAAATTCTGAGCTATTTTGTTGCATCCATTTTACACTAATAGTCTTGGACAAGGTATGAACCCACATCTTCTCTCCCCCAGCTTAGTACTAAATAATGGATAGACTAGGTCTTCAGTATTTGTATAGTAGCCAGTCTAGGAGAAGGGAAATTTTAAAATTCAGAATTGTGGCAAAAGTTTTTGGAGACCATTATCTTTCCAAAGATGTTATGATAATTCACTCAAATGAAAGAAAAGGACATTATGGAGAGTCATGATCACCTACTTCCTGAAGGGAAAAGCCATTTATAGAAGATTTATATATGAGCTATAACTATTCATAAGCATGTAGACATACATAAACTCCTACACAAAAATCTGCTGGTCCAATCTTCTACACAAAATGGATTCATTTGATTAGTATTCATATCTGCACCTGCTGTTTATCACAAACCATTTTTTTATATCTTTCATCCAATAAACTCTGTACATTGCTCTATGGTTGGCTATTGGCCTTTAGGAAAAAAGTTATCTTTTCTACTCTCTTCTTTACAATTGCAATGCAATATATCTTAGCAATTCAACCCAGAGTTCTATAAATGAGTCTACACTATGACAGCAGCAACTGCAGCAGCTGAGATTCAATACCTATAAAAATAAACAGATTGTTATCAGTAAAGGTTTTGTCTCGTTTTGTGGTCCATTTCATATTTTCCTGCCTTTGCTAAATTTGTTTTTCTATTTATTCATTCTTTTTGTTGCAAATAATTTATTTACTGATTATTGGCAAACATACAAGTCTCTTTGTGCATTTTTCTCTTTTTCCAAATTTTTCTCTAAATGTTTTTGGCATGAGAAATTCTAAAAATCTTTATTTTTCTTAATTCCCTGTCTCCAAGTGAATCATTTCTTAATCTGTCTTGTCTCATTTTTTTCTCTTCTTTACGTCTCTTTGACTTTTTTCAAATTCTACCCCATCTTTATTTCATTCGGTTATCATTATTTCTTTCAGATATGTTTTCCTTTTTATCTTCCTTCTGGCTATTTCTTCCAATCATTTCCATATTATTTTCATCCATGTCCGAATCTTTCTCAGTGGCAAAATAGGGGGGGGGCCATGTAGTATATGATTCACACCAGAAAATACCTAAAACTCTAAATCAAGTTTAATCTCAATAAAGATTTTATGTTCTGAGGAAAGTTGACCTGTAGTGACCCCAATATATACTAGGCTCACCAAAGTAGAATCTGTTACACCAGAGCATCAAAGGAGCCATGTGCATCAGAGGGTTGACTTGTAATGTACCCTCATAACCACCAGGTGAAGATTTGTATCTCACACGGTTTCAGTGGCTGCCCCAGGCAGCCAACAAAGCTGAGCTTAGGATGTGCACATGTGGGACAACGAGATGACAGGGAAATATATAATCAGGAATATGAGAAGAAAATGACAGTCATCCTCATCCTTG
>OZ038488.1:32604368-32619368 GCA_964036315.1 Acanthosepion esculentum
ATACATCCAATCCAGGAAATACAGTTGTAAAATATATTGATAGATTTCTATGATTGGCATCCCAAGGGGGAAAGTGGGTAGCCCTGATGAACAGATCTGGAGAAGATGAAGGGCTTCAATCTTACCTCATTCTCTTCTACCATAGCACCAGAGCTCACATACAAAAGGGTAATCTAGGAGTGAAAATTCAGCTCAAGTCTGGCTGTGAATAAGGGAGCCTCCAAGAAATGATGATCTACCCCCTATCAAAGGCCATGGACTGATCCAAATTGATCAGTGCGGATTCTCTGTTGACTTTCTGTTGAAGGTGATTTTGGATCAATCAACCCTTTGATGATTGAAAGTCTGTTCAGGGAATACAAGACAGTTATGCGCAACCTGCAAGCAGTTTGCCAAGACCTTGGCTCAAATCTTTAAATCTGCCTTAAGGATCATTAAGGGTCACAAAATACCAATACCATCCTCTCCATGCTTGTTCTTGAGCAGAAGCTTCAACACACTTTTAGTGAAACATCGAGAAATAGACCCCTGTTCCATCCAGTGGTTGAAAAGAATTCCATTAAGGGGATAAACACGGGTAACAACTTCAAGTACACTTCATAGGGTAAACCATTGTTGCCCAGAGTTTTATCCTTCCCTACCTTCTTCAGTGCTTCCCAGATTTCCTACTCTGTTGTGCAACCCTTGGAATTAGCCACTTCAATTGCTTCAAGGTGAGGAAAGTCAGCCAAATAGTTACTGAACAGAGACATGCTCTGGCCGAGCTCCCTGGTGAAAATCTTCGGAAAGTAATCCCAAGACTACCCTGCACTCCTCATGTGCCCTCATTTATTGACAGGCTTCTCCCATCCAAGAAGAAAAGGGATGACAGGAAAAAGAGAATGAAAAATAGATATATAGATAACCTTTCTATCATGTCTCTTCGGAAAAATAGAACATTATATTGCACATTCACTCACTTTTCTTTTCCCAGCTTTCTTTCCACCTCCCCACATTTAGCTCATTCTCTCTTTCCCCCTTTACGCAGCTCTCCAGTATAATGATTAGCAGAAGATTTCTCTCATCCACCAATCATCTCCCACAATGTACCCCACTTTCCCTTTCATCTAATAAATCCACCCCGGTTTAGCAGTCTTTAGTTTATTTCTGTATTGACCTCAACAGTGGCCTGTTGGCAAGAAAGAAGACCAGTTTTAGACAGCTCATTTCTTTCCTCCTTCCCTTTTCTTTCACACCACAAAGACACAGAGAAATAATAAAATATATACATTAACAATAACTGAAAAGATTAATAATTGCAACAAAGCCTAAGATATGAAACACACAGTAAAAACAAAAATGATAAAGAAAAAAGAAACAAAAAACAGAAATGAAATCCAAAGAAAAAAGTAATTAAACCAAACAAGATCTTTTTAAAGACATAAAACACATGGGTGTTTTTTTTTAATTATAAAGAAAAGAGAAAAAAACCCAAATACTTGCAAAAGAAAAAGAAAATCAAAGAAATACAGAACAAAAGATAAATACAATTCCTGGTTTCTTAAAATATGTTAAACAAAAGGCTTTAATCACAGCACATCTAAGGTCATGATTTATGCTTGCTAACAAATTCTTACAAATCCTTTTTTCTCATCCCTTTAATGAAAACTAAACTTTTCTTTTTAAATTATTTCGTTGCTTTTTTTCTTTCCATTAAGCTCTCCTTCTATATTTTCTTTTTTTGTATTTTTCTTTTTTCCTTCAGTCTTTCTTTCTTTTTTCTGATTTTCTTTCCTTTCAAGAAGTTTTCACACATCTTTCTAAAAGCTTCTTTTTTCTTCATATTTCCTTCTTGTCATACTTTTTGACTTTCAACATATCACTGAATCTGTTTCTTCTTTTCATTCTCTTTCATCATTATTGCATATTACTTTTTCCTGTGTCTTTCAATTTTTTTGTCTTACCACATCCTTTTATATTTTTTTGTTTCCATTTTTCCTTTCTTCTCTTTTCCCAAACTTTCTTCCTTCCTTTCTTCTCTTTTCACAAACTTTCTTTCTTTCTTCCTTTCTTCTCTTTTCACAAACTTTCTTTCTTCCTTTCTTCTCTTTTCACAAACTTTCTTTCTTTCTTCCTTTCTTCTCTTTTCACAAACTTTCTTTCTTTCTTCCTTTCTTCTCTTTTCACAAACTTTCTTCCTTCCTTTCTTCTCTTTCCCCAAACTTTCTTTCTTCCTTTATTCTCTTTTCACAAACTTTCTTTCTTTCTTCCTTTCTTCTCTTTTCACAAACTTTCTTTCTTCCTTTCTTCTCTTTTCACAAACTTTCTTTCTTTCTTCCTTTCTTCTCTTTTCACAAACTTTCTTTCTTTCTTCCTTTCTTCTCTTTTCACAAACTTTCTTCCTTCCTTTCTTCTCTTTCCCCAAACTTTCTTTCTTCCTTTATTCTCTTTCCCCAAACTTTCTTTCTTCCTTTATTCTCTTTTCCCAAATTTTCTTTCTTTCTTCTCTTTTCCCAAATTTTCTTTCTTTCTTCTCTTTTCCCAAATTTTCTTTCTTTCTTCTCTTTTCCCAAACTTTCTTTCTTTCTTCCCAAACTGTCTTTCTTTCTTCCCAAACTGTCTTTCTTTCTTCCCAAACTGTCTTTCATTCTTCCCAAACTGTCTTTCTTTCTTCTCTTTTCCCAAATTTTCTTTCTTTCTTCTCTTTTCCCAAACTTTCTTTCTTTCTTCCCAAACTGTCTTTCTTTCTTCCCAAACTGTCTTTCTTTCTTCCCAAACTGTCTTTCTTTCTTCCCAAACTGTCTTTCTTTCTTCTCTTTTCCCAAATTTTCTTTCTTTCTTCTCTTTTCCCAAACTTTCTTTCTTTCTTCCCAAACTGTCTTTCTTTCTTCCCAAACTGTCTTTCTTTCTTCCCTTTTCCCAAACTTTCTTTCTTTTCTTTCCTTCTTTCTTCTCTTTTCCCAAACTTACTTACTGTCTTTCTTTCTTTCTTTCGTTCTTTTTCTTTCTTTCAGCATTTTTATGCAGTAAAGTGCATCTAAGAACTAACAAGATTATGTTGTTGTTTCAAGTTCAGTCAACTTAAAATGATGACATCATAATGCTATAATTATGACATCTTAATGCATCAGAGCATTTTAAAGAAAGTGAAATGTATAACTGTTTTAATAAAGCATAAAAATAGAAAAAAATAGCAAATATCTCATATTAAGGTTGTGCCCACTAACAACTTCACAACATTAGATGCAGAACTGCATTTGATTTTTGATCTTCCTTCCATTTCTTTCTTTCTTTCTCACTGGTTTCCCTTTTTCTTTTCAATTCCTTTTTAATTTAATTCATTTTTATCTTCTACTTTCATTTTCTACAGTCTTCTTCTTTGCTTTTTTATCATTTCTTTTATCACGGTTCATTTTTCATTCTTTCTTATTGTTTCCTCAATTTCCCACATTCCGCCTTTTCTTTTAACTTTCTAATTAGAACTTGCCTCTTTTTGATTTTCTTTGCCAGCATCATAGCATTTTGTCAACGTTTACTTTATTCATATGTGTAGCATTTTTCAACAATTTTAAGCCACATTCCTCTTTCCGTCTTTGCTTATTCTATAGTATCACTCTTCCTTTATTGAGCTCCTTCCGCTCTATTCTTCTCTAGCCTCATTTTCATTCTGTTTCTCATTTCCTCACTTCAGTTTTTCTCCTTTCTTTCTCTCCTCTTCTATACAAAAGTCTTTCAACCTATAATACAATAGATTCAATTTCCTGCAGTCCACAGAATAAACTATAACACTATAAATAATTTTCATTCTCACTATGAAAATCTGTTGAAAGATCAACAAAGCTCGTCAAAAAGTGAGATTCTCTTTTGCCATTTGCTATTGATTTCATCTTCATGCAACTATTTACTTATGTTTTCTTGTTGTCAACTTCTGACCTTAGATTTTATATTGCATTTTGGCTATAAGATATTAAAGTTAAGCATAATTTTTATGTAAAGTCACACACACACACACACACCACATGCACATAGGTATGTGTGTGGGTTTGTATGTGTAACCTTATATAGAGGGTGCATCAAAAATATCTACCACATATACCTCATAGAAATATTTCTGACATAATGATAAGACAGTAGCTAATTAACTCGATAGAGACACTATTGTCACTGATGTCTTACTATTATATATATATATATATATATATATATATATATATATATATATATAATTATTTATTCAAAAATTATAACATAGATATGTTATAAAATCACAACAAAAATAGCCATTTTGTTTCAACATTTCTGGTGTCTTATCAAGTGATGGTGTTGAATGTAGAATTAAAATATTTTTGTGGTGATTTTATAACATATTTGTTATAATTTTTAAATAAAAATTATATATGCTGTACTCTGTATTGAGCACTCTTTTAAGAATAGTAATTGTTGGTTATTGCAATTTATTCCGTATACACCAATCCTAGACTTATATATATATATATAGGCAAGTAGGTAAAATGTTAGACTTCCAAATATTAAACCCAGATTCAAATCTCACTATAGTTGATTTATCAAGTTGATGCCTAAATAAGGAAACATTTTGAACATCATCAGGAGGAAATGATAGCCCCAATCTATTTAATCTCTTCTTTTACTACGCTCTATACATGTACAAGCACAGATATGAAGAGATGGGCACTGATCATTTAATCATTCCATATCACATCCCAAATAAATCTACTAATAGAAAACAGAATTCTTGCTTTTCCTCTCGAGGCCTATATACTAACAATGATGCGAGGAGGTTATGCCAGAGACATAGATATTCATGAGAATGATTTTGAAAAGAATCAACATCCTCTACTAAGTGTTTCAAAAAATATGACTCAAGATAACCTTGCTAAAACAGAAACTATGATCTGAAATTGCAATCCAAACAATGATAACACCTACCCTGAATCCCTCACAAAAGTCAGTTTTCGGAATTAGTAAATACATCCGTCTATGGATCAGTTATAACAAATTTAGTTTAATATGGAGGCACAGTGGAGTAATGGATAGTGGCTCAGATTGAGGAATCGGAGAGCCGAGTTCAAATTCCAGTCGAATCCATTACATTCACTTACGTGCTAATACCCTTGGGAAAGGTATGAATCCTCTTCTTCTCCCCACAGCTATGAGTAAATAGCAGGACAGACTGGGTTCTATAGCCTTGGATGGCAACTGGTCTAGGAGAATGACAAATCTGAAATCAAAATCTACAGAGGGTTGTTTGGGGACCTTGTGGCACGTAGTTACAGTCTTTAAAAATTTAAATGCAATGTCAATCGCCATCTTCTTTCTTCTTGAATCCCATTCATCTTTCATCCTTTCATCAATCCCCTCCTATACTCATTCTTTTCTCTCACTTTCATTCTCTGTAACCCCCTGCATATTAATGGCATTCCCACCTTGTTTGGGATGAAATGATTAAAAAAAACGTATGTGTGTGTGTGAGTATCTGCGTGTGTGTGTGTGTGTGTGTGTGTATGATATCTTTACATAAAAAGTTAATAAAATCCTGATTCATATATATGCATTACATCATTATTCAATCCTGCAATATTTTCCTTGGCTTTCGATGTCAGTATGCCAACTTTCAAATAAATTGCATATTCCATGAAAAAGAAGGAGACCCTTGTGATTGAATGAATTATTCAAGGAATATTTTGATATCTTCTGTTTGATGGAACAGTTTGTCTGGGTTCTAGCAACTTATAAGAAAGAATTCTCTCTGTATCCCACAAAATACAAAAAACTTTTTTCTTCACAAGAAGAATTACTTTAGATGAAGATGTTGCAAACTCTCTGTGGACCTAAACCAGAATTCTCATTTTGGATCCTGATTGTAAATCCAATTTTTCTGCTATTGATTTATTTTCATCAAATAAGTAGTGAAAGACAAAAAAAATGTTGACTGATACTGGTTTCTCTAAATTCCTCTCCTCATCTTTCTCCTTGAATCATCCTCAAACATTATGTTGAATGGTTTTCATTTGCTATCCAAGTGGACTTTGTATAATTAGCAGTCATAACTCCTACTAAATGTTGCAGTATATCACTTTTAGAGATGTAATCTCCTTGCCACTGTCAGTAATATGCTACTGCAAAGCACATATAAGATCTTATACATCAGCAGTCCCCAACCACTGGAACGTGGACCAGTACTGAGCCATGGACCATTTGGTGCCAGGCTTCAAAGAAAGAATAAAAACTAGGAAGTTTATGCATTATTTACCTCTGTCCCTCTTGCTTTCAATCTGTCCTGTGAGTATGAACTTCAACTATCTCTTACTGATGATAAATATAAATGTCCTTTTTCTCTAAAACTTTGTTGCTCATATGTTTGGTCCATGATTTTCTCAGCATCCTTCTGTAGAACCACATTTCTGTTGCTTCATGTCTCTTTTTCATGTGTGAGGCGATTGTTCAGTATTCACTGTCATAGAGGGAGACTGATATTGCATAACAGTTCAGTACTCTTTTCACAATGGAATTATAGATAGTGGCTCGGATTGTGGAATCGGAGAGCTGAGTTTGAATTCCAGTCAAATCCATTACATTCACTTACGTGCTAATACCCTTGGGAAATGTATGAATCCTCTTCTCCTCCCCCTCCAGCTATGGGTAAATAGCAGGACAGGCCGGGTTATATGGCCTTGGATGACAACTGATCTACCGCAGAAAGAAATGGCAACCTACGGTGGGAAAAAAAATTGCCTTGTCAGTCATATATTGAAAGATACATGATCACCTAAGCATGTATCATGCATGGCACATAACTGACTGACTCTTTTCTTTGTTTCTAATGAATTTGTTTTTGTTTCTTAATACTTTGCTTAGCTTTTGAAAGGCATCTTTCACCATTCTAATGTGCCTTTGGATTTCAATATCACACAATCAGTCCTCTGTTAAAACACTTCGCAGATATTTATATATTTGTACTTGTTTGATTTTAGTATCTGAAAATTGTAATTAACATGTTGGGCTGTTCCTTTTGCTAACAACCATCCATTCTGCCTTCTTACAATTGATCTTAATCCTTTCTTGCTTAACTTCACAATCTTCTGTAGGAATTCTTGTAGTTTTCTTTCTGTTTGTGCTTCAGCTGTACTTCTTATAAAGCCTCTGACCATTCCTGCCACCCTGGTGCTTTTGATTTTTTAATCTGAGAATTCATTCTATACATGGCCTAATGAATGAGGTGCATGATATGAATAAAAGAGGAGGTAGTAAAAAAAAAAATGAAGATTATGAGGATAAGGAGGATAGATAATGATTTATCCATGACTTGAAGAGTTTATGATTTTAGTATTTAGGTATGCATCCATGCAGTAGTCTGTTCCACAAAGTAACAGTTCTTAAACCATTACCTGTCATGAGCCCCATTTGGGGATCTGTGAAAATTAAACTCACTACATGTTATTCCTTGTATTTACATTGAATTGCTTACATACATTGCATTTGCAGAGGTATATTTTGCAACACTTAGACTTTAAAGATTTTATTATTAGCTGTAAGAAGACACTTTCTGTCGTAATTTTACATTTCACGAGTAGAAAAATAATGACTATTTTGAGAAGTATTTTTTTATTATTTCTAATCAATGTTATTTTTTGATGTTTCACACACACACACACACACACACACACACACATACATATATATATATATATATATATATATATATATGTATTTGATGTTCTAGTCTCTATAAAAATGACAATGGTAATTACTGAAATTAAACATAAGGAATAAATAAACTCCTAAGACACCTGTCTGGGCCAAAAATGCGCATTAAAAAAATTTGGCAGTTAATGGGTTAAGATAAGTGTTTGGTATGTGAGTGTGTAGTATGAGTAGGAGTACATTTCTGTGTGTGCATGTGTGTGTGTTTGCATTCACAGAGACATGTATTTGTATCTGTGTGTATGCTAAATATGTACATAATTATATTTTATCTATCAAATCAGTATATGAGGTCTGATCAAAAAGTATTGGGACTGGTACTATAAAACAAAAACTACAATACATATAAATTCTGCATTTAATCTCCTTTCAAACTCGTCTGCTTCTGAAGTCACACACATTATCCAGTGTCATTTCCATAGATGGAAGCATTCCTGGAACTGCTTTTTTGGGATTGTGAACAGCTGCCTCATTGCATTCTCTTGGATTTCCTCAAAGTCTTCAAATCTTGCTCCTTTCAAGTGGGATTTAATTTTTGGAAAGAGTGGGTCAGAAGTGGGTGAGATCTGAGCAATATAGTGGTTGTTGGACTTGGGGAATGTTGTCCTTAGCCAAAAACTGCTGCACAAGATATGGTTACCTCTAGAACCTCTGTTGTGTAGTGAGACTCCTTCAATCTGCACACTTTCCTTTCAAGCACTGCTTTAAACAATGAAAGTGTGCAAGAACATTATAGCTTAATGTGCATATGCAACAAAATTCAAGGTCAGTCTGGGCCAAGCAGCTTCACTGCATACTTTAACTCTGTTACCATAGCAACAGCCCCAATACTTTATGATTAAAACTTATATAACCAAAATGTGATAATCAAATTTAGATAACCAATAACAGTATAAATAACATCAAATTATTCAGTGGGGTTAATAAATAAATATTTTAGTTTTGATTTGTTTTGACCAAGCCAAAGTGGATACAGTCTTCATTTATGAAGTATCTCTATAGGATTCAATTGATTATCAGAGGAAGAATCTTCCAAGATTTCTTTGAGCAAAGGACAGACACTCAAAACACATCATTTACGACAAGTAAACCTTTTAACAAATTTCACCCAAGATAAGGCTCTAAAGCCACTGAAGATAGAGATTTATAGTCAAATTGTAAGGATGAATGAGGTGAGATATGAATGGAGAAGTGGGCATGAAGTGGAGATGATGAGGATGTTTAATGATTGAATCATGACTTGAAGAGATCAAGATTCAATTGTTCAGAGAAGCACCTGATTGTATGTCCATTTCACAAAAATGGGAGTTCTTGGGGAGAAAAAAAACCTGTTTAAGTGGAACTCCCTTCTTACATTTTGAATACTTAGGAAATAAGGGTGAATCCACTCTGTGGATGTAACAGGGCATGTCCTAGCATTAAAGATCTGAAGTGATGCAACTAAAAAATGGAGCTTATCTAAAGATTTGTCATGGAAATAGTGACAAGAGTGCAATGTTCTATTCGTAAGAAAGAGTGTGTTGTGTGAAAAATAATCTCCGTCCATTATTAGTAAATTTGGTGACAAAGAAACGAGTACTGAGCTGCTACATAACATCTGTCCTTCTATACTGCAGCAAATGTTGGATGGTATCCTCAAGGATGGAGAAGAGACTCGAGGCACCAAAGATGTTGTTCTACAGAAGGATGCTGAGGAAACCATGGACCAAGCATCTGAGCAACAATGAGGTCTTGGAGAGGATGCAAACAAGGAGGAAGCTTATGCTTAACATAAGGAAGAGGCAGATGAAATTCCTGGGACATGTGATGAGAAAGGAGGGCCTGGAGAATCTGATACTCACGGGACGAATAAAGGGAAAAAGAGACGGGAAATCAGTGCATGTCATACGTGGCAGGCTTGGGCAGGTGGATGGTGGAGCAAGGTCTGGGGCGGTTGGCAGAAACATAAAACCTGTTGAGAGCCACAAGGGATAGGGGGAAGTGGAGGGCCATGATTGCCTACGTCCTGAAAGGACACAGCGCATACAAAGAAAAATAACAGTATAAATAACATCAAATTATTCTCAAGGACACATGGCACAGTGGATAAAGACGTTGGTTAGATCCAGTGACAGACCCAAAGAGTGTGAGTTCAATACCCAGTTAAGGCAGTGGAGAACTTTCAGAGGGAAAATTAGCAGGAGATAACTGATAACTGACATCCATCAAACATGGCACACGGAACTAGAACAGTCTACCCCAGTGATCAAAATAAAGGGTTCAGTTCGAAATTCCAACTACCTGAAGAAGGCCGGAGTGTACAACGGCCGAAACTTTGTGACAAATATGGCAACAAAGATGAGGACAATAGTCCGTCTAATATAAATACTGTACATAATACCTCATCTCAGAAATATAGACAGAATCAAATTATTCAGGGAGGTTAATAAATAAATATTTTAGTTTTGATTTGTTTTGATCAAGCCAAAGTCTTCATTTTTTAAGTATTGCTATAGGATTCATTTCATTGTCAGAACTCGAATCTTCCAAGATTCTTTTGAGTAAAGAACAGGCACTTGAAACAAATCATTTAATTTAGGACAGGTAAACATCTTTTAATAAATTTCACTCAGTACAAAGCTCTAGAGCCACTCAAGGCAAATATTTGCACTCAATGTAAAGTGTTACAGTCAAAATGGTAATGACAAATTAGGTTTTTGATATGAATTGAAGAGAAGGTGTTAGGAAGAGGAGATTATTAGGGTGAGATAGATAAGTATTGACCGTTGTCTTGAGGAGGTCAGCATTAAAGTGTTCATGGAGTCTGTTCCCCAAAGTAGCAATTCTTGATAAAAAAAGTTGTCAGATTTTAACTTTCTTCTTATATATGGAATACGAAGGAGATGAGGATGATTCAGCTTTATGGAATTAGTATGATGTATTCCAGCTGTAAAGGTCTGAACAGGTGGAGCATGAAGCTTATCTGAACATTTGCCATAGATATAGTGATAGAGTAGCAATAGTGAAATTAATACTTTATAAATATGAATGTCATAAATAAAGTCAGTTTTATATTAGTTTCAAAAAAGATAAATATTTACTCCATTAAATAAATTTATTTACTGTCTTTTATCATAGTTACACAAATACCCACTAAATACATACAATAGACAGTAAGGGGAAATGCTTTTTACTGTTTGCAACAAAGAAAAGTAATTACCTTCTTTTGAAATCAGAATGTTCCTGTCTCTAAGTAGAAAAAAATGCAACCATGAAGTGCACAGATGCACGCACACATCAATACATGCATCTGTGCATGTATTACTTTTGATTCAAGCTTTAGAAATATAATACTAAGTTTCAATATTATTGTCTAGATCTGATGTTGAATTCTATAAAAGATAAATTTATTTGTCATCTGTCTTTGCCTATTTGACAATTGCCCACAACCTGACTTGTGCCAAAATGGCTGATCGGTTTTTGTCTCTTCAATAAAAAACAATAAAAAAACTGAAGAGAATTGAAAAGAAGTCCTTCAACAATCTACACAGTGCCACTCACCGTGTAGCTGAATGTTGCTGCAGCAACTGGAAAACTAATCAATAAAAATGAACTAATTTCATAGGACAAATACATTCACATTTTATATCTATATTTTATCATCAAATATAAGTTAGAAATATATGAAGGCTTCTTACTTATTTATTATCAGGATTTTTACTTGAAATAAGAAGAGAGATGGTGAACACTTTGGGTATGGTGATGGTAAAAATAATTATGATTAGATTTGATAATAGTTAAAATTATGGCAAAGATAATGTTCTCTTTATGAAATGCTGTAGCCGACAGTTATAGCTTTGATGATATTGGCAATAATAAATATATTTTAACATGATGAACGTTAAAATAATTTTTGAATGAATTGATTGTAGCAATTACAATAGAATTTATAGAAAGAGTTACATTTGGCAGTCGTTATTGTGAATATCAGGACAGTTGCTGGCAAAATTGCTTGCAGTTTTATTAACCCATTCAAACATGTGAGTAATGGGGAAGTTTTGGAAAAAATGGAAACAAAAAACTAATATTTAACATCAGGAAGAGACAGTTGAGGTTTCTAGGTCACATAATGTGGAAGGAGGGCTTGGAAAGTCTGATACTCACAGGACAGAGGGCAAGTGGAACAGAAGAAAGCAATGCATAACATACTTGGTGAGCTTGAGTAAATGGATGATGGAACACAGCTTAAAAGAAATAACAGAAAGACAAATTTTATTAAGAGCTACAAGGGATAGGAAGTTGTGGAGAGACATGATAGCCTAAGTCCTGAGGGGACAAGATATATAAAGAAGAAGACTGCCTACCATCCTAAAAATGTGACAAGGGCGGGGAAGCACTAATGTTATATGTAGAATCCTATTATTAATACTGGATTTTTAGAAACATTTAATACCAAATTTTTTATAAACCTAAGATTAATACTGATTTTTTTTAATTAGTTAGTTAAGCTAGGCATAAATCTGAGTTGAGTAAACAGTTTCTTTCCAATATTCTTGATCTTGCATAGTAGCTCTGAGTTCATCGCAGTCATCGGATCTCAATCTCATAGATTATCTTTAGGATGTGGTGGTAAGAGAGATTTGAATCCTTGATATGCAGTCAAGCAATCTCGAAGAGTTGTGGGATCACTTGAGTTTGATAAAGTCACAAAGGATTAAAATGTGTTAAAATTTTAAGCTAACTTAAAAGCCACCCTATTGAGTGGAATTTAAGCTAGCACCTGTGGGGGACCTTTAGTTTGGCCATCATGGCAATAGCTAGGGAGGAGTAAATGCAATAGGTATCAATAAACTACAGAAGAACTCAAAATTGACTTCTGCATTTAAGTATTGAACTAATGTTTCACCTTACCTTTTAAAAGTTCAACAATAATTCTTCTGCTGCCACTTAATTTAAAGATGATTGATTGATTGATTGATTGATTATTTAACCAGCATATCGACCTTCGTTGGGCCATTCAATGCTGAAAAAGTTTTTTTCCAAAAAGTATAGTTGGTAATATTATTTTTCAAAAACGTATATCTGGTAATAATATTTTTCCAAAAACGTAGAGCTGGTAATAATATTTTTTCAAAAACGTAGAGCTGGTAATAATATTTTTTTCAAAAACGTAGAGCTGGTAGTAATATTTTTTCAAAAACGTAGAGCTGGTAATAATATTTTTCCAAAAACGTAGAGCTGGTAATGTTTTTTTCAAAAACGTATAGCCGGTAATAATATTTTTCAAAAACGTATAGCTGGTAATAATATTTTTCAAAAACGTAGAGCTGGTAATAATACTTTTCAAAAACATAGAGCTGGTAATAATATTTTTTCATTTTCATTCTGGTTTTTCAAAAACGTATAGCTGGTAATAACACTTTTCCAAAATCGTAGAGCTGGTAATAATATTTTTCAAAAACGTAGAGCTAGTAATAATATTTTTCAAAAACGTAGAACTGGTAATAATATTTTTCCAAAAACGTAGAGCTGGTAATAATATTTTTCAAAAACGTAGAGCTGGTAATAATATTTTTCAAAAACGTAGAGCTGGCAATAATATTTTTCAAAAACGTAGAGCTGGCAATAATATTTTTTCAAAAACGTAGAGCTGGCAATAATTTTTTTCAAAAACGTAGGGCTGGCAATAATATTTTTCAAAAACGTAGAGCTGGTAATAATATTTTTCAAAAATGTAGAGCTGGTAATAATATTTTTTCATTTTCATTCTGGTTTTTCAAAAACGTATAGCTGGTAATAACACTTTTCCAAAAACGTAGAGCTGGTAATAATATTTTTTCAAAAACGTAGAGCTGGTAATAATATTTTTCCACAAACGTAGAGCTGGTAATAATATTTTTTCAAAACCGTAGAGCTGGTAATAATATTTTTCAAAAAGTAGAGCTGGTAATAATATATTTTCAAAAACGTAGAGCTGGTAATAATGTTTTTTCAAAAATGTAGAGCTGGTAAAAATGTTTTTTTCAAAAACGTATAGCTGGTAATAATATTTTTCAAAAACGTAGAGCTGGTAATAATATTTTTTCATTTTCATTCTGGTCTTTTGTGATCTTTATAAAAAAGCAATTATTTTGTTGATAAAATTTAATTTAATTGCTTAGCTACTCAAATAAAGTTCAAATATGCGGATGTAGTTTGTCGTCATACCCAGGACACGGATGTAGTTTGTCGTCATACCCCGGACGCGGATGTAGTTTGTCGTCATACCCCGGACGCGGATGTAGTTTGTCATCATACCCAGGACGCGGATGTAGTTTGTCGTCATACCCAGGACGCGGATGTAGTTTGTCGTCATACCCAGGACGCGGATGTAGTTTGTTGTCATATCCAGGACGCGGATGTAGTTTGTCGTCATACCCAGGACGCGGATGTAGTTTGTCATCATACCCAGGACGCGGATGTAGTTTGTCATCATACCCAGGACATGGTACAAACATGGAAGTTCACTATTTGCCCATAGCTGGGACCCCAACAGGTGCTACCACCGCGGGTCTGGGTGGACCTGGGAACACCAGCAATTAAGAGGTGGTTCCACGCTTCCTCAAAACCTCTTGATCAGAGGCCTTGCTGTTGGATGCAGTTTAACGTCGTACCCAGGACGTAATTTAAAGATGATTTGATGAATGTAGATCCTTATTTTCTGTACAAAATTATTTTTATTTCATGGGTGACAGAACAGGGGACAATTTATAAGATAAAATTAATATAGTGTAAAGATAGGAAAATAGAAATTAGAATTAGTTATACATTCAACATTTGAAGTGTTAGAGAAACATAATAGCTAATTAAGTAAAACCTATATGAATAAATTAAAAATTGGAGCTCAATCCTCCCATGAATTCTGAGACTCTAAAAAGCCTTAGATCTATTTTATAGTAATTTGCTATTAACTGAACCTGCCCCACATAGTCATGTTGTGACACAAGGTCAGTTTAATGTGGGGAGCTAGGAAAAAAAATTCCCTGAGCCCCAGCAACTGTCAGCTGCACTGTCCTTGGTACATGCACCAACCCTCTCTCTAGTGCAATGAGAGGGTGTGGCCTCAAGCAACTGTTTCCCAGGACCTGCACTGCTCAGTATAATTTTCCTCAGTTGCAACTCCGGCCTTTGATGAAGCAGCCTCTGAGTGTACTCTGCCCAAAGACAGAGACACAATTGAGAGATGATATATAGGATGTTACAAACTACTTTAGAGAGCAATTTGTATTTACTCAACCCTCCATAAGGTCAGGTTGTGAGACAAGGACAGTTTAATGTGGG
>OZ038488.1:32624368-32671868 GCA_964036315.1 Acanthosepion esculentum
TTCATACAAAAAGTAGGTTAGTAAAGTTAATGATACAAAATGGTGAAATCCCTTTGTAAACAAAATTTTAAAGGTGCATTAACCTACAAATCACTCGATGAATGTTATGATCCTTGTTTTTAAAAATTATAAGCTGTATAAGGTATTTCTTTAATACACAAGCACTTTCAACTGTACATTCAATCATCTTCAGGCATGGAAATTATTTTGTTTTTGTTAAAATTCAGGTAGCATCCAAGACAAAAAAATTAAATGCGAATCAAAGTATGTTTTTTTTAATGTGTTATTCTTAACGGATACAAATTTTGGAGTGTGCAGTCGCAACACTAAAGTTAAATATTTTGAAAATTTAAGAGAGTGCATTTTTTTTACTAATGATGTCAATTTTTTTTTTGTAGGAGTTTATCAGTCAATTTGGTATGAACTAAATTGTTCAACAAATAGAGTAATGTCTCAATTGTTATCCTGAAAATTTGCACGTCGAATCAGTTCTTTTAAATCAAATATGTGGTGCAGTTCAATTTATATTACAATGAATCATTTATCCAAAAAGTAGATTAGTAAAGTTAATGATATAAAATGGTGAATTCCCTTCACAAACAAAATTTTAAAGGTGCATTAACCTACAAATCACTCGATGAATGTTATGGTATATATATATATGTTATATGTATATATATATATATATATATATATATCTATGTATATCTATATAATTTGCTTGCATCCATGTAATGTAAATAATTTGACCTATATTTGAAACATTGAATGTAAATAATTTGACCTATATTTGAAGTATTGAAATTGAGTTAAGTACATGATATACATACACATTTACTGTCATGAAATTATATCTTCAAGTTGAAATATTAAAATAATTTTAAAAAAAGGATATTTGTATTATTAGAAAATTCAAAACATTTACATAAAAATGTCTTAGTAGGAAAGAAAAACTTAGTTACTTTTTTCATTTTTAAGGTTGAAATATTAGTTTAAGTATCAATTACCTGTAGAAGTGTTCGTTGCTATGACAAATTAGTGCCATTACAAAACAAAACTGACAATCGAAAATCAGTCAACTCAATTTGTACATTTATAGAACAATAAGAAAAAATAAGCCAAAAAAGTTATAGAAATCACAAGAAAATGAAAAATAGTGTCTGATAAACATCAAGCTTAACGTTATTGATCTGAATTGGCAAGCCTTCAGAGCTTCTCTTTTTCTTATCTGTTTCTTTTTTTTACCAACAAATATACTTACATTGTTTTCCCCTTGCCTGCCTATATCATGCTATACATGTTTGACTTGTTCAAATTAGATACATCAAAACCCTGGCCTCAGGGACTTCAAGGTTACCTGCACAACACTTTATTGTTGGCTTCTAAACAAAGCCACAATACCTGGGGATAAATTTGTAATACATGAATGTGTTGCAGTGAGAAAGCAAAAGAGGAAAATGAAGTCATTTGAAACGTATCATTACTAGAGACTTTTATGATTCAGTCAGGAATCACTGAAAATTATTACTGAAATTTACATATGTAAAACAATGATGTATGCTTGTATGTGTATGAAAAATCTATGTAACTGTGTTTGTTACTTGCATTGAAAATCTTAACTTATACTTTAAATGCTTCTTTATAAATACATTGCTATTATATTAACAGCATGTAAAGCTTTCAAAAGTCTTTTATGATTTTACTAACAAATATGCCATAAATATTTGTAGTAACAACACAAATTTAATTTACAAGTAGTTGTAGGGACACAGAGGGTGTTTATCCCCCTTTGGTGGTGACATGTCAGATGGGTCATGAGACGGACTGCTTATTGATGTTACTCCATACACTGACAAAAGTGGCAGTCAATTTCAGAGAAGTTGCTTTCTTTAGCCTGGGCCCTACCATGGGACTGGAAGAGGCTAAATCTGCCTATATCTTTCCCAGATATAGAAAAAAACTCCAGTTTGTAGTCCTCAATTTAGGAAAACCAAGACTCGCTGTTTCCCACTTGTGGAATATGTCCTTGCTTGGGACATAGATGAATCCGGCCCATTTGAATCTGGATTCATAAACATGGCTTCTCCAGACACAGGAGTATCTCTATATTCCTTTTTGTTTCCCTTTACACTCTGCTGTGTAGATATATATAATATATTATTCTCTTAAATGGGAGAATTAATCCTTCTTCCCTAGCTCTCTCCCATTACATAGTCATCCAGAAGGTTAGTTATGTTTTGCAGAGGATGAGAGGAAATTTTAAGATTTTTATCTTCAAGATATCTAATAAGGGTTGATATTTTTTATAGGAAAGAAACATATAATAATGATACAACTAGCATGTATGTTTTAATAATCTTTTTAACCGAAACAAGACAGCAAAGCAAAGTAACATACTAGGGGTTACTGACTGTGAAATAAAAACATTATCAAGGAGTAAGAACAATGAAAGGAGAAGAATTAAGGAAACGGAAGATAATGACTGACATTGCATTTAATTTTTGCCAAGTGGGAAGTAAAAGAAAAGCAATCGTAAGCACAGATTATATCGCCATTTCAACTGTAGGATGAGATCATGCCACCAATCTAGTACTGTGCTAAAATTCATAAAGTCTAGCTTCCATAGAGGAAAGTTCATCAGAAGAATTACCATGAACGTATTTATAGAAATAGCACAGGGAGGCTAAATTATGGCAGTGGGGATGTCACTGAAATCAAGATACTAAGTCAGAACTAATGGTATTGCAGATTCTTTTTTAGATTTTATCAAGGATCTTTAAATATATATCAGGAACACCAAACCATATGTGGCAGCAATATTCAAAGCATGGATATATGGTAGATTTATAAATATGTAAGATAGATTCTGTTGGGAAAGATTGTCTAGTATGACCCAGTGAATTAACTTTCCTAGCAGCAGACATAGATTCAATTAATATTTCCACTTCATATGAGCAGAAACCGTTAGCCCGAGAAGACATAAGAAGATACTCGACAGGAGGTTAGTATTAACCATGCTAATGGAAGGCAGAAACGGTTTTCTCAGACAATTAAGCAAATTTTGAAAGGTGTATCAATTTTGCAATTTTTTTTATTTTTTTGGTACAGGATGACAACATCACCATTCTAGCTGTGGCTGCTGTAATTCCATTGCAAGTAGGTTCTTATGGGTTGGAGTTGTTCATCCCTACACACAACTAGTTTTGAAACCAGAGTTGTCTTTCTCCTAGGGATTAGCTTGGCAAATTTAGAGACCCTGGTCTGCCATGTTATTAACCCATAGCTGCGGAGGAGTAGAGATAGATTTATAGCTTTCTAAGGGCATTTTTGAGACATTGCTGTTGGAGTAGAAGTGGCAGTTGCATTTAGCTATTTCAAATGTAAAACGGTGGGACCTAGTTGCCAACCTAGCAGCACACTTAAATTCATGTAGTTGGGACACCAGGAGAAAAAGATCATCAGAGCAGTTAGCATGGAAATATTTGTAGAAAAGACAGAAGGAAGCAAACTTATGTTAGTAAGAAAGTGACTGAAGTCATGATGCCTGGTCAGGATTGATCACATTACAGATCTTTCTTTGGATATTTTCAAGAATGTACAGCAGGAGCACCAGACTAGATATTGTGACAGTATTCAATGCCCGGACAAATGGTAGATGGATTCTGACAAGAAAAAATTTCTGGCACAGCACAGTGAACCAAGTTTCCTTGCAGTAGATGAAACAAGTGATTCGATGTAGTTGCTCCATTTCAAGTCAGTTGAAAATGTGAAACCAAGGAGGTATAGGGGCTCTCCTGGAGTCTAGCATCAGCCATGCTGATGGCAGAATTGAAATAAATAGAAGTAATTTAACTGAGAATCAGAGTGGAAAGAAAAAGATTAGAGTTTTTGATTGGATGATTGATTCTTTAAAACAATTTATCAACCTTTTGTGGATCATCGACAGATGGAACACATTTTGAATTGAAAGAATAATTCTTTCCTTTTTTTTTGCAAGAGAATATTGCATTGACAATTTTTTTTTAACAAATAACAATGATTCTTCCGTATACTAATCCTACTATTTAACACATAGCTATTTGTGCATAAGTGAATGCAATGAACCCAACAATAATTTGAATTTGGCTTTCTTATTTTTACCTATTACACTACCCACAAATCCACTTAGAAGGAAAGCAGACAACAGCAAAGAAAAAGGAATCACTGCCCATTTCACATTAAGATAAAAGACTACAGAAAAGATATGCTAGTTACATTTTGATTATAATTTGTATTATATATTTTAATCTATCTATTATTGTGTAAATAAAACAATAAAAAAGTACAATTCTCATAAAATTATATCAATCCAGAATGTTTGAAAAAGTCATTCTTGCTGAAAGGTCCTTTTCAGTTTTTCAAAATATCTTCAAAACATTTATTGTTTTTGCCTTTTAATAATAACGCAGTTAAATAATTGCACAAGTTGGAAATGCTTAAAACCTTTTAAAATGTCTCTACATAATACAAAAGAAGCTTGGTAGCTTTTACTTTAATTTCTGAATTGATTCATTCTCTTTTAACTTCTGATTTTATTCCCTTTTTCATCGGCAGTGCAATGGGCTATTAACATTAAGAAGTATAAAAACACGTTTTTGTTCAGTAGATGTGTATATATATTTGTACATGGAAATATCTATCTATCTATCTATCTCTCTGTTAGTCCTGAGTATGACGATAAACTACATCTGGCAGAAAGGAGATTGGAGGTTTTGAGGAGCACTGAACCATCTCTTAATTCCTGTTGTTCCCAGGTTCACCCTGACCTGGGATGGTAGCACCTAGTAAGGTCCCAGCTATGGGTAAATATTGAATTTGCAAACAAAACACTATGAAAGTATAAAAATATGTTTTTATACTAAAATATCAGTAATACATCTTTATATAAAAAAAATAACCAACAATACATTTTTAAAGCAAAATGACCAGTAATACTTTTTATCTGTATTTGAGGGCATACAACTGCATTCAAATTATTTAGATTTCAGTGTTAAATAACCCATAGAGGTGTTGATATGCCACTAAGCAAAATCAACCAACCAACCAACCAAGATGAAAAAACTCTTTCATGACATTAATCTGCATAATCCACATAATATTCTACAATTTCTTAAAGAAATCAAACTGGATTCCAAAATATAAGTTGGACAAAACATACAGCAGAAAACACACATCACTGCCTCTAGTAATTATGTCCACACAAACATGTATATGCACAAAAGCTGAGTATCATCTACCATGTATTCAACTGTGAAAGCAGAATAACATATATAATATTTTTATTACTTCAAAGAACTTTTTTTATGCAAGTTTAGAGGACATGTTCAATATATGATTTTGCAGATTTAGAAGTATGGAAATTCGAATACAGCACTGACAATCAGGCTTTATTATTATACTTACAGAAAGCCTGTCTTTTGGATTATATGAATATTATATGCAAAACCTTCACCTCATTATTCTGCAAATGCTGGTAACTTGTCTTCTATGACCTTGGTTAGTAAATAACCACATACAAGCAGATATAGAGTGCGATGGGTAAATTGTCGCCATTTTATATTTCTAATTTCACCCATGCCCATTATTTGTTTTTGATTTTGCTAACTGCATAGTATAGTAGGGTCAGTTGGGCACCATCTGTGAGAAAAAGAGTACCATGAAATAATTCAGAAATTTGGAAACAGCATCCTTTACTGCTTGGCATTCACACCGGAAGCTCCAATATGAACATTTCAGAGTGTTTGGGTGTCTATCTGAGGACAGTACAGAAGATTTAGAAAAAGTTGGATAATATATCCAGTCAACATTATTGTATTTGGAGTGATCACTAGTGATGGCGGCATTATGCCTCCAATCAGCTTCCCACAGAAGCCTACATCAAGTGCCTTAAAGAGGTAGAGCTGCTCTGGGTTAAAAGGGTGGCTGCTGGAAGACCTTCTGTCAGGCAACAGGACTCTTCACCATGCCAAAAAGCAGGAGAACCCAGTCATAGCTGTCAGACAATTTCTGCAACCACATCACCCTTACATCTGGCCACTCAACTCTTCACAGCATAACCCTCTTGGTTATTATGTGTGAAGCGCAGTTGAGTAAAGGACCAATAAAACTCATTGTAACACCAAAGATGAACTGAAGGCAAGGATTATGGCAGCATTCACCAGGATGCAGGAGATTCCAAAGTCACCTGCAGGCCGTGGTTGAAGCCAATGGCCATTTTATTGAATAAATTTGCTCTTCTGTATTTCAAGATATTTTTGTGTAATTTTGGTAAATATATCTGTAAAAATGAGATGTCAATATTATTTTCAGTTTTGCATTAAATATATTCATTACTCCCCGTATATATATATATATATATATATATATATATATATATATATATATATATATATATATATATAGAGTCTTAAAGTGTGCTATATTTATGGGATAAAGTGCTCAGTATCAGAAATAGAGCGTGTGTAAATATAAAAGTGAACATAAAAGTCATCACTTAGATGCATGGAGACCTGCATCTGCATCAAGTGCCTTGTACCTTGAGGAGGTAGTGCTGCCCTGGGTCAAGAAGATGGCTGCAATTTTGTGTAATTTTGGTAAATATATCTGTAAAAATGAGATAATTTAGACGACAATTTATACATCGCATCCTGTATTTTATCTATGGCTGTGCACCCACTCATCACTTTAAAAGCATTTATTAAATTTGACATTGAATTTAAAGGCTCTAAAAAGACATCACTCATGTCCTTCAAAATGGTGGTATAATGGATATAGAAGTTAGTTAAACTGTGGGTATGTATTCACTCCACAGATCATCTAGTGAAGTGCTGGTTAAGCAGCAGGAACAAACAATAACTGCAATATTATTAGTCATGACCTTGCATCTCGGCTTCAGTCCTTTTCCCACCACTGTAACATAGCTTCCCTGTGCATTTTCTATAAATACTTTCTTGGTAATTGTTCTGATGACCTTTCTTCTTCAGTACAAAGGCTTTATGAATTTAAGTGCAATTGATTTCCTGTATCCCAATTTGATGAACTTTTGTTAAAAAAATAATAAAGAAGGGTTAAATTCAGTTTCTTTTTTTTTTAATATCACTGCCAATACAAAATTTCTAAAATATATACATAAGTATAGTAGTACTATGACATTCTGGAGCCTCCTAGAACTTTCTGGAGCCTTCTGAAATTTTATAGAACCTTCTAGAACTTGTTTTTGTTTATTTTTAAGATTTTATGTTATGCTATAGCTATAAACTGTTAAATGCATTAAAAAGTACTATCCAATTACATCATTAGCAAACTGAAAAATAAAGCTTCTAAAATATTAAGATTTTTTACCCTTATTGCATATATGGTAAAATCAAATTTTTTGTTTGGGGGTGACCTTTTTCAAGAACTAAAACAAAATAATTCCTTTTCCATTACTTTTGAACAAAAGTTCATTGATTTATGATACAGGAACATAGGGTCACAAAAAAGCCATAATCCTAATGGCCATTCCAGTGGGCACTTGTAAAGATTATATGTGTGTGCATTTATGTACCAGCATGCTGACAAAGCTACAAATTGGTTGCTAGCTCAATATATAGCAAGATAGATACAGATCCATTTAATCACATGAATGTGTACACGGGCAAAGTTTCAAATAAAAACGGCACATGGATTTACTGAGCAGAAGCCAAGGAAGTAACTCGCATCAGAGAATAAAAATAATGTAAAGAAGATTAACGTATCATGGAGAGAAGGGATGGTAGATAAAAACTGAAATAAATTGCAGAAAACAAACAGTAAAAAGAACTTAAGAAAACAGGAAGAAAATGGATAGGATTAAAAAACATAAGAATAAAAACAAAAAGCAAAAGTTTGTGGTGGGAAGAAGAGGAAAAGGAGATAACAAAAGTAGAAAAACATCAAATACAAGACATCAAGATTTAAAAAAAAAAAGTGAAAATTTGAAAACAGAATGAATGAGGGAAAAAACAGAAGAATCGAAAATATAAAACCAAACATTAAAATCCTCCGAATGTTGGAGAAAATTGTGATAGTTGCATCAACAAGTCCTGAGGTCAAATGTCAGTAACACTGAAGAGGATGAAGAGCAGTGAGGACACCAAGAAGCTGTAATATTTATGAAAAGACCAGAACATTTGTTTGTTTAAAACAACTGTTTCCCCCACCTGACTTTGTCTTTCCTTCAACTCATCAGCAATCTTATAAAAATCTCCCATAGTTTTATACCTCCATACTTTTATTTTTCCTTAATTTCCTTCCGTCTTTTCTTCTCTTCTTACTGATATTTTTTCTTTTGTGTTTTCCTTCTTCAGAATTTTGAAGAGAAACTTTATCTTTCTGTTTTCTTGCTCTCTAACACACCATATTTCTGATGCTATAAAATGTATTTCCAAATCTTTCCTTAAATTTCAACCAATACGAGCTTCGAAAGACACTCAAGATAGAGGGTTAATGTTAAAACTGTTATAATGAATGGGGTGCATGATATGATTGAAAGAGTAGATTGTAGGAAGTCGATATTATGAGGATAATGAAGATAGATAATACTTAACTCTAGACTTGAAGAGAAAACATTTGGCTTATTCTCTATTTCTTGTGAATTCTTAATTTCTGTTCTTTTATTTTTCTCTCTTTTTAATAGTTTTTTTTTTTTTGTCATATTCTCAAACACTCAGTAACCTCTTGCATCTTAGTAGCTTTTTTGCCTTTCTTGGGGCAAAATGAATAATAAAACAAATACGTCTAACACATTTCTTCATCTACAAATCTTTTTAATTTCTGTTTAAATTTTTGGGATGAGTTATCATTATTTACACTATTTATATTTAAACTATTCTCCTCATTTTTGTTGTTGTTATCACAATGTTTCAGTCATTGTGCCCTCTGGCGTTCGGGGTAACCTACAGGGAATTCTGAATTGAGCCTTTTATTTAATCTACAGGGTTAGGCTGTTCTCATTCCACTGCTCATGTCTAGAGATATCATCTAGTTCTTATTTTTATTTAGTACTGTTCAGATACTGTTCACCTGTTTCCATTGAGTGCAAGTACATAGTGCCTGACACAGTAATTGAACTCACAATATCTATGTCACCAAATTTCACAAATCTTTTTAACTTTTCCTTCTTTTGTTACCACCTTTGTAAACTCTTTTATTTCTCTATCTTAACTCTCTCCTTCTCTTCTTTCTTCTTCCATTTTTTTTCTGACAAAAGATTCTCTTTCTCCACCAGTTTTATACCTTTACTTTCTCTCTTGTTTTTACTATTTTTAATTGCTTTTTGCTTCTTTTGTTAACCATCCATTTTTTTCTGTCTCTCTCTTTGCACAGTATCAATGAATTGGTGAGTAAAGTTAGTAGATGTACATTGAAAAACAAATGTTATATTTCTGAGAGATAATGCACTCTTAAGTCTCTACTTCTTCTCTTGTTTCTCTGCCTTGTTCTATTTGTTTTCATTCAAAATAAAAATTATCATTCTCTTGCACCACACCCTGCATTCTGACTGCATCTTTTCGAATCTTTATTTTATTATTTCTTTCATGCAATCTGCTTTTCTGGATATTTTTTCTCTTTTATCCAGATTATGCTGTCATCTTCCCCATTGTACAGACTTGTAATTAAATGTAATTCAAACCTGAGAATCGTATTGTTGTACCACATAGTGGGAATGTGTTTCTAATTATTTTCCTAGACAATAACCTGCCCTGCCCACATGGCTATAAACACTACCAATACAACCGAACTAGTCAACAAATAAAAAATAAAATGTAGGAAACAATTCAGATCTTTAAAAAAATGGCAATGCTTTTTTCTTTGATCTTTTTCAGACTCTTGTTTGCAATTCTTCTTTTGTTTTCTTTTAATGTTCTGTTTTAAATTCTCTTCGTTTACTTATTCATCAGAATCTTCTTGAGGTTTTATATTATTTTGATTAAAATTTTACTGGGTTTTTATTGTCTTTTCTTTTCTTTCTTCTCTTGTTTTATATTTTTCATCTTTTTCTTTTTTTCTTTTAGTCATTCTTTTATTTATTTATTCTTGTTTTCTTCATTTCCTTTAAGTCTTTCTCCTTTGTTTTTTTTTTTTATTCTGTCCAAGTTAACACTTTCGATTTTAGGATTTTTTTTTATCATTTCTTTATATTTTTCTTCTATTTTGAAACATTTCTTATAAAATGTCTCATATATTTTATTCCTTTACTTACATTCATTTTTTTTTTCTATTTTACTTTCTGTAGATTTTATTCTTGCACTCTTTTTTGGGAAGGAATTTTTTCTTCTTCAAATTTTTCTCTATCTTTAATAGATATTTTTATTTGTTTTCCTTATCATCATTCCTTTTTCAGTTCATTCTTTTAGAGTTGTTAATTTCTTAATAATCCAAATGAAGGATTTGCGGACATATGTTTATATGGATTTTTGTCCTTGTTTTGATGTGAGGAACCTGCCCCCAGAGTTCGTAAAAGTATTTTTGATACACCCTGTATATTCGGCTAAGGATTAAATTGTTGCTCCACATTTTTTCCTTTCTTCTTTCTCATCTCCTTGTTACCTTCTTCACCCACTTTTATTCCATTTCTGCATACTTCTTGTTACATTATTGTTTGATGTATACTCCCTTTGCATTACAGTTTAATGTATACTGCCTAATTGATCTTAAGGAACATGATTCTCATTCCCTCATATGTCCCTTTTCTTCATAACCCCTTTTTCATTCTCTTTCTTCCAGTACCTAATAAACACCAGTCATGTTTCATGTTGGATCTCTCAAAACCTTGTTCATTCTGTTTTCCATGACTTAATGTAACATGGTGGCTGTGAGGAAGCAATTCATACTTTACAATTCACGCTTTACAACCCTGCAAATGAGGACTGATACCAACAAAAAAGACAATCCCATGGGAGCTGTTTCAGTGGCGTCTACGAAAAAAAGTGACCATGTGTGTGAGAATGATGAAACAATTCCAGCCAAACATATCACCACCAGGCAAGCTGGACACTAAGAAGAATGGAAGTTTTTTTTTGTTTTTTTTTTTAAGCGTATCACCCCAAGCAGGGCTGGAGGCCACTATCACACAAGGGGTTATAGAAGGGTTGGAGGAAGAGCAGATAGGAGTGGTAAACGAGAGGATGTGGAGAAAGAGAAAGACAGTGGATTGATCAAGGCAAGGGGGTTACAGAAGATTTGGAGCGAGAGCAGATAGGAATAAAAGGTGAAAGGATGTGGAGAAGGGAAGTGGATAGATCAAGGCAACTGGAGATGTCGATTGACGCTACACTTAAATAGTTGGAGATTGTATTTGTCAGGGAAACAGGAATAAGGAAGAGAGTTCCACAGGCAAGATGTGCGAGACATGAAGCTATTGGAGTAGAAGAGACGTCTACATCTAACAGTTTCAATGGTGAAGGGATAATTACAGCATCATGACCAAACTCTGTGAATAAATAAGGAATACCATATGACGCTATTTCTTCATGCTATCGGACCAGATGCATTGATAGTATAGATATTTCAATTCACTTCAACAGAAAATAAAGATGACTTGGACACAGTAATAGCTAAGTTTGATCAACATTTTATCAGACAAACCAATGAGACATATAAATAATATGTCTTCAACAAAAGAGACCAGGAACAAAGTGAGACCATTGATTCATATCTAACTATGCTTTGTAACCTGGCGAAGTCTTGCAATTTTTGTGAATGTTTACATGATTCTTTGCTACGTGACCGCATAGTGCTGGGTGTGAGAGGCAACCAGGCATGTAAAAGAATGGTACAGCTTTCAACACTAAATCTCAAACAATGTACATTATTTACATTATTTGGACTATTGTCCTCATCATTGTCGCCATATTTATTACAACATTTTGGCCGTTGTACGTTCTGGCCTTCTTCAACAGCCGAAACGTTGTAATAATATGGCGACAAAGATGAGGACAATAGTCCTAATAATGTAAATAATGTACATAATACCTCATCTCAGAAATATAGACAGATACACAAACAATGTATTGACATGTCCTGAAGTTGTGAAGCTGCGATGACACAGTTGAAAGCCATGAGAAACCTGAATGTGACAAAGGAAATAAGCAAATTTACAAACAGAAAGAGCATACTAAACAGGTACAAATAGACTGCAATTTCTGTGGCAAGCAAACAGACAAACCTAAAAAAATATGAACTACGATAACATTGCTAATGTTAATTTAGTACCGGAAGGCAAGCAGCTGCTAACTGACTATGCAAATGTTTTCAGTGGTGAACTAGGATCGTTACCTGTGTTATGAATAATCAAGAGTGGTCTCCCCTCGTTTTGTTACTCTCCTCTTTGAGAGAGCTATTTCTGTTTACTGGGACTATAAAAGGACACTATATGTGAACCTAATATTCTCAGTTTAATAAAACTTTCCAAAACCCTACAGTTGTATACTTTTGTCATTACAACCTGGGCAGGTGTGTTTACATGTTGACAAAACTTTCACACCCTATACTGCAGGATGCATGCCAATATCCAAGATCCCTCAATTTAAAAATGAACTAAAGCAACTAGAGGAACTCGGGGTTATTGCTCCCATTGATGTACCTCTGTACTTGAATAGCAGAATGATCCCTGCAACAGAGAGCTTGGGTGAGATTTGTATCTGAATTGATCCAAGACTTCTGAACAAGGCAGTGAAGCATGAACAATACAAGTAACCACCAAGATTGATAAATGCAAAATACTTCACCAAGTTAGACATTGCATCAGCCTACTGGCATGTAATATTGGACAATGAAGCCAGCTACTTCACTACATTTCAGACAGATTTCAGGTGATATTAGGGACTCAAACTCCCCTTTGGAACACGTGTAAGTTCTGAAATATTTCAGAAATGTCTTCACCTCACTCTGAATGGCCTGAATGTAGTTACATGTGTTGCGGGTGACATCATTGTATTTTGGTTCATGAGATGAACAAGATCAAGCTACAGCAGACCATGATTTGAATCTGAAATTGCTACTACAATTTTTGTGAGAGAATAAAATAAAACTGGACAAGGAATCAGCAATCAGTTTCATGAGGTATCTCATAACTCACGATGGCCTACTTACCAGAACCTGCTAAAATTGATGCAATCATCAAGTTATAACCACCTTGGTGGATGGAGTGCAGTAGTATTATAGAACTGTGAATTACTTGGTAAAATTTCTGCTAGAACTATCCTCTGTCATGTAGCTGATCTGATGACTGACACGTAAGGATGTTCCAGGCACATATGGTCTCATGTCCATGATACAGTATTCGCAGAAATGAAGCAGCTTGTGACAAAAGCTCCAGTACTAAGTGTCTACAACACAAATACACCACTTGTACCAAACATTATTGATATAAAAATGTCCTTTCTTTTTTGAATAAGGGCATATATATATTCTGTCAAGAATTAAACTGTTGCTCCACAGGTCTTGACTTCAGTTCAGAGAATCTATGTGTTCAGCTGATGATCAAATTGTGACGCTCTGGCAATCTGGCTGAGATCAAAGTGAAGTATCAGCCTTTGGGAAGAAAACTACATTTTATCTCTCAACTGTGTTTCTGTTGTCAGATTGAACACAACAAATAAATGAAGGATGTTTGGTCCTGAGGATTCAAACCCTGTGGCAGCACCTCCATCATTGCACCAAAGAGAGAGAGTCAGTAGATTATCCAGTGTGACATTGTTTGCAGGGAATGGGTAATTTTTTTACTTTAAACTGGCCTCATTCCATATCGTGTCAGCTTGGGGGGGGGGATGAATAAATACCAAGTGAAGTATCAGTTCTTTCCTCATAATGGGAGAGGACACCTAGGCCCAGGGATTCCAACCCTATGGCAGCACCTACATGGCATTAATAGAGATTGGGTCAGTGTAATATCAGTGCCTATGAGACAGGACTTTGCACTTTTTGTCTTTGGCCCATATGAATATTGATGTGTATGGGCAATCCATGTTAGAATTTAACTTGTGTCACATCTTGTCTTATTGAGGAAGTTAGGGAAATAATCTTACCAGTATTTCTTCCTAGGATTAGTGTAGTATTTGTGCAAAATAAAATATGTATTACACAAATACACAAATATATGTATATCTATTTATTTATCTATCTATATATTTTGATGCATGATGGTTAAGTAGCTCAGTTCTTAGACCAAACAGCAAAACTCCACAGACATATCATTTGATTATAATGGTGGAGGATTTTGTAGAACCAACCACACTTTTTGAAAGAGTAAAATACAGAGAACTGGTGCACAGTATGCCACACGGTCCCCAAACAATTCTCCACAAGTTTTAAACTCAAAGTTGTCCTTCTTCAAGACCAGTTCCCAGGCAAGGTTACAGAACCCAGTCTGTCCTGCTATTTAGCCATAGCTGGGGGGAGAAGAAATTGATTCATACCAAGCATATTCACACATTAATGAATGTAATGAACTCAAATGGAATTCAAACTCAGGTCTCTGATTCCTCTATCTATCTATCTCTCTCTAAATATATATATATATATATATATGTATATATATATGAATTTGATGAATTTGTCTTAGAATCGGCATTACAGTGTGGTTTTTGATATGGTAGAGGAACCGTGGATATGATCTTTTGTCTCCAGCAGGCTCAGGAGAAGGCATGAGAACAAAACAAGGATCTATTTGTTGTTTTTGTAAACTTCACAAAGGCTTTTGATACTGTATCTCGAACTGCTCTTTGGAAAGTTTTGTCAAAATTAGGTGTTCCAGAAAAAATGCTCCATATTATTATCTTTTTTCACAAAGTAACGAAAGCTTTTGTAAGGTCGAGAAATGAGCAATCAGATGCCATTTTATTCTCCAACGATACAAAGCAAGGTTGCATTCTTGCTCCTCTTGTCGTTGCACTTTTCTTTTCTGCTATGCTTGAAAAAGGAGTGAATGTTGAATACAGAACAAGTGGAGGTCTATACAATCAGCAATGTTTTTAAAGCACTATCAAAACTTGGTCTGCAGCTGGTATACGATCTTCTATTTGCAGATAACGCTGCTCTATTAACACACAGTCTAGAAGACATTCAAACTATCCTTGATAAATTCTGTGAAACAACAAAAGTATTTGTACTCACTATCAACATAAAGAAGACTGAGCTAATGTACCAGCCAGTACCACATATCTTGGATTGACTTCTGATGGAAGAATGGACAGAGAAATCCAATCCAGAATAGCCAAAAACAGCATAGCATTCAGTAAACTTAAACATAGGCTATGGAACAACAAAGACGTGTCTCTCAGGGTAAAGATCGACATATACAGGTCAGTCATTCTCTCAACCCTTCTCTATGGTGCTGAAACTTGGACCCTGTACTGCAAGCACATAAATCAACTTGATGCCTTTCACATGTGCTGTCTTCATGCCATATGTGATATAAAATGGGATGACAGGGTCAAGAATAGTGCAATACTGAAGAAATGTAACAATATCACAGGCATTGAAACCATTGTGGGGCGCTAATGGTGTTGGTAAGAAATTATCCGAAGGTTTTTGTCGAAGGTTGCGTTTTTATCATTAACACTCCACATTCAATTTGCAACGAAAACACAGAAAAGAACAACAAGAGATGATTGAAAGATCAACAAGTAAAACGTATATTGAAACAAATATATATACAATGACAATAAAGATTAAGTCGTAAAAAGTGATTTCCCTTGTACTGTGTGGGAAATATAAGTGTATGTTGTAAGGAGTTCCTTTGTTGATATTTGTTTAGTATTTAAGAATGTTTGAACTTTGAATTTGAAAGTTCTTTGTGCAGAAGAATGTTAAAGTTCTGAATAGTTCGCTTGGCTTTGATAACACACAGTTCACTGTGTGTGTGAATGTAGTTAATGTCTGTGTGTGTGAGTAGAAAATTGCAAGAATACACGTACAAGGTTTTGGTTGTGGAATTTAATATTCTACTGAAGTTTCTTCCTTAAACTTCTGCTTTTATACAGTAAAGTAGGCTCCCAGGCTCGTGCGATGCGTAAATTCTCTTTACGAATAGTACTGCTTATTTATTGTCCAATTGCTGTTGAGTAAGTTGTGGGCGTGGTGTGTGTAGGCATCACTACACCATTCTGGTAAAGATACAACTTAGGTGGGCTGGTCACGTTGTGATAATGGATGAGCATAGGCTTTCAAAAAAGTTGCTGTATGGACAACTACCAAACTCCAAGCGTACACGTGGACGTCCACTCTTACGCTACAAGGACAAATTGAAAGACAACTTGAAATGTCTCAACTTTGCTCGAAAAACCTGGAAAGTCCAAGCATCAAACCGAAAGGAGTGGCGTAAGACATATTACAGTAAGTTAAAGGGTTTTGAAGACAGTAGACTGAAGCACTGTGATCAACTTCATCAAGCTCTGAAGCAGAGACGCCATCAAAATCCTGCTTTAACAAATTTCATCTGTCAGTGTGGCTTTGTCACCCACAGCAAGGCTGGGCTAGTATCACACTTAAGAAAGCACAAATAAAATATGTCTTTCCCTTACCTGATTTTCTCCACAATAGCCCCTGCTAGCATGCATAAGTGTAAAACAAAAGGCACCATCCAATGCTGACCCTCATTTATTGTTCTTGATAGGAGCGTCCAACATATATATATATATATATATTTATATATATATACACTTGCTCCATGACTGTTAACTTAAAAAAAAAGCTCGACAGGGTGACCTAGAGCTAAAATTATTTTATTAATAGTAGTACTCAGTTGGTAAAAAACTGAGTACTACTATTAGTATTATATATATATATATATATATATATATATATATATATATGAATTGTTTTTTTATTACATACACTGTTATAGAGTAAGGCTAGGTACATAAACAAGTAATCTATGGAATCTGGAGAAACATAATCTACCAAATGCTTCAACTATGTAAACTTTTACATTTAATTTAATGTTATATATTATTTAGTTAGGCTCAGTACAAGTATTGGTAACCTCTGGGTGAATATAAGCATATTAAATACTTCAAATTCACATATTAGGAGCCTTATTTGAAATTTAATATTAAAATATTAAGTTAAGCAGCACAAGTACTGGTAGTCTACATCATCTTGGTAAAAATTACCCAACTTAACTCAACTTGGCATGTATGACCCAAGAGATATTTTTGAGCCATTTCTACACAATGTGTAAATCATTTTACAGTTTCTCAAAAAGCAGTTTCATGACTGTTATCATTTTAAATTAAACAGTGAAAATAAGAATACTTTTTTATTTGATAAGAGGAGTCAGTATTATTGAATATATTAAGATTTCTCTATGAAATCTTTCAAAATACAGACGACTAAGAAATTTAAGCCTTGTTAGCTATTCTTGAAACTAAAGAGCATTTTCAACTTGTTGACCAGAACATACAATGTCATTGTATTTTTGATATTTTATGAGCTTAAGATGATTCTGTTTGTCATTTTGCTAGAAAAAATACTGCAATAAACCCATTGATGAAATAAAGGAAACAACACAAACAATGCAAAATAATTCTCATGAATGCTGCAATATTTAATTTAGTAATAAGTCCTGAGAAGATGAGTCATATTTGTCTCTTTTTCTTTCTGTATATATATATATATATATATATATATAAATAAAAGGAGAGAGAGTGGGAGAGGATACATAAAATATACAGGTAGAAAAAGGACACAGAAAATAGATAGATATAGAAAGAAAGAAAGAGTGATTGAGCAATGGAAAATAATAATTGCAAAAATATGCAGCTGATGTCAAAAGTTTGATTACAGTACAAATTTCAATTTCATTTGGATATAATTTTGTGAACTATACAAATTAAACTGATTGGATTATTGCACAATGTGAAAAGAAAATCAATTTAGATATGATTTGCCTATGTTTTACTGCATTACCCTTGGCAGGGGAAAAACCATCATTAGATCCAATGTGCTTATACCAACCCAGCCACGAAGGACATTTCATGATCAAGCAAGGCTGAATAATGCTTTTAAGTGAAATCCTTCTCACTATAGATTCTCAAAATTTCAGTTCTGTATCCAAATGTAAACAAAATAATTTCTAAAGGACCTGTTCAAGTCTATAGTTAATCATTATCTTCCCCTTCTATCCACAGGCCTTAACATAGCCCTCTACCTCTGAGCCTTGTAAATGGTGAACCTTACTGTAATTAAAAAAAAAACGATTACTTGAGTCTCTTTAGGAAGTTTATTTACAACATAATGGATTTGTTTTTTTTTGCATGCCAAGAGCCAATATTCGTAATGTTCTGCATATTTTCTCTCTGTTCATATTGACTTAGTTAAATATTTAACAAAGTAACTAATAATAACAAAACAAAAGTCATTAAAACAAAGCAAGTTCAGTCGACCAATGATGACAATTCCAGAACAACGTAACTATAAACAATTTTTTCTATCCTCTGCCAGCCGCTATGATGGAGAAAGCATTACCTCGAACTGTCGCCAGTGAGACATGCTGCAAGAGCCACTCCATTTCGCGAGGCTCTTTCCTTAATCGAGACGCAATCGTGCCAATCCTCCGAAGGAACGCCATCGAACGAGGGCCAATAACCCCTGAAGTCTCCACTGCCACAGGAGTAAAAAAAATCTATCAGCAAGAGAAGAATATTTAGCTATTTTTTTATCTCGGGTGACAAAAACCCCGGCTCAATCGCGGACCTGATCAAATTACCGGCCAAAAATGTATCCGCACAGGTCGCATCCCAAATCAACGACTTACCCATTTTAAAAGGGAAGATGGTAATGCCATCCGGCCGCTTTCCATCACCACGATCGAGGCCTACGATTTCGGAAGGGAACCCAGCTGCATCCAAACCTCTTTTGACGATGTCGTTAATTGCTGCATGCCGTGGAAAGCGGCCGGCACTACGACGATGAATATTTTGATGGCCAATCTATTTGTCATGCTTATTATCATTTCACTTTTACTCAAAAATCTCTTTTTATGACATTCTGAAATCTTTTTTATTCTTGCCAATGATTTCAAATTCTTCCTCTTTTCAACAATTTTCACAATTTCCAATGTTATACATTGCCATCCTTTAATAACTTTGTTTCTCTTTGGAGATTACGTCTTTCTTACAAGCCATGGAAATCTTTAGATACAGTGGGGAAAATAAGTATTTCATCCCCTAGAATTTTTTTTATATTCTATCTCTCACTTTCAAGATGGACCTACCCTGAGAATTATAGACCATTCCCATTTTTGTAAGGTGTCAAACTCAGAAAATCAGCAGGGGATGAAATACTTATTTTCCCCACTGTATATGAAAAATATTAAAATATTAACAATTATACTATAGATATGTGTGCAGTGTAACATTCATTTGTATTGAAAGTGGATTTGGTGAGTTCTTTTCTGATGAGAATGATCAGAGTGATTTTTCCAAGTTGCCGTACCATTGTAATCACTATTAGACTCATCCAACGCTTTCCAAATATATATATATATAATATCTGGATAAAATAAATGAAACAAAATTAGGTGTCTTTTTTATGAAAGTATTTATTTTATGAGAGTATTTGATTTCTGAGGAAGGACCGAGGTGGTCTGAAATTTTAAATATATACAAAAACACAGAAATAAATACTTTCATAAAAAAGACACCCAATTTTGTTTAATTTATTTTATCCAGATATTATATACATATCAAGAAAGTATATGTGGCCTCTCATTATGCTATATATATATATATATATATATGTATATATATATATATTAGAAATTAAATTAGATTCAGAATTATGAATTGGATGTAAATTAATAATGTAGATGAATAATTTAAATTTTTATTCAGACTGCATCCTTAAATGTTCCTAATATATATATATATATATATATTTCCTTTTTTCTTTTTAGGTAAGTGCCACCATTTCTTATTTGCTGTTTTTATGGTAAGTGTCACTCTTTATTGTTTTTTATCTTGAAGATTCTACAAATGTATATTGATGAAGCGCGAATTTGATTTGAGTAGAAAGCAGTTTTTAATTCTGATTTTGTTCCCAAAATAATATCGTCACAGATCATGGATCGTTTTATGCATCAAATTCTTATAGATTAGGAATATAGGTTTGCTCTCTGCGTTTTACAGTTTCTTGAAAGATTTGTATTTAAATCTAAACCAAATATATTGTCTCCTTATGTTTTTTGTAAATGAGTGCTTGTGGCTTTTATACAGATATATAAGCAGTTGCTGCAAATTTCTCAGGTCCACCAAGAATTATTTAAAGAATTATCTTATTCCATCAGATTTTGGGAAGTATATTGTGTTAACAATTTTTCAGCATATCCTCATGTATTTCAATTGTTTTATACTTTGTTATTTATTAAGAACTTCAAATTTTTAGCCCCCTTGAAAAGTTTAATTTTGTGTTTGGAACATTTTGATCAGTGTAACTTCCAAACACTGTTACATGTACATATGTTCAGAAAACATTACAGTTATTCATGTGGTATATGCATTATTTCAGATTTTCAAACCTAAATGTTAGAGGTGCATTTTATACACAAGAGATTTTCTTTCTGCCTATGTCCATGGCTATATTTGGGTGCTATAACCAAAAGTAAATTATAGCTGTAATCCAAAATAATTAATGTCTGAAAAAGAGTTTAAATCATGAACTATATATTGCATTTGCTTTAAAAAACGTTATCCACCACCATATTACATTTTTGTCTGCTTCACTGCTGTCCATGTCAATGACAGATGTCATGACAGTTGTATCTGCTATCTTCATTATGATCAATATCATCATTTACAATGCCTTCTTTCTCAAAAAGGATGTCATCTTCACTACTAACCAATGCTTTCATGATGCAAAATGTTTTGACTACAACAATAGTTTTAGGGATGTTCTGCCAGGATTTCAATATCCGTGTAAATATAGCATAAAGCTATGTCTGGCAGAGGTTGGCTGTCAGATTGAATGACTTGTAGCCATCTGCCAACCACTGGCTCCACTTGTGAACAAACAAATTGAATAGCTATTGGTGCTGCTGACCAGTACTTGACGAATAGTGTTCATCCCACCAGGAATGATGGCCAGATGTGTTTTTATCTCACCATTGGAATGGGTGTTTATAATTTTGTTTCTCTTAGAGTGAGTTCATATTGTCAATATTTTTACATTTTTGTGTAGATATTTTTACACAAAAATTTACTTCAATGACTGACAATTTTGTTTCAAAACATGCACAGTATATAAATCCTTATTTGTAGTAAATATGATTTGCATAAAGATTCAAACATTTCAAAATTAGATTAAATTTAGCTGATACAAGTTCTAAAATGTCATTGCATTTTGTACATATATCTTTTATTGGTATTTTGTAGACCAAAATTAAAGGTGTGTATTATACATAAGTGCATATTGTACCAAAATAATTACCATACAAAATTTCAGGTATTTGCACCTAAGATAACACAAGCTTAATTATTAGGAGATAAATAGAGATAAAGTTACATTTATTTTCTATGAAAAAAATATAATATCTGTCTGTATTTCTGAGATGAGGTATTGTAACTATCTACACTATTTACATTGTTTGGACTGTTGTCCTCATCTTTATTGCCATTTTTACAATGTATGTTCCAAACTTCTTCAGGGGATATACATTGGAATTTTGGACTAAACCCTTTATTTAATCCATGGGGTAGATTGTTCTTGTTCCATGTGCTATACCTTTTTTGGATATCTCAGTATCAGTTCAACTCTGTAAGTTTTGTTCTCTTTACTGTGGCCATTTATAGAACTCACAATTCTTTGGGTCAAGTCACTTTTTGTATTACTCAGCCAACATTTTTACCCATTGGGTCACAGATATATCACCCAAAGAAAGTTGAAGCATACAACAGCAGAAACCTCATGAATATGGCAATAAAGATGAGGACAACAGTTTGAATAATGTAAATAGTGTAAGTTGAAAAAAAATGTAAGTTAAAATGTGTGGCGAATAACAAGAATGAAAAGAATACCTTTAGGCGATTTAGGTTTTATTCAACTTAAAGAACGCACGAGGTAGATACAAGATAAACAAAAAAGCCTGAAAGAACATAAAATGCATAGAGGGTAAAATACTATTACTGGATCCATTTTGTTTTGATTGTTAAGTGCAGGAAAATATTATGAATCATAATTTCTCTCTTTTGACATTCTATAATATACATAAACTTTTGATTCTAAAAATGATGTACATGATATCTAAAAGTTAATAAAACCATCTGTTTCTGAGTCTTCACAATAAATCCGATGCAAAAGTTTCAGCTCGTTTAGGTTTTCTTTTTGCTAGTTTTGAAGAATATCCTAAAAAATAACTATCTCTTATCATCTGTATATGCTGTTAATTTAAGGGAGCTATAGATTCATATTTGGTGGATAATTACTCAGATTACAGGCCATAAATCATATATTTAGTTAACACAATCTCCTAAATAAGGCAATAAAGTTATTTTATAACTTCATATTGATTCTTCTGCTTGCAGATTAATTCATGGTATATATAAGTAGCATATGTAGCCAGTAGTGTAATTAGCCTTTGATAATTGTAATATTAGATGTTTCCATATCAAAAAATATTTGACATTCATTGACCAAGCTGCCAGTAGTAACTTTAGTAAAACTATCAAATTATCAAAGATGCTTTTGATGCACACTAATATATATATATCTATATATATATATATATATATATATATATATATATATATATATATATATATATATATATATATGTGTGTGTATGTGTATGTTTATAGTTTTAAGGTATACTATATTTATGGGTAAAAGTGCTCAATATCAGGGATAGAGCATATGTAAATATAAAAGTGTGACCGAGTGGTGACAGTCTATTTCATGCTTGAACATAATCTTCAGGGGTGCAGATTGCATTCATGCATGGAACAGACTGTCACCACTTGTTGACTTCAGTGTCTATTTATATATACAAAGACAAGCCTCCACACGAAAACCAAAACCCACCAAAAATATTTATTCGCTTGTGAAATAATATAATGTTTTATTCCTTTTATATGAGATTGTTAACCAAATATGATTTATGGCCAGAATCTTTTCGAAGTATTTATGAATAAAAAAATACTCAGAATACGTTATCATGCATATGATAATGTGAGCTTGTTCTTAAGAATATTCAGCATCCGTATTTTTGAAAATGAAAAAAAAAAGTTAAAGAACTTGTAATATGTGAATGTACTAATTTAATGTGCATGCTTTCTAAACCAAGAAAGTTATTATGCATGGCAGTGATTATTGGAAGAACTTGTATCTTTGCTGGAAAAGCTAGATCATTAAATAATGTTTACGTATTATGTCTTTGTAAATCTGAAAGTAAGATATTTACTGATTATTTAGTCAACAGAAAATGTCAGGAAATTGTGTACGTGTTGTTGATATTGTCAAAAGCCAATGAATTAGTGAAAGGTAGATAAAGTGAAACCATGCATTTTCAAGATTTAATTTTGGTATTTTTCTTTTAATTCTTTTGAGTTGCTGATAATGTTTGTGGCAGAATCAGCAGAAAAGTGACATTTAAATCAAAATACAAGACAAAATATCACCTTATTCACTGATGAGGTCATTAGTGAGTCAGAATCAAAACATTTAATTAATAACTATTTACCTACATGATAATTATTTAGTGGCTTTATACTGAGTTGAAGAACATAAAAATCTATTAAAAAAGTAAAAAAATATATTAAAAGTGTGGAGTCAGTAGCCATAGTCAAATGCAAAATAGGTAACGGAAAGAATTGACCAAGTCCGCAATAACAAGATAAAAAAAGAACAGGGCAAAAAATAATATAAAGCAAGCAAACAACATATGCAAGGCAAATTAACAGTAATACGGCAAATTAGAAATAATATCACAAAAAATTTGAAAACTATGAATTGAGGTTGAGAAAAGCATTCTGACTTCAAGGCAAAATAGACTGGGACTTAGTCAGATGAAATTGAGAAACAGCCTATTTTATTGGTTAAAATTCCCAGCATGCTTTTGTCTGCTCTTGCCTATAAATCTGGGAGTGGGTAGTGTTTTCAGTCATTTCCATGGGGACTGAAACCAACAAAAATAAAAATTCTATTAACAAAGTAGAAAAATAAACTATAAACTATTTTTATAATATTAGATTTAACAATGAGACATTTTTTTAACCATTAAGAAATTACTACATATTATTATATATGAATATAATTTTCATCAACAGATTTCATTTTCATGTTTTCTCAAAATAAATGTAGAAATACATTATTCATCATTTCCAAATTTTCAAGTTATTATATGATAAAGCATAGAATGGAATAATAATAATAATTTTGATTATTTTCTCATCATATCAATGATGAGAAAACAATTAATGAGTCAAACTAAGACTCAGAAGACAGGAGAGGTAGAACTAACTTTTCTTGCTTACAGTGGTATTATTATGTTTTGGCAATAAGGGCTTCCTATCAACTGATGCAAAGATTAAATACAAAATATTTTCTATACTTAGTATTTGCAATGTCATTCAAGAAAGAGTATATAACAGGTTACAGTTGTAGTTTTACAACATGTTTTCATTCACTCACTTCCTTTTTTTGTCACCAGTCAGTGTAACTCTCCAAAGTTATCTTCTAATGTCTCAACACAGTCTGATCTAGTTAATGTAATAATGCGGCAATACAACACTGTTCTAAAAGAGAAAAATACAGAAATATGTTATGCTATTGAATCCTCAGAGAATTACTAAGAGCTGCATCATAAATAAAATTGTTACTTTAGGGTAAGCCCAAAATGCAAATCGGGATTACAAAAATCAAACAAGTACAGAAATTTAAATATCTGGGAAGTGTTCTAACAAAGGACAAAAAATGCGACAATGAGATCTGAAACATATTGGGATGGCCAAAGATGCATTCCAAAAGCTAAGCAGAGTACTAAGAGACAGGAAAATTTCATTAGAAACAAAGAAAAGAGTACTGAGCTGTTACAGGATATCTGTCCTCCTGTATGGCAGCGAATGCTGGACAATCTCCACAAAGATGAAGAAGAGACTTGAAGCAAGAGAAATGTGGTTCTACAGAAGGATGCTGAGGATACCATGGAGCAAACACATGAGCAATGATGAGGTTTTGAAGAAAATGGAAACAAAAAGGAAACGTATACTTAACATCAAGAAGAGGTAGTTGAAATTTCTGGGGAATGTAATGAGGAAGGAAGATTTAGAAAACCTGATACTCACAGGACAGATTAAGGGCAGGAAGGACAGAGGAAAATGGCACAAAACATATTTGATGGGCTTGAGTGAATGGGGATGGTAGAAGAGGGTTTGAGAGAAATAACATGGAACAGGAAAATGTCAAAAGTCATGTGCGCAGGCATATAAATGAAGAGTTTAGTTTAGATTTAAATAGGGTTAGAGGAATAATTCTTTTATTTGCTAATATTGTACCTTTACTTGTTAGGGGTTATAAAAATATTATGAAACAACCTTTGATTACAGTCAGATTAGGTGCACAAATCATGAAGAAACATTTTAACATACAAACAGATTTTCATAATTCAGTGCTGCATACTAATAAATTGAACTAAAAATCTAGGCTACAAGTACACAAAGTGGCCATTTAACATATCTACTTAATTATGTACATAACTACAGATACTGCAGAACTTTTAAAATTTTATACTCATAGGATAGATTGAAGTCAAGATGGAGAGAGGGAAACAATGCAAAACCTCCCTTGCGAACAGAAGTAAATTAACAGCTAAGCAAGTTTTAGAAGAGATAACAAAAAGACAAAATTTATTAAGAGCTACAAATGATGGGATATTGTGGAGAGCCATGATTGCCAATGTCCTGAAGCGACACACATATAATAGAAGAAGCCTTCAGCTGGATTATATTTTGCAGAGTTTAGATTGCTAAATATATCAAGAGCAAAAACCTACAGTAAGTAACTATATATATATATATATATATATATATATATATATATATATATATATATATATATATATTAAGACATTTTTTATGTTTATACATTCTTTTTATATTTAAGTAAATGGTCTGTTTATAATAAACAGTTAATGACATTTACCGGCCTGAATGTCCGAGAAATTCTCATAGAAAATATGCGTCCTCCAACAGGAATCGAACCTGTATCCTATAAGGAACCGTCATATAGCCTGACCTGCTTTTACCGATTGAGCCACAGAGAAGCGTTTTGGTTAGCAAGGTTGATTTTACTGTTTTTAAACTACAATTCTCCATGATTTTAAAAGCAGTAAAATCGACCTTGGTAACCAAAACGCTCCTCTGTGGCTAAATCGGTAAAGCAGGTCAGGCTATATGACTGTTCCTTATATGATACAGGTTCGATTCCTGTTGGAGGACGCATATTTTCTATGAAAATTTCTCGGACATCCAGGCCAGTAAATGTCATTAATACTGTTTATTGTAAACATAGCATATTTAAGTAAATGCTCTGTTTATGATAAAAAGTATTAACGACATTTACCCGCCTGAATGTCCAAGAAATTTTCGTAGAAAATATGCGTCCTCCGACAGGAATCAACTTTGCTAACTGAAACGCTCCTCTGTGGCTCAATCGGTAAAAGCACATGAGGCTATATGATGGTTCTGTATAGGATACAGGTTCGATTCCTGTTGGAGGACGCATATTTTCTATGAAAATTTCTCAGACATTCAGGCCGGTAAATGTCATTAATACTGTTTATTGTAAACATAGCATTTACTTAAATATTTGTATCTATAAAAAGAATGCATAAACATAAAAAATTGTCGGACTTTGTCCATTTCATAATATATATATGTGTGTGTGTGTGTGTGTGTGTGTCTATGCATATATGTTAAGAATGTCACAAGGAAAGATCAGAGGGATGTTTTTTGTCTGGAATATAGCCAAGTCTGTAGATCTGTTTGTGATAAGCTTCATCAAAAAATAAAAAAGACATGGTATGTCTCTCATGGGATAACTGTATATGTGTTTGAATTGTTCTTTGTTTCATCTACAAAAATCTAATGTTTATCACATCATTCAGTTCAACCTGCTAAAAAGCTGCATGGCCAAAATTGAGACAAATATTTTTTTATCAGTAGAATGCCTAGATTTCTAGATAAATTTCAAAAGATCAAGCCAAAAGACTGATATTCCTTAACAAGAAAAAAAAAAAGCAAAAGATATAAATGGGTTATTATATAGATAAAGGGATTCAGTAGATTATGAGCTGGGAAAAGAAAGTCAGCAGCTCACCCTAATAAATATGCCAGCAGACAGACCACTTGATGGAGATCTAAAAAAAAAAAAAAGTGAAAAAAAAAAATTAAAAAGTATATTTGCTCAATTCTCTAGTGGGGAAAATCCGCATGTTTGTTTAGTTCAATGTGTAGATTGGTCAATTGGTAGATAGATAAATAGTCTTCTGCAAAAACCAATAGAAAAATAGATTTATATATAGATTTATTGCTTTATCAAAAAAAAAAAAAGTAATGCATCATTTGATCAGATCAAAGATATCCCATTCTATTTGGGATTGCTGATAAATGTAATTGATTGAAGCATTGATTTCACACTTTTGATCAGCTGATATAAACCAACCAGAATAGAAACAAATATAAAACATCCTTATTTGACTTTGGGCTCGTTTATTTGCTTTCTATTAAGCTGCAGATTTAGACAAAAGGCAAATATTGGCAAAAAAAGTTTGCAACAAAAAGTTTCACACTGATTTAATAGGTTTATACATATGTTTCCATATGTATAGAACTCTCCATGTAGATGAAAGTATATCAAAAGAATATTGTTATGGGTAAGTTACATTTGATCTTTTTAAAAAAAAAGCATTGTTGTAGATTTTATCATTTTTTTAAAATGTTTTTGGATATTATTTTTTGTCTATGAATTATTTTTCTGTCTATGAATCAAATACTGAAAGCAGGCAGGGTCACTTATGAGGTTAAATCGATAAGTCTGTAGTCTTTAATCTACACATTAGTTGAATTTTTAATAAAAAAAATTCAGTATAAAATATTCAGGGTAGGAGGAGATTATGTCAAAAGATAAATATTTTTCCATGTTTTATCTCTGAGATGAGATTTACATTATTCAGACTGTTATCCTCATTTTCTATATTCATAACATTTCGGCTGTTGCACATTCCAGCCTTCTTCAGGTGATTGTAATCTCATCCACCAGGGTAGATTGTTCTAGTTCCTTGTGTCATGCCTCTTTCAAATGTTTCAGTTAACTCTACAAGTTTTTTGGTTCACTACTGATGTAGCCTGATATTGACCTCACACCTCTTTGAGTCTTGTTCTAACCAACCCCTTTCATCCACTGCGCCATATCTCCCTGAGAACATCTGTGTATGAATTTCTGGGACTTATAAGCCTAATGTCTCTGCAACCATTTTTTTAACAGTCCTTATATTGCAATTTTCCTGTTATTATTATTGCATATTTTTTTTACCAGAGCTTATATTGCCATTTTGTGTTGAGAGAGAGAATTAATAGATTTCTTTTTAATCATGTATTTTTATTACTTCAAATATTATAGTGGATAATTCTAAATAAATAAATTAATAAAAATGGGGCGTCTATTTAAAATATGAAGTATCTATTATATTAATGTTTGAAGTAACACACACACACACACACACACACATATATATATATATATATATATATATATATATATATATATACATACATACATACACACACACACACACACATATATATATATATATATATATATATATATATATATACACATACATACATACACACACACACATATATATATATATATATATATATATATATATATACATACATACATACATAGGTAGATGATTCATAAAGGATGACTAACAAGGAAATGTGATAAAGCTTTTTCCTTAATTCTTCTTGTGTTCGTACAAGTGTTTTCTTTTCTGGACACAAAGTGCGTAAAAACTATCCAAAATTTCTGCATATCTGAATACTTTCAGCTATTCTTTTAGCCATGATCAAGGTCGATTTTTATTTTTTATTTTTAACTAAATATGTGTGTTTTTTATGTATATGTCTTAAGTTATAGGAATGTTTTATTTTCCAAACATGGTCAGCACATTGTGGCCATGTTCATAGTTAATGTTATTGAGTGTTGCCTTTTCCTTGTTTATTATTAGGACTTTCATTATTTTTAATCCTTTTTTACCTGTGGATGAGGCTATTATATTTGTATTTTCTACTAGTAAGTTTCAGATAGAGGCTGGTAGGTTTTGCGTATGTTTAAATGAGTCCTAACAGAGCTGTGGTCAGGTAGGTGTAACACAAGTCATCTAGATAGGTATGTAGTAGTGCCACTAATGTAATTATTTATGAGTTTGGTTTGATTAGGAAGTTCCTTTCCTCTGCTTCTTCCCACAGACCACATTCTGTCATCCACTTGCTTAAATCCGCTAGGTATGTCATGCACTGTTTTCTCGTCTCTCTTTCCCTCTATTTGACCCATGAGTATCAGATTTTCCATGCCTTACTTCCTCATTATGTGTCCCAGAAAATTTCAGCTCCCTCTTCCTGATATTAAGTATAAACCTCCTCCTTGTTTGCAACCTCTCTAAGATCTCATCGTTGCTCACACACTTGGTCCATGATATTCTTAGCATCCTTCTGTAGAACCACATCTCTGTTGCCTCAAGTCTCTTCTTTATCTTTGAGGAAATCATCCAACATTCGAAGGGCAGATGTCAGTTCAGTATTCTTTTTTTTGTTACCAAAGATATACTCCTGTCTTGCAGTATTCTGCTCACCTTTTGGAATGTGTCCTTGGCCATCCAGATACACCTACAGATCTCAGTGTCATGCTTACTGTCCTCTAACAAAACGCTTCCCAGATATTTAAACTTCTGTGTCTGTTTGATTCTCGTGTTCCCGACATTCAGATCACATTTTGGGCTCTTCCCCTTACTGATGACCATGCATTCCATTTTCTTGCAGTTTATGCAGAAGATTTTGTAATTTCATTTCCATGTCTTCTATCAGTACTGTGTCATCTGTGTATCTTATGTTGTTAAGACTGTGGTCGCCAATGCAAAATCCTGGTAGGGTTTCCAATTCTCTCAGGATTGCCTCACTGTATACGTTGAACATCCTTGCCTTATGCCCCTTTCTATACTGGGAATTTAAAGCTGAACTCTTTATTTAGTCTAAAAGAGTAGAGTGTTCTCATTCCACTACTCATTTCTAGGGATATCTTATCTAGTTTTTATTTTAGTACTGATCAGGTATTGCTCACTCCATATGCACTAACAGGCCCAGGGATTGAACTCGGATTTACTATGTCACTAAATTCACAAACTGACATTTTAATCCATTAAACTATTATTCCATAGTTTGCATCTTGGGTTGTTCTTTTTGCTGACAACCAGACATTCTATCTTTTTACAATTTACGTCCTTTGTTTTCCTCTTTTCTTTACTACCTACCCTAGGGGGTCCTGCGGTCTTCTTTCTGTGTCTGCTATCAACATTGTGACATCTGCATATCTTATTAGATTCAAACATACAGTGCCGAGCAGATGAATTAATTCGCCTTGTTAAATATAAAAACATTATGAGACCTTTTTCTTGCTGGCCGCCATACATTTGGTCTTCTTATAATTGATGGATAGTCTTTTCTTTTCACTTTCCTTTAATACCTTCTCTAGGGGTTCCTGTATTTTCCTTCTTAAATCTGCTATCAACACTGTCATCCGCATATCTTATGTTGTGAAGATTATGACATCAATAAAGCATCCTGGTAGGACTTCTAATTCTCTCAGGATCACTGTGAAGGTTGAATAAGTCAGGCGAGAAAACACATCCGTGTCTTATATCTCTTTCTGGTTTTGTGTATTTCAGTCAGTTATGTGCTATGCGTGATACATGCTTAGGTGATCATGTATCTTTCGATACATGACTGATTAGGCAGATTTTTTCCCGCAGTAGGTTGCCATTTTTTTTTTTGCAGTATACCAGTTGCCATCCAAGACTAATGAACCTGGTCTGTCCTGCTGTTTACCTATAGCTAAGAGGATTCATACCTTTCCCAAGGGTATTAGCACATAAGTGAATGCAATTGATTTGACTAGAATTCGATCTCAACTCTCTGATTCCTCAATCCGAGCCGCCATCCATTACTCCACTATGCCTCCTATTTGTGTATTTACTGAATTTATTTCTTATCCATATGAACGTGGTTTGCTCCAAGTATAGGTTCTGGATTATTCTAATATCTTTTCCAAATAAATTAAGCTTACCTAGCAGTTCAAACAGGTCTTTGTGACATACTTTATCAAATACATTTGCATGATCTATAAAACATAGGTATATATCCTTCTGAATTTGCATTGCTCGTGTTAGACATTAATGAATAAATAATGTTTTTATCCTTTCTCTGTACATCTTTTTGGCTGTGCAAAGAAACAATATATCTATAAATGCAAAATATTTTCAGTCTGTTGCAAGTTAAATTTGTAAAAATGAATGTTTGCTGCACTTTGGAATTCAAGGAGGGGGTAATTTCTTTCTCTCCTTCAGATAGCATCAATAAGCATCAATATCCATATATCTCTTGGCCTCCTTTGAACAACAGGCTAAAATCTCAATTTTATTCAGAGAATTGCTTTATGTTAAACAAATAATTAAAAAAATTCTGTTATATTATAATGCTGTTGACTTTAACATTTCTTTCAATCCTGCCTGAGCCTAAAAAACAGGCATATAAAACTAACAGATAACAGCGAAAAACAGAGCACTCCAATGACATGTCATAACGGTTTTACATTATCTGGGTTAAATTGAACTTTATAGTTTTAACATTTTCAGGATTTTAAAAACAAGAAGCAATTCGCTTATTTGAAAAGGAAATAAAGGGCTACCATCACTCAGCAGGCAATATTGAATGATAAAGTATTTTACATGATAGACATTCTATTATAACATTTGAGAAAATAAGGATAAATTTGAAATAAATTTATTTTTAGGAAATTCTTTTGAAATTGAATTCTTTTGAAGAATAAAATCAGATTTTGATCTTCAAAATAAAAGGCACAAATGTCCAGCCTTTCAGGTTTCAATTCATTTTTACTGATTGCTTTATAATAATGGAAAAGGAATCCAATGAAATTCCATTATAACAGGATCAAGGTCTTGGATGACTCACTGAAAGATGTTGGTTTTATTCAGGCTACACATTCAGTTCTCAAATTATCTATCTACACATCTACCCACACACAGATATATAGTGCGCAAGAGTAAATGGAAGTAGTGTTTTGATCTGCTTCAAGGTTGTTGTATTCTCTTGTTTCAGCAGATAAAAAAAAAAAGAAAAACAGAAAGCTATTATTGTTATTATTGTCTACTGATATTTTTCATATTTACCTTTTTAAAATGGGAAAAAAATGATTCTTATTTGCAGTGTTTGATTAAGCTGAGTCATATGTAATTTCCATTTTTGGGAACCAATTGTAATGATGAGCATATCATTATAACTAACCATTCTTAAAATATAAAATAACAGGTGATGAAAAATAGGTGACATATGAGAATGTTCAATGCAAAAGGCAGTGGATTGACAAGGATAACTCTCTACAATTGACCCCAAAACCTGAGTTTCATGGAAGAAAGGTAATGTTGTGAGTGTGGTGGGATCATTAGGGTATTATTCATTTAGAGTTCATAAAGGACAATGGGACACTAAATGCACATTTACATGTCTAGCAGCTGTAACATGTCTATAAGAATTTGGTCAATATGCACCCCCTATCACATTTTCAGCTTTTTGAGTTGAACATCAAGTTCATATATGGAGAAAACTGTATGAGGCTATGGATCCAGCCTATCAACAAGGTACAAGTTGTGTATGTTCTGTGCAATTCAAAAATGCCAACTGTATATAAATGCTTCCCCAGATCAAAATTGATTTAAGCAAGTGAAGCCTGTAGATCTTAGTGAGGAACATCCTTCTTCGAACCGCATGAACTGCTGTTAAAGAATCATATTTTCCTCGGTATGATGATAAATTATATCCGGCAGCAAGGCCTCTCATCAGGAGGTCTTGAGGAACATGGAACTACCTCTTAATTACTGTTGCTTCCAGGTCTACTCTGACCCGGGGTGGTAACACCTGTTAGGGCCCCAGCTATGTGCAAATAGTTAACCCCTATACAAGGGTTAAAACACTATGAAAGTGTAAAAATAGATTTTTGTAGTAAAAATACCAGCAATACAATTTTGAAGAAAAAAAATATTACCAACAATACATTTTTGAAAAAAAAAAGAATATTCCCAGGAATACATTTGACTTTCAATAAAAACCCTCTTTACAAAAATATGTCAATAAAACCTGATCTACAAACTGATTCCTTACAAAGAATACACATTCTATTCATATGGACATACCTGAAAAATCCTGTTGGCATTAAATAACCCATTGAAGTTGATATGCAGTAAAACAAAATAAACCAAATCAAATAAACCAAAGAATACATATTCTATTCATACGAATCTATCCTAAAAATATTGTCGGCATTAAATAACACATTGAGGTTGATATGCCGTAAAACAAAATAAACCAAACCAATCTTAACCAAAGAATACATATTCTATTCATACGAATCTATCCTAAAAATCCTGTTGGCATTAAATAACCCATTGAAGTTGATATGCAGTAAAACAAGATAAACCAAATCAAATAAACCAAACAGAATCATAAACAAAGAACTCTACTATATAACAGAAAATATATCACCTGAAGACTTTCAACAGAAGCAACAACTGAAATGAATATCATATGTAACTTGATGAGGAAATAATGACATAATCAAGATGTTGATATTCAACATCACTTCAAGCAAAAGGCTGGCAAAGAGACACTCCCATCATAAATACCAGAAAGAGTCATAACAGCTATTGAACCTGAGAAATCTATTTTTCTGAAAAATTAGTTTACGGCAAAAGGGGACGGGTTATCTACTCCTTAAAGATTGAGGAATTTAGTATCCAGTTTATAATTTTAAATGACAAACACTTGAGTTAAACATGGAAGCCATAGTCTTGATGTATCTATCTTTTAAAAACTTTTAAATCATAAATTACTCATCTTTTAACTTGGAGTCGACCTGGCTACCTTCAATTTGCATTAGTGGGCCTGGATTCACCAAGTGAGAAATGCTGATCTACAGTCAGAAAATTTTTGCAAATGTCTGTTATATTACTGATAGTACACACTAAAGCCATATTTATTCCCAGAAGTGCTATCATTTGTAATTAAATGATATATAATTTCCTATGAGTCATTTTTTTTTCATAGACAAGAAAGAATGTTACTTAAATTTGGCATGTATCTCTCACCGAATGTTTACAATTTTGGTTAAAGTAATCATTGTATGAAGTAGATCAATAGTTGTAGCAATAGCATTAGTATCTTTTGGCCAATTTTGTTTCAGCAGTTTCCCAATATTACCAACTGCTCTGATGTCTTATTAAAGCTGTACATACATGACATTTCTCATGTATCAGCGTCTTTTACTGTTACTTCTACATCTTTCTTTATGCTTTTGGTTTCTACAAATCAAAGATATCATTGATCATTTTTTATGTAAGTGGACTGGATCAACCTCCGGCTTTCATCTTCACTACTGAGATGAACTGTTGGCACTCATGCCACTTTCACTGAAGCCATTATCTCTTTCATGATGATTGGTCATGAATATAGCAAATGATTAATGCTACACACCCTGAGCAAGGTTTTACAGTTTATTGCCCATTACTTTCTCTTTCCTTTACTGATACATTTAAAAAAAAAAAAATCTCCAGGAAAAGTTATTGTCAGTAATTGGCTTTGGAGAAAAAAGCTTTCAATAAAATTTTGGTGATTAATCTTGCAGGAAGGAATCTTAATCTTTTTGCTGTCACTGTTCTTGGTTTTCATTAACTTATTCTCCGTTCTTCGTCCAGCTTTATAAAAGCACTTTTCAGACATTCATTTTCTATTTTTATAATCTCATGAGAAGCTAAAACACTGTAAAATTCCTACTGGGAGAAATTAAATGGCTTTTATTTTAAAAAATAAAAAACATACAATTAGAACAGTTTGAGTAATTAATTTAATAAATTAATAAGACTGTTAAGATATTAGTCAAAATGTCTGACAGTACAGACATGGCACTCACTCTGCATTCATCTGTGAACATTGTGTTTGGTAATTTTAATGGTCATCATGTCAAGTGACTCAATCATTGTGATGTTGCTGATGTTGGCAGTATTCAGACTTTCAATTTTTCCATTGCTCAATCTCTGAGTCAAATAGTGGATTTCTCTACTCGTTTCCAGAATAAATTTGATCAACATTCATCATCACTCAAATTGTTTATTACCTTCTCTCCTAGCTCTTGCAGGGCATCACAACTCTGTCCTCTTGGCAATTCAGATCATGCTGTATTATTTGTTAATTTCTTTTGAGTTGCCTATAAGGCAGGAACCTCCTATTCACAAGACTTTTTCCTGTTACCAGCATACTGATTGGGTTCCATTTTGTGACTTTCTTCTTCAACACCCCTTGGATTGATATTCTTAATCTTCCTATTGAGAAATTTGCCACAGAGTTTTCTTCTTGGGTTAAAGCCAGCATCTATGCTTTTGTACCTTCTTGAAAATACTAAGTGAAACCACAATATTTTCCTTAGTTCACAATGGCCTGTTCAAATGCTATAACACACAGGAATCACTTTTTCTGGCTGTACCAGCATGATAGTTCCAAACAGAACAAATGCCTCTTTGCGTCTGCTAATAATAATGGTAAATATATCCTCAAAGAGACTAAATCTTTGCTGATAAAATGAGGCACTGTATAGCTTCTAACATGTTTGGTTCTTGTGACTTGGGTTCTGTAATAGCGTGTTAAAAAGTGTGAGTGTTTTATTCCTCCTCTCTTCACTCCGTTTGAGATGCTAACACCTGCTGATAAAGTAGAATGTTTGACAGATGATCTCAGAAATGAACCACAATTACTTGTTAACTAGAGCAAGGAATAATCTGTTAATTTTAATACTTCCAAAATAGAACGGCTCTCTTTTAATTGTCTGAGAGAACCTTTTTTACCTTCCACCAGCATGGCTGATGCTAACCATATTGTACCTTCTTGGCATATGTTTTCTATTGACATGAAATGGAAAAATGCTATGTATGATGCTAGTTGGTTCACTGTGTTCTGCTAGAGAACTTCTCTTACCAGAATCTATGAATGTTGCTGCCACATCTGGTCTGGTGTTTCTATGTATTTACAGGTATTTAATAAAATCTGAAGAAGAATCTTCAATTTTATTGGTCCTCATCTGGCATGGCAGCTTCTGTCACTTTCCTACCACCATTATGTAGCTTCCCTGTGACTTTTCTATAAATACTTTCATGGTAATTGTTCTGGTGGACGTTCCTCTATGGTACCTAGACTTTATGAATTTAAATGCATGGTGGGGTTAAGACCTCATACATGTACCTGTAAGTTCTATGCTAACAGTTCCTTCACTCACACTTCTCGCTTGTGGAACTCTCTTGTGGGTTCTTTCTTCCCAGTCAAATTTGACCTTCAATAATTTAAATACAATGCCAATCATTATCTTTTGTCTTTTTAATTCTCATTCTTTTATTCTTCTCTCTCCTTAATAGTGATGTTTTTGTTCTCATATTCTCTCATACTCAGTAACCTCTTGCATCTCAGTGGCTTTATTGCCCTGATTGGGGCAAAATGATGAAATTGTGATTCTTCTCTAAGCTTGAAAACAAACTATATCTATCTGATCATCTATGAGGAGTCTAATGAGTATAGAGAAGAACAAGATAATTGTTCAGAAGAAACATTGAGTACTCAGGAGTTTTCTGAAAATGAAACCGTGAATATTGAAGAAGAAAGAAGTAGGTCGAGATCTATAAGGAGAAATCCTCTTGAAACCAGTGAAAGGGGGAGGGTATGTAGGAGAAGTAATGGGTCTTAGGTCAACTCAAGGAGTTAAACCTAAAAGTTTCCAGGAGGTTTAGTGGGATTGCTTAGGTTAATACTAATTAGCATAACCATACCGCTATATATTAGGCAGAATGCTAGATAAAGCAGTTAGTTAACGACTACTACTACAATTGTGCATGTAGGAACTTCACAACATCTTGATTCTTCTCTAAGCTTGAAAACAAACTATATCTATCTGATCATCTATGAGCTGATTTATAAAGGTTCTTGTTGGACTACTTCTTGATCTTTTCCAAGAATTTTGTTCTGATAATCTAAGTATTACTTCTCCATGAATGGTCATTAAACCAAACTTGGATTTCACAGATTCTCTGTAACCATTCTTAGGTCATCATAGAGTTCTTCACTGGACATCTTATTTCCGACTCATATTTAGTGCTGCTCTCAGTAGGTGAGTGCATGGACCAACTGTTTTTATTTTTTAGTGTGGGTTACCAGTGGTATCAATGAAAAATAGGAATTTATGTATCTGTCTATATTTCTGAGATGAGGTATTATGTACACTATTTACATTATTCGGACTATTGTCCTCATCTTTGTCGCCATATTTATTACAACGTTTCGGCCGTTGTACGCTCCGGCCTTCTTCAGGTGGTTGGAATGTCGAACTGAACCCTTTATTTTGCTCACTTTGGTTAAGCCAGTGGAGAACTTGGAGAGGGGAATTAACAGGAGATAATTGATATCCATTAAACATGGCACGTGGAAATAGAATAGTCTACCCTGTTGAGCGAATTAAAGGGTTCAGTTCGACATTCCAACCACCTGAAGAAGGCCGGAGTGTACAACGGCAAAAAAGTTGTAATAAATATGGGGATAAAGATGAGGAAAATAGTCCAAATAATGTAAATAGGAATTTATGTTTCATATATTTTACCAGTATAAAAAGTGGAATCAACATGCCGGGTTCAAATTTCTCCCTCACCTGTTGCATTCACTTTCACACAAATTCCTTTGGAAATGTCATGAATCCCTGTTGTCCCCTAACTATGGGTTATATAGCAAGGTAGATTAAGTGCTATAGACTTTAGCAGTCAAAAAGCTCTAAATTCACAACTGTGGAGAAGGTAATGGGAAGCCACTCCTCAAAATTACTCAATAAGTCATGGTAATTCAGATATAAATAAAACTTATAGAGAGCCATTTTCACCCATGTCCTGAAGGGACATGGCATTTTTTAAAAAAATCAATGAGAAGTGATAATCTTAATCTTTTTTAATCATTCTGCAGTTTCATGTTTAATAGGAATTTTAAATCATTACAAAACAGATTCTGTGCTTCAGCAGGAGGCATATAATAATATGTAATATTCTTGTGCCTTCAAGATGTTGCCAGTCATGGCTTTTCACAATTTCCTGTCATTCATACGTTTTAATGAATTTTTTGTAATCTCTCCTAAACCTTGTTCTGCCATCTATTTACTGAAGTTTATGTATAAAGGTAAAAGATAGTAGGAAAACTGTATTATTAGCTGATGCGTTTCATCCAATGTGAACTTTTTCAACGCAAAAACGAAATGAATTTATTAAAAACAAAGTAACTATTATCAACAAAACAAAATGTCCTTAGCAACTAGAAGAATTTAGAAAGCACTACTATATTCATATTGTCAACTAAAAATTATGTTAAGTACTATCACTTGTAGAAATATTTTTTTTATTGTTGTGTTGATTGATTCAACCATTTTCTTTTGATTTCTTGATACAGTTGTGTACGTTTGTATGGGAGAGTAGTAATTCTGTTAGGAAAGGTGACATTGGGAAAAGGCCTGGGTGTAGATTAATATTTGGATAATATTATAATAATAATATATTATTATTATAATATTATAATAATTCAGTAGGTTATATATTATTTTTCTTTGTCCCTCTTGCCTTCAATCTGCCCTGTAAGTATCAAATTTTCCAAGCCCTCTTTCTTCATTATGTGCCATAAACATTTCAACTTTCGCTTCCTGATATTTAGTATAAGTATCCTTTTTGTTTCCATTTTCTCTAAAACTTTTTGTTGCTCACATGTTTGGTTCATGGAATTGTCAGCATTTTTCTGTAGAATCACATTAACGTTGCTTCAACTCTCTTCTTCATCTATAAAGAGATTGTCCAGCATTCTCTGCCATATAGAAGAAGTAAGAAAGAAGGCTTTTCGACATTTCAAAAATATTTTACATTTGAAATAAAAAAATCTAGGAAATAACTGCAAATGCATAGCATCCCTGATACCTAACTCTAGATATTAGTTTTTCTATGGACGTTTCTGAAAAAAACGGTCCTTTTAAATAATTTTCTGATTCTCCAAAAAGTGCTTCTTAAAAATTTTTCTTGTTTCGTTTGAAACATTATTCTTTCGGTGCTGAGACATGAATGGTCTTTGAAGAATCTAGGCCAATTTCTTATCCTCTGTTATCTTTTTAAATTTCTCTTTGTATTCCTTGTAGTGAAACACAAGGAGAGAATCCTGCCTCTTCTGCTTCTGAAATGAATATAACATAAGATGATTGCTGCTTGAATTTCCAAAGGATGAGTTTAGAATAGAAATTAATATTTAAGTGAAAGATTACTTTTATTTTATGAAGAGATATTCTCAGCAAATATGATTCACTCACAAAAAGGGAACAAAATGCATTTTCAAATTGCTATCCAAAAGCTTTTAAAATCTGTTGGAAAGTGTTTTGATGCTTTCAAGTTAAATATCAAAGAAATCTATATAAAGAAGTTGCTATGAAATATGACAAGTATTTTATTATAACAAAAAACAAAATAGTGAAGTCTTTTCATAAAGCTTGGGTTTTAAAGTTAGTTTCTATGCTTAATATAAATACATGAAATATCTAGCTATGCTCCAAATCTATTCAAATAAAATCATTTGTTAGATGAATTGAAAACAGCCATTTTTGCATTATTTATGTCCTTGTCTTGGTTACTATTATTATATCATTATGACCATTGCAGTCTTCAACCTTCAAATGTCTTTGAACTGAAGCCTTTATTTAATCTGTGCCAGTAGAGTGTTCTCCTTCTACTGTGCATGTCTACTACTTTGAAAAAAAAATGTTAACAACAAGCAAACCTCCATCATTACTGGAGAGAGTGATAATAAAATATTTTCTGAGGATTCACTTTACAAATAGATACATTTAATTTACATGGATATATGCAAACACATATGTATACATATATTTGCAAATACAAGGCTGAATGTTAGTGTTCCAACCATGAGAACCATGTTCAAATCTATGGCCAATAATATATGTTAATAATATCAGTTTTGGAAAGCAATCCCAGCATTTGACACCAATGGGGAGTGCCTGAAAACCATACCACAGATTGACTGAAAACCTTGTAAGTGAAATTAGGTGGACAAAATGTTTAGAAGCTATCAATGGTTGTGTTAACATGAAGACATATATCACCAGGAACATGGTTTTGAGTGTACTGGTTTTGTTCAAACTGATGATCATGTCAGATTATGCTCTCTTTTCCTGAAACTGTAACTAAGGTTCACTCAGGTTGGTTTTGTGGGTGTTGAACAAACACATATGGGCCTGAACAGGTGTTTCCAACAGGAATTAGGTAGCCACATCTTAACAGACAGGTATACTCACAAATGAACAATCAGTTACCCACAATTATATCTCCCACACTTGTCCAAGATATACCCATTGCTACTGCTGTTGCAGCTACAGTAAATGTGATCCCTTAATGATCTTGCAATGAACTACAGTAGGTTATTTATATATCCTCACTACCAAGGCTAGTGTGTATTACCCCCACCCAAATTGGGGAGTGGAGGAAGTTTGATTGGAAACCCTTGGCATCTTATCAACATTTGCTTTTTTCTACCTACATTTATATACGTTACAAATTAAACTAAGCACAAATGACTATTAAAAGATGAAAATTTTTGCAGATTTGGACATCATTCTGGGGTCTTTTTTTGTTCAAGTTCATGAATTGGTTGTTCATGCTAAGTCTAAAAAAAAAAGAACTATATAAAATTCACTATGCTTTTTCCATAATTCTGAATGTGTTAAAATTATTCAAGATTTTAACAAGAAAAATCTTAAGTTGATGTTAAAAATTGCCCCAAAACAAGGTTTCTGATTGGGAGGTTGGAGGTTTTGAGAAGCATGGAACTACCTCTTAAATGTTGTTGTTCCCAGGGTCACTCTGACCCGATGTGGTAGCACCTGTTAGGGTTCCAGCTATAGACAAATAGTGAACCCACAAACATTATGAAAGTATAAAAATACATTTTTATAGTAAAAATACCAACGATATATTTTCATATAAAAAAATTATGAATGATACATATTTATTGTAGAATTACTGACAATAAATTTTATAGCAAAATAACCAATAATACATTTTATCTGTACTTGAAGCCATTAAACTATGTTCAAAATATTTAGATTCTGGCATTAAATAATCCATAGAGGTTGATATACTGCTAAACAAAATCAAACCACCAAAATAAATATTTAGCATGGAATGATGCACTATGACGTGTCTCTAATTTGTATTTAGATACATTGTATTTATTTTCAATTTTTCTAGTTGAATTCTTCACCTATATTGCATATACTCCATTACTGTACATAATTATGTTACAATAAAATTTGTATTTTATATGAATACTGCTTTATGAAAACTGAGATGTAGTAGAGTGTGGAACTCATATCATAGATTCTAGTGTCAGGGCACAAGACCTTTGAATCTATTTCCAGAAACCATATATATATATACTGCTCACTACACAAACAGTAGAATCTTTTCAAAGAATCTGATTAGATATAATTTATGTGAAATTCATTAAGCTTGACTTAATATGTTGCTAACATAACATATTGAGCTGGATCTGCCCAACCCTCTTGACTGTCTTGATAGAGTTCAAAAGCATCTACATGGCCTTGTGGGTGATGAATTATTTTCCACCCTACAACCCTTTTCCCACAGAATAAAGCATCAAAAGCCTCTTTCTACTTTATCACTATTTCCAGGGTAAGTCTTCTGATGAGCTACATTCTTTGGTTTCACCTACCTTTGAAGATGGAACTCACCATGCCATATGCACAAGAACAAATCATTCTCATTCCCTTCATATTCCATTGGTTGGAAGTTCCACTTGGACAGCTTCTTTCCAAGAACAGCTGCTTTGTAGAATAGCCTACTAGCAGGGTGTTTTCCTGGTCCATACAATCTTGACCTATCCAAGCCCATGGTTATCCGTTATCTTTCCTTCATAACCTCATGAATTGCACTAATTATGTTCTCTTATAATCATACAACACATCTACCTCTCATTAAACCGCTCATTTAGTCATATTTGATGATGCCTCGGGACAACGCCTGATTGTATACCCCCAAGACTCAAGTAGTGTGTGTCTATAGAGCCTAGTACTGAGCAAATGTGAGAGAAGAAGACAGTTTAAATATGTAAAAAAAGATGAAACATGAAATAAACACTTTATTCAAATTAAATATAGACTAAATTCTTATTTCACTCTTTGAATGGATGCCCTCCCAATTGCTCTGAGGAGCCGCTTTCGCTGGTTCCTAGGCCTCATGAATTTAAACGTCCTACGAGGCTGGCATCCCGTTCCCACCCTTTCACCGTTGAAACTGTTAGATGTAGACGTCTCTTCTACTCCAATAGCTTCATGTCTCGCACATCTCGCCTGTGGGACTCACTTCCTTATTCCTGTTTCCCTGACAAATACAATCTCCAACTATTTAAGTGTAACGTCAATCGACATCTCCAGTTGCCTTGATCTATCCACTTCCCTTCTCCACATCCTTTCACCTTTCATTCCTATCTGCTCTCGTTCCAAATCTTCTGTAACCCCCTTGACTTGATAGATCCACTATCTTTCTCCACATCCTCTCCTTTACCACTCCTATCTGCTCTTCCTCCAAACCTTCTGTAACCCCTTGCGTGCTAGTGGCCTGCAGCCTTGCTTGGGGTGATAAGCTTAAAAAAAAAACAAAAAAAAAAATGGAGCCCGGGGCTGTTGCAACCTCAGCCCCCAACTTCTGCATGCTACTGGTCACTCTTAAAATGATTCCTATATATTTTATCTATACAGTAACACATAAATGAATTTCTCTGTTAGATGAAAGGAAATTGAAGAACATCTCCAAAATTATTTTCATGAGACTTCTGCAAAGAAAGAAGAACTGATCAGACATTTGTACACCAGCCTTGTAAAATTTATTTAAAAAAAAAAGGAAAATCTAATTGACACAAACATTAAATTTAAAATAGATCTAGAATGGCTTGCATGGTTGAAGAGAAAGATAAAAAATAAAATGTGCAACCCAGCACAAGGATTGAACTCACAACTTTTGAGTCAACTAGCTTTTAATGGAGATGTTGACTGGAATAAGATCACCTCGTGGAGCTCTATAAAAGCTTCAGCTTTTTCTGTCTAGGCAGTTTTTTTTTTTTTTTTTTTTTGGTCTCTTGCCTGAAGAAACGTTGTCAGTCAGCTTTAATCTCCACTCAGGATTTTTGACAGTTGCTCAGGTGGTTGATTGTTGAGAAAGTTAAATAGAGAGAAGAAAAGAGAAGATAAGAAGTCAAAACAAGCGGAGAAAAAATAATACTATTAATTTAAACTACAGTAGGTCAGATTTTTATAATATGACCATAATAAAAAAAATATATTAGTTCATAAAAATGCGCACATAAACATGCAGAAAAAAAATTTATTGAAGCACTCATGTATTTTGATTTGATGCAATTGAAGAGAAATACATAAAATGCACATGTTGCAGTTGCAAAATAAAATCAGGGAAATACAAATAACTACAAGCAGTGATATAGATCTACAGCCATCTATGCATATGGGCTAATTTCACAAACATATATTATATACACACACACACACATCAGGTTTCACAGACACAAACTTTAGTAGATACATATAAGTACATATTTCCATATAATTCAACTGCATTCATAGCTACACATACCAGATACAGAGATATTTACAGATACACAACCGATTTCATATATATTGTCATCCACAGACAGACTGTTTCGCTGAATCAGTGTGGCTAGATATCCAGTTGCCTCTAGCTAGGATCAAAACCTGGCTGAATTGGTGCCAGTCGGAGATTCTACCCCTAAGCCGTTGGTTTGGTGCACGGCAGGGATGAAGGTGAATTTAAGCGTATTTACTTTTAGATAAACACACGGTGACTGAGAGAACTCAATTCTCTTTAATGAAGAGTCTTGCGCTATTAGCATTAATAGTCACAGTTTACAAACTCACACTTATTCCCCAGACAGCTCAACCAAAATAAATTTTTCAAGAGCATATATATTATCATCCACAGACAGACTGTTTTGCTATATCACAGCTCATCAGTATGGCTAAACGTCTGGTTGTCTCTAGATAGGATCGAAACCAGGCTGAATTGGTATCAGTCAGAGATTCTACCCCTCTCTCTCTCTCTCTCTCTCTCTCTATATATATATATATATATATATATATGAAGAAATATAGTCTTAAAATGTGCTATATTTATGGGATAAAGTTCTCAATATCAGAGATAGAGCGTGTGTAAATATAAAAGTGAACATAGAAGTCAACACTCAGAGGCGACAGTCTGTTTCATGCTAGATGCAATGGTGGCCTGACAATTGCATCTCGCATGAAACAGACTGTCGCCTCTAAGTGTTGACTTCTATGTTCACTTTTATATTCATATATATATATATATATATATATATGATCATTTCACCCCAAGCAAAGCAATAAAGGTACTAAGATGCAATACATTACTGAGTGTGAAAGAATATAGGAAAAGAAAAACATTATTAAGGAATGTGAACAATACTATAGCAGTAATTAAGAAGATAGAAGATAATGATTGACATTGCACTTAAATATATATATAAAACAGTGTTTCACTCAAGAAATTGTTGAAGATATAACGTTTTTAAAGCAGTCTATGTAATTATAGTGTTCAGCAGGAAATGAATGATAGAGCATTCAATAGTAAAAAATAAAATGAAGTAATTCCTTATCCCAATGGTGTTATGCAAGCTTTACATCATCTTTTTTTCTTTTTTTTTTTTTTAAGCTTATCACCCCAAGCAAGGCTGGAGGCCACTAGCACACAAGGGGTTACAGAAGGTTTGGAGGAAGAGCAGATAGGAGTGGTAAAGGAGAGGATGTGGAGAAAGATAGTGGATCGATCAAGGCAAGGGGGTTACAGAAGATTTGGAGCGAGAGCAGATAGGAATGAAAGGTGAAAGGATGTGGAGAAGGGAAGTGGATAGATCAAGACAACTGGAGATGTCGATTGACGTTACACTTAAATAGTTGGAGATTGTATTTGTCAGGGAAACAGGAATAAGGAAGGGAGTTCCACAGGTGAGATGTGCGAGACATGAAGCTATTGGAGTAGAAGAGACATCTACATCTAACAGTTTCAATGGTGAAGGGGTGGGAATGGGATGCCAGCCTCATAGGATGTTTAAATTCATGTGGCAGCAATACTCCATGCAAGGACGAATGGTCGATTTATGGATTTGGAGAATCGATTCCGGGGAGAAAAGCGAATGTCAGTGTGTGACTGTGTCACACTTTTTTTTGTAGCCCAACATCTCATACCATTTTGGAATCAGGCTGATTCCATGAGTAAATTAAAAACATTCTGCGCTTGATTTGGACCTGGAATCCTGAAATTTTGGATTCCCAAGGTTTCATTACTGCGATTGTTCTCAATACTTTTTTATGTGATTTTTTGTGACAAATTTTTTGTATGATAACAATTTTTATAACTTGGAAATAAATCTGGGAATAATTGAAATTAAATGTAAAATCCAGCAAAAGTCACTGATGAAATACAAATAATTCTTTGTACAGAAAGTAAGGACCTATACACATCAAATTTAAATTAAGTGGTCGCAGAAGAATTATCATTAAACTTTTAAAAAGTAAATTTAAATATTAAGGCAATACTTAAATGCAGCGATCAATTTTGAGTTCTTCTGTAGTTTATTGTTGGCTATCACATCTACTCCTCTCTACCTATTGTGATGAAGGCCCAATCAAGAGCCTTCTACAGGCGCTAGCTTAAATGCCACCTGATAGGGGGCTTTTAAGCTAGTAATTAATATTTTGGATTTTTCGTTTTAGCAAAACTTAACATTTTTAAAAAAAAATATGATTTCTGGAAATAGATTCAATTTTGTAATCAAATCCGCTTATGAGTGGTTGTGACCGCCACAAAACTCAGTATAGGGATAAATCAACATTTACTTTTACTTATACAAACATACAAACATACACACATTGTGTCTCATCTCATTAGCCACTTCCTGTTTTGTGAATATATGAAATACTTATTTGAATCTACAGTTTATTAGCTAACTGATGGCAATATCTATGTGCACTGTTAGGTTGAAAGTCAATTTGTTTTTCATAGATAGAAACACAGGAATTATTTGTATGAAATGTCTTGAATTCTGACGTCTCCAATCAATAGACATGTTGCAATGGTGAATCTTTAAAATTGGGTCATGTCTGACTTGTCAGATGAAGAGAAATGTTCATGGCTTGGAAAAGGTGCTAGAAATTGCAGAGAGAGTGTATGTAATTACCTTTACTGTGAGGAATTGCATTGAACATCCTGGATGCTTCTTTTGCAAGTCTGAAGACTCTATCCAATTTTTTAAAAAAATTTTTTTATGTTCACCTTGTAAAAGAACCATTCAAGGTAGTAAGTAAAAAGTAACAGGCACATTTTATGAGGATATGTGGGGATGATAATGCTTAAACCTAGACCTGAACAGATTAAGATTGCAGAGATCATGGCAGCTTCCTTTTGGGAGTTGGTTCCACAAAGTCTGTCTCATATTAAAAGAGAGACTATCGGAAAAATCTATATTTATGAAGCTATAATTTTTTAGACTGTGAGAAATTCTCAAAAAGCATAGAATATTGAGCTATAAATCAAACAGTAAAAAATATGTTCCAGTGGTCTGCTTTTAAATAAAATAAAATGGCCAACAATATATGGAGACCAATTTGTTCTTTTCAGTAACAAATGACAGACTACCATTGATAGGGCAAAATTTAAGTGTCTATTTGGTGGAAACCACTCTGATTGAGAAGTTAACGAGGCGATTTTTTGTTGGGGGGGGGGGGAATTATTGGTGAAGTTATAGTTTCATGGTAACTTCTAAGCAAGTTAAGATGCACCATATCCAGTGAAGAAAACTAATAAATGTTGAAATAAAATGTTTCAAAAACACTCATTTTTATGAAGTGGTTGGTTTGTTCACCTGACCTTGACCCAATTGAAAACTTCTCCAGCATTCTGAGG
>OZ038488.1:32676868-32726868 GCA_964036315.1 Acanthosepion esculentum
AAATCCTCTCCAAGTTTTCTTCAGTGGAGAAGTAAACCCTCAGATAAACAAATACATTCATGAATCTTTATCAAGGAAAAAATCCTTCCTTTGTTATTTTCTTAATTATATCTTACAAGTTTTCTTCTTTTTAGCTTATAGCTTTTTTGTGCTACTTTTATTTTCAATTTAGTGTGGGAACATTTCAAAGACAAACACAAAGCCTGGTATCAAGTTAGAAAACAACAACGTGAAAAGCACCAGTTTACTTCTTCCTTTTTGGGGTTTTTTTTTTTTTTTGCTTTCACTGGATTCTGTTAATCTGAGACAACTGACTAAAATATAAAATGCAAAACAAAAAAGTAGAAGCGTTTAAAGAATGGTATGCAAAAAGTAACAAAAAATGTATGACTCTCCACGAAAAAGACAATGTAAAGAAAATGCATTCCATGTGTGACAAGTGTTAAATGACTTTTCGAGATTGGGTTTCATATGGGAGTGCCACCAGGAAATCAGTGGAGGCCAAATAGAAGCTACTTCAAAAAAGGGAATAATTTGGGAACAGTAAAGAAAATAATAAATCACAAAGAAGAAAAGATGGAGTAAAACCAGACACAAAAAAAATTCTGGTTCCAGCCTTCCTCAACGCATAAGCAAAACAAGACGTGTGGGAGAAGAATTTTGATCGTCTCCCAGTAAATCTTTCTGTAAGCAATTTGATATCTGGCTTCTCTTCATAATCTAATATTTATTTATTTGGGTTGACCGAACCTGGAGAAAGAGCTACAGCATCTGATTGTAATTAGTTGACACTATGAAGAAGTCACAGAAATATCAATCACCAGAATTGCTTGCATTAAACTCTCAAGATAAAGTTGCAAGGGGAAAATAGTTCCTTTGCTAACACAATGATTTATAAATTACTTTCTTAAGTTTCAAACTTGATAATGTACACTGATACAAGACAAAGCATATACGACACAAGAGAAACGTTATTCATGGATCTGTAACCATACATGAGCACATATTACTGATAAATTTTTAATAATACTGGTTAAAAATAAATACATGGATTCGTACACACATTTATAGTTCAAGTGAAACTAGGATCCAAATTTAGAAAATATGAAAATGAAGGTCGGATATTTTCACTGAATTAATTAAAGTAACATCAATAGCCTCTGGGTTAATTTAAAGGGGAAGAAAGTGAGTTCATGAATGTTCGTAAAATTGCTTTATTGATTACAACCAACCATTTGCTAAAGTTCATCTTCTTCAAACAACTTTATTTTGTTTGGCAAAAAAATTCCAGACGGGATAAATTTTTTATACATAAGACAAAACATTTATAAATCTTTTAAAATATTTCTTCTAAAATAAAATAGCTGAAAGGTATATTGGATCTGTGTAAGTTTTCCAGAATGACTAAAAATATAACTCTGGTTTATTTTCTTTGAAGTAACAAGATGGCTTGACATGACCGTCATCACTGCCTGCATGCATGCATTTCCTATTTTCAGTTGTCAGATTATTTTCTTGTCTAGTCTTTTGAGATTAGAAGAAAATCAATTCTGTAAGGTAAAATGTCTATACAAATAAGAAGGATTTTCTCTAAAATGATAATCTTAATGCCTCTTTCCAGAAAATTTTTAAAATAGCAAAAAAGTGTTTAAATAAACCAATAGTATATAAGAAAACGGTATGTGATTGCAAATAAGGATTCTACCTTCATTATTACTACCAAGACTAAATTAATAAAATGACTAATTAATAATTAAGAAAGCTGATTATAAATCTGAAAAAACATTAAGATAAATTGTGGATTAGATTCCGATCATAAAAAATGCCAAATGAAGTAATTTAACTGATCACTTCATTGATGGTCTTATGTCAGAATATCTTTTGTATTTGTGTAACTCGCAGAAAATTCTAAAACAAATACTGTGTCACTTCTTTAATAATTTTAATCCACTTCCCACTACTCCACAGTCTTTTGAACAGGAGTAGATGTTTATTCTTGTTTCCTGTTTAGGATTGGGTTTCCAGTTCCTTTTAGTCTTTTTCTTCTCTTTCACTCCCAGCAACCACTTGCATCTTAATGGCATTATTGCCTTGGGGTGAACTGGCTAAAAATAAGGAAATTTTGAAAGGAAAACAAATTTTAAATAGTAACAAGTTATCTATCATTTATGGTATCTTTTTAGGTGTAAAAAACAAATAAGAAACATTTGCTATCATACAAAGTAATCTCAGAGATTGTTCCTTTCTAATTGCTCCACTGGTGAATTTGACCTGATGTTGTAGGCACAGTGGTTAATTCATTTCTTGATATTTTTGGATAAAATTTGAAATAAAATTCAGATACTGTTCAATTAATGTTCTTGTCTTAGAATGTATAATTCACATATAAACATAGGTAATAAGTTTTAGCATGACAATTACGTTATCTACAGATCCATATACAAGGGGTGATGTGATTGTTGCCATTTTTTTAATTTCACACATGTGCATTGTTTGTTTTTGATTTTGTCGACTGCACAGTATAGTAGGGTCAGTTGGGCACCATCTGTGAGAAAAAGAGCACCATGACACATTCACTCTATTAGAAATTTGGAAACAACATGGTGTACTGCTTGGTGTTTGCACCAGAAGCTCCAATACGAACATTTCAGATTGTTTAGGTGTCAATCTGAGGACAGAGCAGAGGATTCAGAAAGGTTTGGATGAGTCTAATGGTGATTACGAAGGTACAGAAGCTAAGAAAACTCACTCTGATAATTCTGATGAGAAAAGAACTCCCAAATTTGCTATTGAGGGCCTCAGATTCAATATGGAGGCCTAAATCAAGTGCCTTGAGGAAGTAGCTCAAGAAGGTGGCTGCTGGAAGACCCTATGTCTGGCAACAGACTCTCCACCATGCCACAAAGCAGGAGAACCCAGTCGTGGCTGTCAGACAATTTCTATGACCACCTTACCCCTTACATCTGGCCACTTACAACCCCAGACTGCAAACCACTTGAGTATTATATATGGGGTGGCATTGAGCAAGAAACCAACAAAACTCCTTGTAACAATAAAGATGAACTGGAGGCAAAAATTATGGCAGCATTCACCAACTTAAACAGGGAGACTGCCCAGAAGTGATGCAGGAGATTCCGAAGTTTATTGCAAGATATTTTTGTGTAATTTTCGTAAATATATCCGTTAAAATGATATGTCAGTATTATTATTATCATTTTTGCATAATTTAGATGACAATTTATCCATCGCACCCTGTATATAATAATTTATATATATATATATATATATATATATATTTTAATGCAGCAAGGGTGGAATATCATTGTTGTTTCGTCCGTGTGTTGTTTGATATATTGAAATTGGCATCTTTGATAATGGCTTATGTAAACCGAAAGCTTAGACTGGATTTAAGCATGTATCAATATGGTGTTTTCCTTTCGTCTTTCAACGATAATGTGATTAAGCTTTTCAGACAATATGAAAGGAACTTACTTAAAATAAATAGACAAAACTTGTCTATATTATTTAATGAAACATGCATTAATGAAAAATTCCTGCCGAAATATGCACAACATATATATATATATATATACACACACACACATATATATATATATATATATATATATATATATATATATATATATATATACACACACACGCACAAGTACAGGATTGGTACAGAAGGAATAAAATTCCAATAATCAAAACACTATTCTTGAAAGAGTGGTCAATACAGAGTAGAGCAAATAATATTTATTCAAAATTATAATATATCCATGCTATAACATCACTACAAAATCTGACTGTTGCAATGGCATATGTTATAATTATGAATATATATAATTATATATATATGTGTGTGTGTAAATATATAGAAAAATGGGAAAGAACACGTTAGGTAAATAATACAGAGTTCTTTAGTGCTTTTGTTTTTATTTTTAAAAAAACAGTGCTCCATGCAAAAGTAGAGCTTTAAAGTAGAGCTTGGCTTCTTTCCGAAGGTGACTGATATGTTGATACAAATTGTTAACTCTTACGCCCCTTATCGAAATGGTTACTCCAGCTGTTTCCATAGTAATTAATTTTACGAATGAACATGCTTATAAAGACGTGTAAATTTCAAGATTGGTTATTCCTAAATTTTCACTTGAAGATGAAACAGGGCTTGATACTTTAATTCAATTTAATTTTAATAATTATATTGAGGGTTTCGGCTCTCGTTTTTGAAACATGAGAACTCTTATGTAGCGAAGGAATCATTTTTTTTAAAATAATTACAACAGACATATATATATAAGTGAATATTGAAGTCAACACTCAGAGGCAACAGGCTGTTTCATGCTAAATGTAATCGTCAGGCTGCCTGATGATTGCATCTAGCATGAAACAGCCTGTCGTCGCCTCTGAGTGTAATCTTCAATGTTCACTTTCATATTTATATATGCTCTGTCTCTGATATTGACCACTTTATCCCATATATATAGCACACCTTAAAACTACATTTCTTCATATGTGTGTGTATATATATATATATATATATATATATATATATATATATATATAATCTTTTATTGATACAAGTCATGCTAATTAACACATATGTGAGGCGAGAAAAGATGGATTCATACGTTGCCAAGGGTATTTATTTACATGCAAGTTAATATAATCAACCCAGCTGTAATTGGAACTCAGTTCTCTGATTAACAATACCGAGCCATTATCTATTACACCAACTGCACATCCAGGATTATAGCACCTGGTATTCCTAAGCAATCACCCATCTAGGTACTGACCAGGCTTGACATTGCTTACCTTCAGTGATTGTACAGGAACCAATGTTTCAACATGATGTGGCCATAACACCATCTGCAGATCCATATATATATATATATATATAATGTCTTCAATTTAATAACAAAATTAAATTCAAAGGTTTTAGCTTCCATTTTTGAAACATGGTTATCACTGTGTAGCGAAAAAAAACATATTTTAAATCAGTTAATTTATAATATTAATGCTCTGTAAATTTACATTGAGCACTATTGTGTAAAAATAAAAATATTTATAAGAACACCGGATTTTATATCTTACTGTTCTTTCTTTTTATTTATATATACATACATACATATATATATATATATATATATATATATATATTTTAAACATGTGTTGAATGTCAAAGACAACATAGTCCTGCATATTCTCTTTTGAATTTTCTCATATTTTCTATGTTGTCTTTGACATTCAACACAACATGTTTAAAAGAAAAGTTGCTGCCAAATTACACACACACACACACACACACATATATATATATATATATATATATATATATATATATATATATATATATACTCACATATAATCAAAGGTAATATGAATTGCACTCATATTTTTAAGTATATTAAACTAATTAAGCAAATTATGTATATGGGAATGCAACGAGTATCTAAAAGAATTCTTGGCTAACCCAACCTCCTAAAAGACTAAAATTCATTTTTTAAGGGCTTCTTTGTCAGATTGAAAATATTTCATCACCATCTTATGCATACATGTGTTCCTGTATATTATCATTTGCAAACAGAACCGCTTATATATATATATATATATATATATATATATATATTTGTTTACTATATATCAGAAAGGCTCAAGAATTATATAAAATATTTGTCTATATCCTTATGCATTTCATATTGGAAATGTACATCTTCCAGTAAAATGCTTTCGTCTGTAAGTTTCCAAATAAAATTCAGTTTATAATTCACTGGCTATAGAAAAATTGGAATTTTTCCAATTTAGGAGTGTATATTTTTAGTATATTCCATTAAGCCTAAATCAGTTTATTGACAAGCTCATGAATACAGCCAGAGCATATAATGGAATCCAATTTTAAAAGCAGTTTTTTACCCATTTCAAGGGAGTCTCCTTATTTTTAATGGAACTTGAGCATGAAAGCTGCCCAAAAAGATAGATACAATCAAATGAATAATGTTAAGAATGAAATTTTTCAATCTTTAGAAAAACTCGGATGATAAGCGAAGGGTGTTGCTAATAGCATTTTCATAATAAATGCTAAAGATGCATGTATATGTTATAATGTATAATGCATGATTGCATGTATAATGTATTATATATTATATAATACATTATATATTATATTATATATTATATAATACATTATACAATATATTATATAATATATTATATACTATATTATATAATATATAATATATTATATATATTATGAATGTATAATGGTATTATTGAAAAGAGGAAAGTTAAGTGTAAAACTTTCAACTGGCTCTGCCTTAAATATTGATACTCATCTGTGAAAACATTTTCAATATGTTGATAAATACTTATATTAATTTTAACACATTGTCTGATATGTGGGGTATTTAGTAACAAAAGTGATAAAAGCAGAAACAAAAAGAAACTAAAATAAATTGGTTGTACTATATACCAAAAATACATATTTTAAAAAAAAATTAAATTTAAAATTTCATCAACATCTTTTGTCCTTCATGTGCATAATGACTTCACCGTAAGCATCTCTTTAACCCAATGAAGTCATAAAGGACAAAACACGTCTTAGAAATACATTTTACATTTTATCATAGATTTTCTGATTCAAATTCTGAAGTTCGATTAAACAGAAAAAAAAATGAAAAGGTGCAAAACAAATTTATATGAAGATAATTTTCTGATGAGAATAAGAAAGCTGAAATAAAATATCAAACAGAAGTTAAAGTGATTTTCCAAGTGTAGCTTAGATGTGGCACAAGGCCTAAAGTAGGGGGCACCCAGTGAGGATCAAACTCTCTACTCAGTCATAATTGTTGCTAGCAAGACAAGATTGCTAACTATTATACCACCTTGAGGAGCCCTCAAACAAAAGTTAAATAAACAAAACATTATCCACAGATAACTAACTAATTAACTAAATACAATTTTAACAACATAAGATATACAAATGACACTGTTTTAATGACAGATTCAGAAAGGAAACTGGAAAATCTATTAGATAAAATATTAATGGAAAACAAGAGGAAAGTACTATTATCTGTAAGCAAATAGAATGAATTGTTGTCAGCAAAAGAGACAGTTTACTTGTATGCATTGAGGATTCCAAAATTAAACAAGTACAGAAATTTAACTATCAGTGTAGTGTAAGAAGACATCCAAAAATGTGACATAGAAATCTGAAGGCATGATAATAAAATTTTCCAGAAACTATACATTGTATTGTAACATAGGAAAAGATAGTAAGAAACAAAGATGAATACACAACTTTTATAAAATATCCCCTAACATTGATATCTACAAAAATTGTTGTAAAAATGAACAACAACAAAATGTGGAAACAACAAAAAAAGTATTATTCATAATGTTATGTATGTTGCAAAAGATGGTATTACTGAGTAAAAGTTTGGTATCAAATGTAGATCAAATATAGATCAGAATCTGATAGAATGATCTGGTTCCCAGGCCTCATGAATTTAAGCGTCCTACGAGGCTGGCATCCCATTCCCACCCCTTCACCATTGAAACTGTTAGATGTAGACATCTCTTCTACTCCAATAGCTTCATGTCTCGCACATCTCGCCTGTGGAAATCCCTTCCTTATTCCTGTTTCCCTGACAAATACAATCTCCAACTATTTAAGTGTAGCGTCAATCGACATCTCCAGTTGCCTTGATCTATCCACTTCCCTTCTCCACATCCTTTCCCCTTTCATTCCTATCTGCTCTCGCTCCAAATCTTCTGTAACCCCCTTGCCTTGATCGATCCACTATCTTTCTCCACGTCCTTTCCTCTACCACTCCTATCTGCTCTTCCTCCAAACCTTCTGTAACCCCTTGCATGCTAGTGGCTTCCAGCCTTGCTTGGGGTGAAAAGCTTTAAAAAAAAAAAAAGAAGATGAAGAGTAAGTAAAATGAGTGTCCAGATAAATTAGTTGGCAAAATACAAGAAGTATCTGTGGTTTTTTTTACCTCAAATTTTGGTTGAGTGCTAAAAGATAAATGTTACTATTATGGCCTGAAAAAAAACAATTGTTGGCTCACGTGTTCACGACCTGTCCATGTGAACTGCTTGTCCGATAGTGAGAATGTCATATATTTTTGTGTGTATAGGAGATAAGTGGGATCGATTCTCATTGGTTTAGATTGAGTAACTTAATGATAATCACAATTATTATAATTATTTTATTATAATTATTTTTTTTACTATCGTTAATTTTTATTTATTTTTTTATGGACACAATACACTCATATAGACATGACAGTTTTATATTCCTCACAGATGAGGAAAAGAATTTTGGTGTAACTGAGATGGGATTCTACTGATATCATAGAGAGAACATGTGAGCAATGAGGAATTTTAAGGAAAATAAAAACAAAGAAACTTATATTTCTTTTTGCCCATAAGTAATTATTCAAGTTAAAAGAAGAATTAATTTTTGAGGTTAGACTCTTCTGTTACAGCTTTTGGAGAAACCAAAGAAATATTAAAACTTAATTAGTACTATACCAAGACAATGGTACCAACAGAGCAAGATATTAAAAGTTTTATAAAAATCAATTCTAAATCATTAACTTTTTTCTGTTTTTAACTTTGATTTTCTATATCTTTTGTGTGTTGCTTTGTACAAAATGTTTAGAATGGAATTAAAAAAAGATCATAATTTATGTACCCTACTTGTCAAAATATCCAATTATTATTAATTTTTGTGGGGGATTGACAATTGTAGAGTGTTTATATCAGCAGTCAGAATGTTTAATTATCTCAGATGAATGCACAGAACTTCTTCCTTTTAGTCTGACTAGCTGTTATCACTAAACCTGCTATTACATTTTCAAAGCAATTTTTATTAAAAATGAGAACTAAAAATGCAGTTGTTAAAATGCATATATCTAAAGAACAGGTGTGGAGCATTTTTATGACTGATATTTCTTTAGGCTGACGACAAAAATTCTTAAGCTCTACAAAGAGGTTCTATAATGCATTTCAGTGTTCCTTTGGAAACTTGTGTCCAGTAAATGGAAAATTACCTAAATGGGAAAGGAATCGAAAGCATTTCAATTATATCAATGTAAGAAGAAGAAAAAATTGAATATCTATATAAAAGATCCAAATGGTTCTTAGCGAGGAGCCAAGTCTAAGAATTGTATACTGACAGACCCCAAGAGTTCAGAGTATTTATTGATCCTCTCTTATTAGAATGGACAGAAGGATCCTCATTATTACTATCTTGCTAGATGTTGCTTTATAATTAAAAATCCAAAGATTCTGTTATAAGAAAGTGTTAATTTATTGGGTATCTCAATCTGAAGATATATATTTGTAAAATTTACTGATCTAATTGATACAGTAAAATTTATTTATGTTAAATTTTAGATTAATATAAAAATTCACAAGTCACATTAAAAGGAAAATCTTACAGGAAAGTGACTCATTGCTTCTCAGGCTCACATTTTCTGCTGATATAAAGTGAAAAGACATTGAATCCATTGCTAGATCAGTTACTAAGAAAGTCATTTCACCATATCAGGCAAGACAATTTTTCTCTCCAGAATCTATCTTACATATCTATAAGTCTATATCTGGTCCAGTTGCCCCTGCTATTTACTTTGAGCTCCTTGATATGATCCAAAGAAGAATCTGCAGTATCTGGTCCTGATCTGTTGGCTCAGCCCCCAGTCACTTTCCCACTGCTATAAGGTTGTAAGTATGTCTTTTCTATAAATGCTTTCATGGTAATTGTTTGGATGATTTCTTCACTATGATACCTAGAGTTTTTGAATTTAAGCACAGCACTAGACTGGTGTTGAGATCTCATCAATTTACAGTTGAGTTAGCTAGATGTAGCTGTAAATTCTATGCAAACAGTTTCTTCTCTTGCACTTCCCCATGTTTTCCAGCAAACTTTAATCTGCAAAAATTTAAATGCAATGTCAATCACTATCTACCGATTTCTCTCTTCTCTTTCTACTCACCTTCTAATGTTTCTATTCCTAATTCTTCCACACCCTCTTAACCCCTTTTGTCTTAGTGGCTTTAGTGCTTTGCATGGGATGATACCAGTTAGAAATATAGTATCTTTTAAGGGCAACCCATTATGGCACAATCAGTCAATTTTAGTGGGTTTTCTGGCTATGGTCAAATCACATTGAAAACACAAGTTCTTATTGGATCACCAAAGTTAAGCAGCATCAAGCTTGGTCAATACTTAAATGGGTCTGTTATTAATTTTGAACACAATTCAAAATAGTAGGAAGACAAGACAGCAATAACCTTAAGAAAGGCTTTATTCACCAAAAAAAAAACAAAAAAACAGAGTACAATGACACTATCATTATCTCTCTACATTATGTTGCTCTCCCAGAATACAGCACAATTTATAAAAAACAAATGAATGTTCATTTGCATACAAGAAATTTGCATACAAAAAATTAGTTTACCCAAAGAAGAATGATGTTCATTTACATAACACTCTACCCTCCTGCAGTAAGGAGAAGAATGTTTGACTCGCATAACAAAACTTTCATACTTTGTTGGTGGCTTTCATGTTCTTGAAGACCTTTGCAGAACATTACCAACTTTGAGACGAGCCTGTGATTTATTAGAGACTGGTATAAGATCATTAGAGACTGTTTCTGAATTATCATGTTGGGACACAATTGAAGTGGGTATGTCAGGTCCACCTGGGTCCTCAGAAGTGTGTTGGATATTTGGGATACTTATTCTCCTATTCAATTCAGTGGAAGGACAAGCTGCCAGGTCTTGAAGAGATGCTGTAGACTCTCATTCATCAAGGTACCTAATGTTTGTGTATGTAGGATTTATGTCAAGCAATTCTATCCTATTGACAAAATGATCATTTTTACTTGACTGGTCAAGTGCTTGGAAACACCATGTACTGTAAGCAATTTCCTACACTCGGAAATATATTTCAGCTTTATATAACCAACAAAGGGTTGATATACTGTAAAAAAAACAAAAAAAACAAATCAATCAATAGTGGGTTATCAAAGTCAGATAATCAGTTCCAAATGTATTTATAAAAGGAAAATTGATGAGCATTTAAATATTTGCTTTTCTCTTCTTCCTTAAGAATAAATCGTATTTTTAGACAAGGAAGTAATTATGCTTCACAGTAAAATTTTAATCCTGCACATAAATTTGGAAAGTTTCAGGTAAAGAAAAAAGGTTCAACTTAACCTTTTCCTAAACAGTGACCTGATTAAACATTTCTTTTAGTAAAAGTATGCCTTCCAAAAGCTAAACTGTGTATTAACCCGAGAACACTAACCATCAATTAAAGTTACACCACTACTAACCATGCGTATATCATACCTGATTTTGAAAATATCAAAAAGAATATTAAATATAAATCTTTATTTGAAATATTTTACATGCAGTCACTTCAAACTTTGTTCTTTGAGTTAACATTAATAGGAACTGAAAAATATATTATTTAGGTAAGAAAATCAGGTACTGAAAATTGTAATTTAAATTAGGAAAATTTGCACTGGGTACTATATACTCATGGTTAGTGTTCTAGGGTTAAGAAATAGGAACATTTTGTTATAAACAAAAAGAGTACTGAACTCATTTTCTTTTGTGGGGAATAAATTTACATTAAACAATTTCATATTCATCAAAAAGACTCCCTCAGTTGCTTCAGTAATAATGCATAGATTGTATCAAGACATCTAAATACATGATTTTAGATTTTATTCTGCAAGTCAAAAAAAATTTGTATTATCCAACTGCCACTGGTAAAATATTCCAGATATACAGATGTCTGTATGATAAATATATCAAACAAATTTCCTTTTGTAATATCTGTTTTAATTATTTATTAAAACTTATTGGTATTTACACTATTTGCGCTGAAAGTAATGTCCTTATCTTCATTACCATCACAAAGTTTTGGCCATTGTGTTCTGACCTTCTTCAGGGAATTTTGAATCAAACTCTTTATTTAATTTAGTGGGTGGAGAGTAGATTTTTCTTGTTCCATGGTCTGTGTCTGGAGATATTACATCTTGGTCATTTTTAGTAGTGCTAAGTTATTGTTAGGCCTATTTTAACTGGAGTTTGTACTACAACATCCATCACTATGCCACCAAATTTACAAAAATAATGCTTTACTCTTAATAATGTTTGAATTTGCTTAGTATCTTTTTTTTTTTATTAAATCATCTTTGTATCACTTGGTGTATTACTGACAGAAATATAAGTTGAATATTTGACTAACATAGATGTTTTATACTAATTTTACTGGGAAAAGATTGAATTGAAAAATAACATTTGATATAGCTTAGAAACCTGTTTTTCATTTTTGTAAGTAAATTGATTTGAATTTGCAACAAATCAAAATGGTGGCTCTCATTTTATAACCTATTTTTGTTTCCTTCTTTAGAGAACATTTACTTGAGTAGATGAGAAATTTCAAATTTTCATTAATTTAAATGTCTTCTTTTTGAAACAGAAAATAAAACAAAGAAAATGTAAAAATTCAGTTCATAAGATTCTGAATTCATTTTTAAAGAAACATTTTGCAAGTGAAATTTTTAAAGTACATTACACTTCAATCCGAAAACATCAAATGTTAATTTTTTTATTGTTTTTATCAAAGGAAAAACTTGTTCTCACATTGTTGTCAATGACTTTATGTACAACCATCAATTTTTTTAATTTCTGAAGAAATAGTTTATGCTTCATAAATATAATCAAAAACAATCATTTTGTGGTCGTATATGCTTGTCTGAATATCTTTAATACAATTTATAGTATAAGAAAGACAGAGTAGCAAATCCGGATAGAGTTAATTTCATCATGCAAAGGGGATATAACATTGCCATTATATCAAAGAAAGGAAAAAGCCTAATGACCCATTTTGACCAGTTAAGACCCAGAATAGAAGAGAAAGTTGTTGTGATAGAAGACCTTGACAGAGAAGAAAGGATGAATTTTTCAGAGAATGACAATGCAGTAGAAGAGGAGCCTATGAATGATAGCAGGAATGACTCAGACATGGAAGAAGATAAAATGAGACCAAGATCAAGACATAAATCACAAGAGGGAGAGGAGCAAAGAGTTTGTAGAAGAAGTTCGAGAACAATGAAAGGTATTAAACCTCTTCTGTTCAGGGAGGTGTAGTGGATTAGTAAATAGGAGTGTACCTATTTGCATATGTTAAGTAGAAGAGATATAAAGGCTATAGTAAACTAAGAGACAGGAAGAAGCTGACTATTAATCACATGTCATAGAACAACACAATACAACACCAATTAAAACTTGGATTCTTTAGCATCCACTTTTTTATGCTAAAGTTCACCCAATACAAGAGCCATTCAAGGTAGAGGGGTCTGTTAAAGTGGTTATGATGGATGAGGTGTGATATAAGTGAAAGAGAATATAGTATAAAATAGAGATTATAAGAAAGAAAAGATATTTATCGAGACTTGACCATAAAGTTCATCCGTTACAAGACTCAAAATCTGTTCAAGACTTTAGCATTTAGGGAAGGTCTATTCCACTATGTAGCAGTTCTTTGGTGGAAAAGCTGTCAGAGCGGTACCTTCTTCTTACAGTGGTAATACAGATTTTTAACTTACAAAGTCTGTTATTTTATTCATGTGCTGTACAAGTAAGATGCTCCTTTTATTAGTATCCTGGGAAAAAAAAAGTATCTTCGACTTATCAAGCAAATCCATTTGGAACCTGTTGTATAATATTGTTCTACGACACATGACCAATAGACAACTTACTCAAATCTGACTCTCTACATTATTTCTCCTATTAATGATGTATTGTAAACTTGAACAAATGCACCTGCATTCATGAGGTTTTATTTGACTAGTAGAAAACCAAAGCCTTTTCTATATAACTAGCCAAGGTACCTGGTGTTGCCTGGGTGTACATGGCTGCAATTCTATAACTGCACCCCATTGTATACCCACACCACCCCATCTAAAAATGTCTGCCTGCATCCCCACTTGCATACATCATCCGTTGGTATACTAAGCTACTCCCCCAACCCTGATCTCTTTTACAGTATGTCATTTGCAAGTGTTTGATTGTTCTTAATAAAGGAATTCCATCAATAATACCTTCTTGTGCAGTCATTGCTTGGAGTTAAAATGTTTCAATATTTTAGATATTCAGTAAGTTTCCTATGTCCATAATAACTTTCAAATAGTATGGCATTGTTTACAAATCTAAGAATGAAACAAAACCAGGGATGAAGAATCAGAACTTGATTCAACTGCAAGTGCAAATGCATGAACACCCTCCCACCTCCTTCTTTGCACGTTTACTGTAAAGCTGGGGTTAATAAAAGGTTCTTCAGGAATTTTTCCCTTTTAAAGTTTCAGTAATCCTTCTCAAACAGTCTTTGCTCAATGGCAAAAGCCAATTTTGGACCTAGTTTGTCACAGATTTTATCCACAAAATGAAATAATCTAAACCAAACATTCATGCAACAAAATTTGTGTATCATATGTAATTTACATGGCAACTTTGGAAAGCATCAGATGAAAAGCCCGGGAGTTATGGCCAAAAAATGGGCTTTTTGAACAGTTTTCTGTGGTTTTTCATTATATGCAGGGAAGCAAGCAGGACTAAAATCACACTGTCTTATTTCTTGCATGATGGCAAAGTTTTTGCAACATGTTTGAAGAAAAAAATGAGGAAGTTATTCAAGTTTTTAAGTAGTATGAAAAACCTGATTTTTTTCACAGTATTTTTCAATATTTTGTGTGAAGTGAATGTCACAGTAAAACTATCAAGCACTCTACATAAATCTCGTAACATGAACATCAGCTCATCCAGTAAAAATTTTGTTCGCATGTAACTTTGCCTTGCAAAATGTCATACCCACCTTGAGTTTTATCGATTTTTCTGCCAAACACGGGGTTGGGGCTGGAGATTGAAAATTTGGTCTTGACCTTCCTTGATGATTTTCCAACATGTGCTTACCATTTCATCAAAACCAGTCGAGAAATGTGGATGTGCATGAACAGCATACACAAATACAGACACGCACACAGACAAACACAAAGACAAACGTCTGTTTTATAGATATAGATGGACTCTGCCCGGGTTCTAGTCAATAAAACATCTAACACTAAGAGCTTATTAAATGAAATCAATTACAGTTTAATATTTTACAGTTTACCATTTATAAATGTGAAAAATTATACAGTAAAATTGTGTTCAATCATCTATAGATGAAAGTGTCTAAACTTTTAGCTTTCTTTTCTGTAGAATAGCAACTGGTAAAAAGGGTCATAATCAACAAGTGATAAATCACAACTTGCAAGCATCTTTAAAAAAAATGGATTTTTTAACGGTAGTAAAACAGTGAATGAAATTTATATGCATATTCACAGGTTGATATATTTATAAAACGTGTGCGTGGGTATAAAAGATGTCTTTCTATTAGAATTTATGGTTCGTACAACTGTACATGGTTAGGAAACGTCTGACATGTGAAATAGTGAAAAGAGTTGTCAATAAACTGAATTAACACATCTTTTAAAAGTTCAAGGAGCAAAAAGTTTAGACATAAAATGTTCTATTGTGTTGGTGATAAAAGATGATGTATTGTCAGTCGCATACATCGAGACATGTTAACATTTAATTGCTGACTAACAAACAAAATTTAGTATTCTGTTTTTTATAGGTCAAGATTTTTTAATCTAGTTCCCTTACCTTTATTCTTTTAAACATATTTCTTGGTTTCTTCGGTCTGGTCAGATTTTATATTTGGCACCCAACTTCTTGCTCTTTTAATCCTTACTATTTTACAGATGTCATTTTTCTTTATTTGTGCCTTGAAGTGATTCGGCTTACAGACACATCACATTAAAACACCAGCTCCTGTACAATTACAAGAGTTAAGCAATGTTGAGCCTGGTCAGTATATTGATGGGTGCAGGTGGTGTAATGGATAACATCTTGGAAATGTTAATTGGAGAACCGAGTTCCAATTCTAGTTGGGTTTGTTATATTCACTTATACTCAAATATCCTTTGGAAAGGTATGAATCTACCGCTATACCCCCAGCAATGGGTTAATTAGTAAAATTTGTATAACTAAATCATTATTATCTTTAAAAAAATCTTATAATCTACAAATATTTTCTGGCTTTAAATAACCTGAAAATATTAAATATAAAACAAACCAGTCCTTTTCTTTCTTTTTTTTAATCATTTCACCCCAAGCAAGGTGATAATGCTAGAGATGCAAGGAGCTGCTTGGAGTGTAAAGGAATGAAAGACATTAGAAGGAAATGGAAACCCAATCCTAAACAGGAAACAAGCGATAAACCTCTACTCCTGTTCAAAAGACTGAGCAGCCGTGTGAACTGGGCAAGAGGTGAACTCCTATTGTTATTTTATGACTTGAGAATAAAACCTCAAATATCAACAATTTATGACTAATTCCATTATTCTTGCTTTATTTTAAATAAAAAAAATCCTAATGAAGGGTAGAGATTTTTTAAAAATTGTTTGTTCCTCCAATAGGAGCCCCAAAAGCCACTCAAAGTAGAGGGTCAGTGAGTGAGATTGTTGTAAGAGGGAGAGAAGAAGGAAGTAAAAAATGAATATTATGAGGACATGTAGGATAGATATTGGTTTGGTCCTGGACTTAAGAGACCATGGTTGTAGTTGTCAGGGAAGCATCCTTTATTCCACAGATTAATAGTTCTGGGGAAGAAGCTGTCTGAATGGTATAACAAACTGCATGTGGCAGCAAAGCTTCTGATTGGGAAGATTTGAGGAGTGTGGAACCAACTCTTAATTGCTATTGTTCCCAGGTCCACTGTAATCCAGGCTGGTAGCACCTATTAGGATCCTATCTATAGCCAAATAGTAAACCCCCAAACTGGAGTCAATACATAAAAATATAAAAATCCATTAGAAAGAATTACACGCAATACATCTTCATAGTAAAAAAGAGAAATTACTAGCAATATATTTTTGGAAAAATTAAACAAATTACCAAAGCTCCCAAGAAAATAAAATTTCAGCGTTAAATGACCCATAGGGAGTTGATATGCGGTTAAACAAACCAAATCCATTCAGTTCAGAGTGCTGTAGTGGGTTGGTAAATAGGATTGTACCTGTTTGCATATATTAGGTAGAAGAGATATAAAGTGTTTAGTTATTTAAGAGATAGACAGAAGTTGTCTACTGATCACATGTGATAGAACAACAAAATTCATCAGTAAATAATGATAACTTCTTATCCCAGAAATTCATGCAGACTATATTTTATAAAAAAAAAGTTACCGTAAAGAAAATAACTTCAAAAGATAACAAATTGATTAGGTTTATTAGATCAAAGCAATTAGTAAAGCTCCTACCAAAATAACGTATGCAATATTTGATGAAAGATGAAGATAACTCTATCAAATTTTCTGTATTTATATCATTATTGTCTCTGAAATACTATTTCAACTACAAAGGAAAAATTATTAATTAAAGTGAGAATGTTGATCAAATGGATTGCTTAATAAGATACTTTCAAATATGCATTTAATAGGCAGTTGCTATTCAAGAAAGGTTTATTCTTCCATTTGTTTTTCCCCCATTATGGGCATTATTATATCTGACATCATAACACTGTACTTCATGTAAGGATGGAATGGTTGAAAGAAAAAAGAATGACGACCATGCTTTGTTCTCTCAGAAACTTTTCTATCACTAAGACATACACAATGCTATATATATATATATATATATATATATATATATATATTAGTATTAAATAAATCTACTAAGCCCTAAATTTTGTAACCTAGGAGCTTGGAAGAAAGATTTCCCCCATTATGGGCATTATTATATCTGTGACATAATAACACTGTACTTCATGGACATAACAGAATAACTGAATGGAAAAATAATAGTAAATAGTAAACATTCTTAGTACTCAGTGAGATTTTTATAATGCTACATCATGCATAAAGTTAGATATATACACATATATATGTCCCAAACAGAGAAATTCTAACAAATGTGCAACAAATGCCTTGTGTAAAAAAAAGGGGGACCTTACTTGTAATATTTCCTGAAAGGAAAACTGGAGTTACGGCAGTTTCTCTATGAATCTGGTTAGTCCATGTTTTCTTTTTTTCTTTTTTTTTTCTGTGGGCTAGGGATGCCTTTCTTTTCTGGGCTCTACATCGTAACTATTCTTCATCACTCACTGCCCCTCACATGCCTCTCGCAACTATCTCAATAAAAGGGAGAGAATCGCCGTTTGTATCACTACAATATAAATATGTTTAATTTAGATGCTTTTGTATAGATATGTTTATATAAATGGATACATAATTTATCTTTTCATACAAAAGAATTGATTTAGTAGATTTATTCAATTTCATGCAAGTGCAATAGTATTTTTTCTGTATGACAAGGAATACAACAGTTTTTCCTATTGACTCAGTTGTTAACTAATCTCTTCTGCATTACTTGTTTTATATAGTAAAAATCATTATTATAGTATTTTGTTATTATTATAACAAATTATTTTTTATAGCAAATTATTAATCATTAGTAATGACAGCAATTGTTAGAAAGTTTTAATAGATGACATGAAACAGAAATCTTGAAACATTTTATTGAGATTTAAAAAAGGTCAAATAAAGAATTCCCAACTACAACCATTTAATTAATCCATTCCCTTTATATTTTTATATTCAATGATATATATGATTCATTGATTTCTCCTAGTATTATATAAATCACTTTATCTTTTCATGGTAAAAATATGTTTAATATAACAGTGAAATGGAAATATCTCTCAGAAAAAAAAGATTAGCAACAGAATGACAAAGACAGTGATGACAAAGTTAAAACAAGACAAAGGTATCAGAATGCCTCTTATGAAAGGCTTGAACAACTTAGATTGCAATTTAAGAAACACAGGCATACTGATTAATTAAATAGTTAATTTACCTGAATGCAAATAAATATTTTATTCGTATAGAATTATTAAAATGACTAAGGGAAGTAATCACTCATAAATTTACTAACTTAATTTGATTTACTGTCCTTTCCACTACTAATGGCACTGAGAATATATAAATAAATACACATTGATAATTATATGGTTTAATAATTATAGTAACAAATAATTGTTTATCATAGTATTGTATTATGGTAATACATTATCTATTATAGAATTTTATTATTATAATAATATAAAATTATTAATTATTATTACTGTAACAAATTATTATTTCCTAATCTTTACCTTTAAAAGATATCATGTATTAGTATTTGTTAACTGTAATTCTAAATCAATATAATAGATTCATGTTCTATGGTTTAACTTCAGAGTGATATGCTTTACAAAGAATTCTTGCTTGAAACATTTTATTATAATTGAAAATATCTTGTAAGACTAAATAATTTGGTAATTTTGAAAATGAAAGCTCATTCACTTATCTTGAAGTTGAATGTTTTCTTTCTTTCATCTATCGTGATTCCCAAGAAAGCAATAGCAGTTTCATTTCAGTTATTTTGGCTGTATTTCTCTAAATTTAAATAAAAATTTAATGTCGTTCCATTGGATTCAAGCCTTATCACTTTCTATATTTTTGATCAAATCTGTTAATATATAAAATATTTGAGAACTGCCTTTGCCTAGATTTTTATTATTTTAGTGTACATAGACATATGCATGTTTGTGCATTTATACATATATTTTTGCATACATGTTTATATACAAACATTTTAACACAATGACACACACACACACATATATACATACATACATATATATATATATATATATATATATATGTGTGTGTGTGTGTCATTGTTCTGCTATTTACCTATAGCTGGAGGGAAAAGAAGGAAGAACAGACATATATATATACATATATATATATATATATATATATATATATATATATATATATATATATATGTGTATGTGTGTGTCCTTCCTTCTTTTCCCTCCAGCTATGGGTAAATAGCAGAACATACTGAGTTCTATAGCCTTGGTGAGCAACTAGTCTAGGAGAAGGACAACTCTGAATTCAAAACCTGCAGAAGGTCATTTGAGGAACTTGTGGCACATAGTGCACAAGGTCTCTGTATTCAGCCCTTCAAAAAGTGTGAATGGTTTGGCACAAACCCTTCACCACTACAATCAAATCATATGTGCTGGTGTCTGGGCTGTCGGTTCCTAGGAACTGAGCTGCTTGACCCTCATATGTCGAATAGAATGGGAGAGTCCACCATACATACATACATACATACATACATATATATATATATATATATATATATATATATATATATATATATGTGTGTGTTTAGGCAGAACATTACAGACATTATGTCTGCTAATTTTTAACAAAATTCGTTCATACTCAAGAATAACCTTCCGTGTATTGATGTTGAATGATGACTGAAATGTGCTATAGCTATTTAAGTTTCTTTTATTTTCATTTCGCAAGTACTTTCAATCTTCTTCCAAGATATATATATATATATATATATATATATATATATATATATAATATTCTTATATATGTAAATATATATTTATATATAAAAGTGAACATTGAAGTCAACACTCAGAGGCGATAGGCTGTTTCATGCTAGACGAAATCGTCAGGACGCAATCTGAGTGTTGACTTCAATGTTCACTTTTATATTTATGTTTACATATGCTCTATCTCAGATATTGCGCACTTTATCCCATATTTGTGTATTTAGGCAGCAATCCTTCTTTCATGCACATTTCATTGAATATGACAGACAAGGTGCTTTGATTTAGTTTTTTAAGCAATTTCTCAGGCGATCTAATAATTTTTCAGATGATAAATTATGTAAAAACTGCATGAATGTTCTTTTATTCCAAGCACTTTCGGCTATACATTTAGCCATTTTCAAAGATGAAATATTTTAACTGTTAAATAAGAAACTGTTCATTGCATGTATGTATTTAGAAACAATATCTTGACCGAATTTTGAAAAAAAAATATGAAATAATGATCTATGTTCATAGTTGATATTATTAAGTGTTGGTTTTTTTTGTTTTTATTAATAAGGCTTCCATTATTTTTAGCCTTTTTTTGCATGTAGATGATGCTATTATCTTTGTGTTGTCAACAAGTATGTTACAAATAGTGTCTGGTAGGTCTCCATGAACATTTGAATGAGATCTAATTGAGCTATGATCAGAAAGGTGTAGAGTGAGTCTTTATGTCAAACATGTTGTAGGGCCTATATAATTATTTACAAATTTTTATTGAACAGGGATACAATTCCTTAATGGGCATTATATATAATGTGTATAAAATATTAAAACATTACTTTGTTATAGAAATTTAACAAAGGTTTTACAGTGAAATCTTCACAGAAACATTTTATTTGATTCTCTACTGCAGATGCATCATCTGCATATTTCCTTTCACAGATTGCATTATATACGAAATTAATGTTTAAATTACATTATATAAATTAAATAATTTAAATTAATAATCTAAATTATAAATGAAAATCATTTCATGTTTGAATGTTAGAAAGAGAAACGACAACATCTTCAACAAATAAAAGCAATGCACTGATCTAACCTGTGAGTGTTTAGCAGTACATATGTGCATCCGTGTGTGTGTGGATTGTTATTAAAGATGGTCTTTTAATTGCTAAGCTTCAGGAGTGCAACACTTTGCCCCTTCTTGGGGTCATGTTTTCCATTGAAGTGGAGTGATTATATTGAATTAATTGCATATTCTACTGTCACAAAAGTTGGTTCAGTTTCATACCAGACAATTTTAGATTTGAAACGCCATCTTAGCCTGATATATATATATATATATATATATATATATATATATATATATATATATATATATATATATATATGCTGGATCCTGTAAGAAGCTTATCCACCTTTTGTCAGATCTTTTCATCCTGTGGGGTGACATGCTTACCCTCATCACCAGCAGAAAAGTTATGCTGATGTTATCTTTCATTATATTACTATCAATAAGTTTTAATATAATTCATTTCCGCATAATTTATTTTCTCTTTGTTCCAAAAAATATATTAGTCTATGAGAGATATAAATTTTATAGATTTGATTTATTTTCCTATACATTCAGAAAGCAATATATTTGTTTTATATATGTACATATGAAATATTTCTCAGAGTTAACCTGAAGAAAAAGACAATATTTATGAAGGTAAAAGACAATAGGAAAACTGTAATATTAGCCAACGCGTTTCGTCCAATGTGGACTTTTTCAAGTTTTTTAATAAATTTTTATTAACAAACCTTTTCAAGTTTTTTTAATAAATTCATTTCGTTTTTACCTTGAAAATGTCTACATTGAACGAAACATGCCGGCTAATATTACAGTTTTCCTATTGTCATTTACCTTTATAAATATATACATACATACACATATATATATATGTGAGTGTGTGTGTGTGGCCAGCATGTGCATATGTGTGTAACTTGATAAAATCATGAAGCAACCACCATTTTTCAAGAGAAGCTAAAATTACTTATCAACTCAAATAGATTAACTAAGTGACGAGTCATTTCCTTTCTTGCAAGAATTCTTCTTCTCCAACTTCACACCAATTCCCAGTGGGAATAAGTAAAAGAGTGAAACTATTGAAGAGAATTGGTCTCTGTTAGTGGGAGGGGATGATAAAAGTAGTAAATTAGCAATTCTTCTCTTGAGCCAGGTACTGGGAGGCTTATTCTCTACCTCTCGCCAGACCTTGCTCTCCACTTCTGAAAAGGAAGCCTCTACAAATTACATTGTCAACAATCCAGCTTCAAACCCGTGGATCTGCTGCTGGCTGATAGGGGCTGTGTGTATTGGAAGAGTGAGGAGTTGTGGCCAATGCCAATACCTTCTGAGAAAGATCTCCCCAAGTTGATTGCAACAATGAGACTCACTGAAAGTGTGGCAGTGCCATCCCTCCTGTTCTTCTGCCAGGAAAGGCAGATACATCATTTTCAGCAACCTCAACCTTCTGAACTGTTCCACCATCTTGCCCAACAACTGGCATTAACAATTCTTTTCTCTTTCCTACCCAACCTCTGTGGTTAACAAAGAAAAAGACATTTCACAGAAAATAGCAGCTATCATATGCCAAGGGTTTATCTCTTTCCTGCTCTAATTTCATCTCTTCTTCCACCCATTTGTAAGTGTTATTAATGCAGGAAGAACTAGAGCTTATTCATCATAGTTATTTGGCTAGAATTCAGAAAGAAGACAAGGAAGGAAAAAGAGGAAACTTGAGCTCAAAAAAAAAATGAATGAATAGAGTGAACTTAAGAAAACTCTTACAAAGATTCTAAAGAAATCTGGATGATGGAAACTTGGATTTTGCAGACTACCAAATGACTGATAAACTGATTAAGGAAATAATAAGTCAAAACAGGGGTGTATGATGAAAGAATAGAGAATTACAAAAGTATTTGAGGAAAAGAATAGAATAGGAAGGATGGCCTGTAAAAGAAGATAAAGTTTTTCTAAAAGTCCATATGTGAAGATAAAGAAAAAACACCGAAAGATAAGTAAAAACCATTTATTCTAGGAAAAAGAAAATTAATTTCAAAGTATAAGAAAACTTTGTTTTTAAAAAGAAAGTTTTCATTTTCTTTTACATGGCATGAAAAACAACCTAAATTTTAGCTGAAAAAACTCCAAACTTCAACAAACTTTTAAAATTTGAAAATAAGATCAGAAATCGGAATCATTGGTAATGGTAAGCCATTTCCTTACAAGAAAACATTTGGCATTTACTGGCCAAGCAGGCAGTACAGCTTTCAATTGAAATTTATTATATCTTTCTATTGAAACAATTTTGCAGGAAAATAGATTTTTCAAGTACAGTAGCTGTTATTGATGGGGGGGGGGGGGCTTCCTAACCTTTTATTTGAAGTAGTGTGAAATGTCAACATCTTGATTATATTATTTCTCTTTGAGTAAAATGTACTATATATTTTAGTTGTTGCTGCTGTTGGTAGTCCACAATTGATGTGGTTATGTTATTTGGTACGGTTCTTTCTTTGTGATTCTGTTGCGCCCATCAAGAATGTTCAAAAAAGGATGATCTTTTACAAGACACTCAGGCTTCATTTGTTTGAAGCCATTTTTAGCCTTGCATAAGCTAAATAAAACTACTGATAATATGGGCTATTTGTGAATTATACAAAGTCTTCATATCTTTTCTGATAAAAAAAACAACTTGTAACCAGTATAGCTATATGTTTATATATATATATGTATGTATATATGTATGTATGTATGTATGTGTGTGTGTAAATATATAGAAAAATAGGAAAGAATACGTTAGGTAAATAATCAGTTCTTTAGTATTTTTGTTTTTATTTTTAAAAAAAGTGCTCCATACAAAAGTAGAACTTTTATTTTATTTTTATTTTTTTTAAATAATTATAATATATATATATATATATATATATATATATATATATATATATACATATATATATATATATATAATAAAAAGGCTTAAACACTAATATTCCATGGTTATAATTTATTACATTGGAATCGTAAATACAATCCAATTCATCAGACCTCCAAATTCAAAAAGAAATCTGTATCTCACTCATTTAAACTATCTTCTAACTTCTCTCATACATACACTCTCACTAAATTTTATCTTTTTATTCCTGGAATGTTTATTCTGACTTCTTTTTGAACTTGTAGGTCTGATGAATTGGATCGTGATTATGATTCCAATGTAATAAATTATAACCATGGAAAATTAGTGTTTAAGCCTTTTTATTATATTCTTACTCTGTCCTGGACATTGAGTTCTACCTGGATTCTATCCTCTTGGAATTTTTAATATATATTTGTATATATATATATATAAACGACTAATATTATCTATATATCTATATATCTATATATATATATATATATATATATATATATATAATCTTCCTGACGCCATAGATTCCCAAGTCGGCATCTACGCGGATGACACCACAATTTACTCCTGCCTCAAAAACAAATCTAGTGATGCTGACAAAGTTAACCTGGCAGTTCGTCTCGAAAAGGACATATAATCGAATGTGAACTGGGGCAAGAATTGGTTGGTTAACTTTAACACCTCTAAAACAAACTGCTCTCTATTAACCCCCACAAGGATCCAACCCTGCATCCCATTAGAATGTCTGAAGACCAACTTCTCGAGAGCTCCTCTCTGCAGCTGCTCGGTCTCACGCTGTCCGCTGACCTGAGATGGAACAAATACATCGAGTCAATTGCTTCATCCACCGCAAGGAAAGTTGGCTCCCTGTGCCGAGCCAGGAAATTTTTCACACTCTGAATCGATCCTCCAAATCTATAAATCAACCATTCGCCCTTGCATGGAGTATTGCTGCCATATATGGTCTGGAGCCCCTGCTGTTTGCCTCAGGGTTCTTGATAAGATCCAGAGACAGATATGCAATGTAATTGGCCCTGATCTGTCATCTCGTCTGCAGTCGCTCTCTCACAGACGTGCTGTTGCCTTGCTCTGTCTTTTTTACAAATACTTTCACGGTAATTGCTCCGAGGAGCTGCTTTCGCTGGTCCCTAGGCCTCATGAATTTAAACGTCCTACGAGGCTGGCATCCTGTTCCCATCCCTTCACCGTTGAAACTGTTAGATGTAGATGTCTCTTCTACTCCAATAGCTTCATGTCTCACACATCTCGCCTGTGGAAATCCCTTCCTTATTCCTGTTTCCCTGACAAATATAATCTCCAACTATTTAAGTGTAACGTCAATCGACATCTCCAGTTGCCTTGATCTATCCACTTCCCTTCTCCACATCCTTTCACCTTTCATTCCTATCGGCTCTCGCTCCAAATCTTCTGTAACCCCCTTGCCTTGATCGATCCTTGCCTTGATCGATCCACTATCTTTCTCCACATCCTCTCCTTTACCACTCCTACCTGCTCTTCCTCCAAACCTTCTGTAACCCCTTGCGTGCTAGTGGCTTCCAGCCTTGCTTGGGGTGAAAAGCTTAAAAACAAAATATATATATATATATATATATATATATATATATATATATACACATACATTAAGATATAAGAAATTTTACAAATGCACAATTACTCAGGCCTTCAGTCAGTAAAGTGCCATATGCAATACATGCTTGGGCAATCATGTCTCTTTCAATGCATGACTGACTAGCCAGAAGATTTTCCTGCAAGTATTGCCATTCATTTCTGCTGTAGACTAGTTGCCAACCAAGGCTATAGGACCCAGTCTGTCCTGCTATTCAACCCATAGCTGGAAGAGAAGAGATGGATTCATACCTTTTCCAATGGTCTTTGTGTGATTGAATGTAATAAACCTGGCTGGATTCAAACTCAGGCCTTACTAATGTGAATTTCCTAAAGAAAAATTATTTTTATAGACACACATTTTTAAAAACAAAATGCTAATGACAAATTACTTTACATGAAGAAATGAAGTTAGAAATATTAAAAAAAAAAGATATCAATAAAATTTTACTGCAGCAGTGAAAATTAATAGCCTCAGTAATATCACAACAATAAACCATAATTGATTTTTTTCAGTGGAGGATTGTCAACTTTTTATTTTTTTTTTTATCAATAGAAGGTTGTCATTTTTTTCCCAATAGAGGTTTGTTGTTTTATTTTTTTTCTAATAGAGGTTTGTCATTTTTTTTCAGTAGAGGATTGTCAATTTTTTTTTTTTTTCAGTTGAGGATTGTCAAATGTTGCTACTAGTCTTTCTTTAATCTTATTCCCATTGCTTGTCATTGTAACTTTTATTCTACAACCTTTTTTTTTATTCAGAAATAAAGAACAAAACCTACTTATAAGTAACCAAGAACAATGTGTTGGAAAAGTAGGAATCAGAAATGAAAAGAATATAGAAAATATATTCATAGCTTATTAGGAAAAAGAAACTTACATTAACTACTACTTACTTAACTAAAAGAAACTTAAGTCAGTGACTTGTTAATACAGGCATCAAAGGATAAAAAAAAACCCGTGTTCATATCTTACTAGAGTCTTATTTTTTTTAATGTTTCTTTTTTTTCTCATTCAGGTCTGCCAACAATCCCATACTAGAGTTAATTGTGAACACCATATTTTTTCAGTGGCTGTATAATATATGCCTTACCAGGGCTAGATACTGATTTTAAATTAGAACTGTTCTCCTAGACTGGCTGCCAACTGCAGCTAGAGAGGCCAGTCTGTTCTGCTATTTAATAAATAAGTGAAGTGGGGAGAAGAGATATACATGCCTTTCTCAAGAAATGTAACAAACTTAGCTGGAATTTGAACTCAGGTCACCAATTTCTCTTTCTGAGCCACTAACAGTTGCATTACCGACACATCCAAATTATTTAATGACAGTAGAACATCATTAGCGGTAGAAGAAAAAGCAACAGTAATAAAATGAAAGAAAGACAAGTTCAAAAATTAGTATTAAGAACTGTTTGCTGTAAACATAAAAAAATCTTTTTAATTATCAGTATATTTCAATTTAAATGGGTAAGATGAAATTTTAAAAGTATATGATTAGATTTCCTCAATAAGTGTCCATTTTAAGACAGAATGATTTTTAGAGAGTTTAGCTGTCAGGATAGACAAAAGGAAGAATGATATTTCTCCAGTCCCCACTGATGGTATTTTCTTGGCTGTCTGAGAACAAACACTATTATAAAGTATGTTCAGCTTATCGTTTATACTGAATTTTAAAAACTCATAATTAATAAATAATTTTAGGTGGAAAAGAAGATTAAGAAGATAAGAAAGGTGCAACTTCAAGGAGAGGAAAAGAAAAAAATGACTAAACATCTTGAAAAATGAGTTTGAAGGCCTTAAAAGACAGAACAGGGGAAATAAAACACAGAAGGAAAAGTAGAAATAGTCTGTTACAGGAAATTAAATATAGAGAAATCAAGAAAAAAAAAATATTTTTGTGTGTATATATATATGAATATATATAAGGTGTCCATAAAGTTTGTGTGCACTTTCAAAAATGTATAACTTTATTTGTATTTGCGATAGAAATAATTTATAAAACGTATTAGAAAGAAGTAAATGTATATTTTTTAAGGTTTTATTGAAATTTTATTTAAGTTTCCACATGTCCTCCATCATTAGCAATACAAAGGGTAATACGATTTTGCAGTTCACGGAAGACATTTGCCAACTGATTTACAGTAATGCCTGAAATCACAGTTATTTTAGCTATACTTAAAATTAGGTACATTAAACTTTATAACATTTTTTACAGATCATTTCTATCGCAAATACAAATAAAGTTATAAATTTTTTTAAAGTGCACACGGACTTTATGGACACTCTGTTCAAAGATTGTATCGCTGATGCTAATAATAAACCCACTACATATATTGGTTTTACTACAACCACATTCTCCCGTAGACTTACCTGTGACCTTAAATAAATATATATATATATATATATATATATATATATATATATATATATATATATATATATATATAAGTGAACATAGAAGTCAACACTTAGAGGTAACAGTCTGTTTCATGCTAGATGCGATCGTCAGGTCACCTGTATATATATATTCCTATAATCTTTGTATATTATTAAATGTGTGCCTCTCCATGTATGTATGTGTATTTATTGTGTATTACATATACACTTATACAAACACTCATATATTTAACTCTTTATACCCACTATATTATTTTGGGGACAATAGGCATTATTATTACAGTTATAAATACAAATCTGTAATTAGTACTTGAGTTTTTCTTTAATTTTTATAATTTGTGCCAGGTTTTATGATAAGTAGTAATCAATTAAAACTTATATTTTTGTTGAATGCATTTTCGATGTCTTTTCGTTTTGTAATGATTTTATAGATTGGATTTTCTACAGATTTCTAAATTATATTGCGTGAGATGTTTTTCCCAAATATTGCGATTAAATAGAAATATTTCAAATGCAAATAAGAGGTACCATATTTTCTCCCTTATTTCCTCATCAAATATCTTCTAAGACTAGAGACCAGTTTTGTTTTTATTTACTACAGATTGATCCTCTGTAAATACACCTTTAATTTGATGATTCACTTTATTAGCAAAATCCAAAGCATTGCTCAAAATTATTCAATAAGAAAATTGAATATATTAGTTTTTGTGAGCAATTATCAGCAATTATCAGTCTGTTCCTGATATTAGTGTTGATGCAAAATAACCAAGACCCATAAAAAATGAAAAAGTCCCTATCATAAATTTAATCAAGACAATATTGTATTTGTTTGAGCTGGTTTTCATTCCTTTGTTTCAATTAGGGACTTTTTCTTTTGTTATAACTGGATAAAAATTCATCAGGTCTTTATTGTAAAAATGTTTATTAATTTCAATTTTTTCTATTTTCATCATCATAATTTTTCGTTGGCAAAATTTTCAACATCCAAACAGAATTTTCTATTCATTATCTTCTCATTACTAATTAAAATATGATAAGGCAAGCAAACAATATATGCAAAGCAACAGTAATATGGCAAAAAAAAATCACAAAACTAAGAATTGGGGTTGACACACAAAAGCAAGTTTGGGCAAGCAAACGTAGCATTCTGACTTCAAGACAAGACAGACCAGGATTGATTCAGAGGAAACTGAGAACTGGCCTATTTTATTGGCTAGAAAAAAATCCCAGTATGTATTTGTGTGCTTCTACTTATAAATTGGGGAGGGGCAAGTGTTTTGCCATCATTTCTACCAACACTGGGATCAACACTTTTGAATACTGTCCTGATCGTGTATGAACCATAAATCTTTTGAAGTTTTTCTACATGCCCTAATATATGATAGACCGTGGCAGATTTCCAACTGGAGTATGATATCCCTGCTTGTAGGATCTGATGCTATAACTTTCAGGATAGATGTTACCTTAAAGGGTATTTCTAATAATGATTCTCTCTTGTTGGTATGTGTCTAGACACCATTTATTAGTTTTGCTCAATATTGTAAGCAGCAGACAAAACCTTTCTTCACACTGTATGGATGGTTGGAATTGAAGTTCAGGAATGTTGGCATAGCATGTGATATATCTTGAACCTATACACAGTGCAAGTTATTAGAATATCAAGGATACCAATTTATCTTTCTCTTCCTTTTCCATTGTACCAAAGGTCATCGCAAGTTTACATTGACCTGCAGGACTTGTATATCATTCTGGTGAAGTTATAAGTTTAGAGGCCTAATCTACATATTGCAGCTGCATAGATGGTTTTAGTTGTGTTGTTTTTCAAACTATTTCCTTAATGTATTCCATGTATATTATTACCATTACAGGAAATAATGGAGAACATATAGCCAAACCTTCTTGCTGATATACAACAGAACCTATTTAGAAATACATTTCCCTGTAGAATGTCATCATTTCCATAAAGCTGTTTATTAAAATTCTGGTGTATTTCCCAAGAGAGGGATCTAGTTTTCATTTATCTACAGAATGTCTCATCTGCAGGAACCTTGGTCTGGAACTGTGTGTCTGGATACACAATTCCTAGACATGGTTCCAAACTTGGAATGGGAGTATCTTTGATTCATAAAATAGGTAGAGTGCTTTACACAGGATGGAGATTACTCATTATTGGGTTGACTGTATCGACAAGAAATTTGTTCAATATACAGTTCCCTGAAAAGTGACAATAAGATTTAGTAGAATACCATTGTCGGAGTTAGCTCCTCCTTAATTCCCTAATTGTCACTAGAGGTCTCTCTCCCTACACTATAAATACTGGGCGACTTCTTTCTCTTTCTTCTTCATTTCAGCGACTACAATGTAAGCTCTCTTAGAAAATCCACATTTTCCCATTTGTGGGAGATGCCATGAATATTACACACATACATGTACGTAAGAACATTCACCAAAGAACAAACACATATGTTCACACACACACACACAAATGTTAATGTCTATGTGCCTTGTAATTTTGTTGTTTAATACATATATTTGTTGACATATATATATCGGTCTTGTTTGTTTTCTTTACATCTTCAGTTGCACTTAATTCGAGTCCAGCATGTTCTGTTAGTGGACCTTTCTAGCAGGAAATAAATAGCACATGTTCCTAATTCAACAACACGCAAAACCATCCAGTTCTCTACACCATTTCTTTGAATTTGGAGTTAGACTGTCCATATGTCTCAGCTTAATTTAGAATGAATGAACATTTGGCTTAGGACTAAAAAAATATCCACCACCAATCAAAACGCCATACACTCTAGCAATCTGTTCCAGTGGAAGAGACAAATAATATCATAAGGACAAATTAACAAGATGTAATTAATAAATATGAGATAGATATCCTGTTGCATTGACGATCGAATGAGAACCATGAAGCTCCATGGTTTTGACTGAAAAAAATCCAGGAATATTTCCAAATTGGACACACACATGAAGAATGTTAGAATATATAATAACGGAAACACAGTGACAATATCAACCAAATTGAAGAAACTGAAGAATCATAATAAATCTTCACTCAAAAATGCAGCCAAAAGTTAAACAAGTTATGCTCTTTAATCTTATGTCATGAATGTCAATAGATTTTTTCTTTTAATGCCACATCTCTTGAAGAAATCTGTGATCATAACTCTGCAGACTTCGTTTCTTATCTGTGAACACCATACATCTGTTGCAGATTTGAATCAACCCACAACAAAGAAAAAAGTGAGAAAGGTTTTTTAAATAATAAAAAATATAACTTATTTTTACTTTATTGATTTTGCAACTAAATTTTTCTCAGTGTCTATGAATGTTAAAGTTCTTGTGTTAAAGTTCCTTGTTTATTAAGATGAAAAGAAATGTGATTTCTTCATGTGTGTGTGAAAAAGTAGAGTCAAGGGAGAAATTTAGGAGGAAAGTGTAAATGTCATGTAGCTTGTTGAGGAAGAGTGTAAGTGTCACGTAGGTTGGTGAAGACAGGTGAATGAGTAAGGGAATCTCTTTTAGGCCATGGTGTTGTGAATATGTAGCATGTATGTTGCCACTCCTTCACCCTACTAGCTTATCTGGGCTAGAAGCTTTGCTTATATATTCTTCAAAGGGATCATAAAACATGTTTTTTTTTTTTTCAGTGAGCATGCTACCCATTCATGGTCAAGTAGTCAAGTGATGTGGTTTTTGATATTTGGTAAAACTATTTGCTTTTGATTTTGTAGAACCATTCTATAGGGTCTGATTAAAGATTATATTTTAGATGTATAGGATTAATTCATTTGAAGTCATTGTAACCATTCATATGATAAAACTGTTTTATAAGGATAATAGTTTACTGTTGGATACCAATTGCATTAATAAAATCAATAAAACAAAATGTAGCATGAATTTTAGAATAAATAATAGAGAAAAGAAAATTGCATCATTATGAGGTGTCGATGAAAACAAATTGGCAGGCAATGTTTAGAAAGTTTGGACAAATGAATGAGACTTATATGAAAATAATTTGAGAAAATAATAATAAATGAATGAGACTTATATGAAAATAATTTGAGAAAATAATAATAAATGAATGAGACTTATATGAAAATAATTTGAGAAAATAATAATAAATGAATGAGACTAATATGAAAATAAAAGTGACTTGAAGAAATTTACTGAGAAATAATTTTAGTGCAAGGAAGAACAGTAAGAAAAATCTCAATGTCTTGCAACAGCAGCTGCTGCATTTCAGTTACATATAGTATAAAGATAATACACTATTAAGCATTTATGACAGTCACTATCATTTTGTTTGTACTTATGGCTGAGTCATAAGCTTTCAATCTTTGATCTACAACTGTCCAACATGGCAACTGTAGGTAGTTTGACCTCTGTCCTTGTGACCCTCTGGTTGAGCCATGTCCATAAAAATGGCAATGAAGTTGTCAGATGTTTATACACATGACTGCAAGTCAAGCATAGTAGGCTGTACACAATCTCTTCATACCAGTCAACCTAGAAAGGAAAGTAATCAGTCTCCGAGGCAGTTTCAGGTTTCTAAAAACTATTCTACAGTACAAATTAAGTACAAACTAAGTATAAAACTTTTTTTCTTAAACTAAATGTTGTTGGTAATGAACAGCTTCTGGTTATTAGTTTTTTGTTTCATAAACTTTTTTGTTTTATAAACTTGCACCATTGAACTTATGTTACTTATGTCAGTTATATTTATGTCACTTAAGTTATTTATGTCACTTATACTTATGTCACTGCAAGTGTGATACTGAATTTGATCTCAACTTTAGTCTTGCTATGTTTGAATATAAGGTATGAGATGATAGATTATTTTGACCTTAAATGCCTTTCTCAAGAGCCACTTCACCATAGTTTGATCTCTTGTAGACCAAAATTGTAAATGGAAAATGTATTTGAACAAGAAATATATATATATAGATGAATGTAGCAAAGACCTGTTATGGATACCCAAAGAAAATACAGAGACCAGTTGAATGATTCTAGCATGTGCAAGGGGCTGTTTCACATCTCTGAATCATACATCCTATATCTGTGCTATCTTTATTAAAAAGGAACCTTTAGTTTTAGTGATCAATGATGTCACTACATCATAAAATGGGAAATCCTCTTCCAACATATCCTAAGATCATAACAGCACATATCTGTTTTATAATTATCTATCTATTGACAAAAATATGTGGGTAGTGTTATGGATATTGGTCCAGAAAGTAGAATCAGTGAGCTATGTTCAAATTCTGGTTTAGGTTGCATTTATTTTTGCACTAATGCCATTAGAAAAGACATGAGTCATCCACAATTCCCCATCTTAGCTAACAGTTAAATATCAGGGTAGACTCATCTCTCTTACCTTGAGTGGCAACTAGTATAAGAGAAGGAAAATGAATTCCAAACTGTGATGACGGCAATAGGAAACCAATCCACTTTCTCACCAAAAGAAGTGTGGAGCAATGATCGTCTAAAAAAGAAATATGCCAAAAATAATTTAATTCATTTCTGAATAAGTCCTGAAAGTTTCATTAAAAGCCAACAGTTATTTGAATTTTGCAAGAATTTCCAAATTAATGTGTTTTCCACCACAAAAAATGTTCAGATTTTAACTTGTCAAGACTAACAGCAATGAGGCTTTCAAGTTACAATATAAATACAATATAATACCGATATAAGGATTCAGCAGTATAGTAAGCACTATTTTAATTCCCCCGAATCTGGCATCTCATCTGCAGTCGCTCTCTCACAGACGTGCCGTTGCCGCCCTCTGTCTTTTTACAAATACTTTCATGGTAACTGCTCCGAGCAGCTGCTTACACTGGTTCCCAAACTTCATGAATTTAAGCATTCTACTAGGCTGGCATCTCACTCACACCCTTTCACTGTCGAAACTGTTAAATGTAGCCATCTCTTCTACTCCAATAGCTTCATGTCTCGCTCCTCTCACCTGTGGAACTCCCTCCCCTCTTCCTGTTTCCCTGATAGCTATGATCTCCAACTATTCAAATGTAATGTCATTTGACATCTCCAGATGCCTTGATCTATCCCCTATCCTTCCCTCTATCACTCCTATTTGCTCTCGCTCTAACTCTCTGTAACCCATTGCATGCTAGTGGCTTCCCGCCTTTCTTGGGGTGAAATGCTTATACAAAAAAAAAGAAGAAAAACCTGCACATTAATCAAACTTAACTTTATTTCTGTATTCAAATTTACATGCATCTAATTTAAAATTAGTGCTCCATCCTGGTCTGTGATGAATTCATCATGATTAATCAGAATTTCAAGCTGTGATAAGGTTACATTTCAGTGGTATTATGCACTCTCATTTCTCTTCTAATAAGTACATTCTTAATAATACCATAAATTTGGTACTTCTCAGTCAGTGATGAATTAGTCATGATTAGTCTTGTTTTTATGCTGGAATATGCTATTCAGTAGGTAAAATTAGTGATAGTAGGAACAAGAAAAATTTTTTTTTTAGATTTCTTCTTTGCACCTTATAAACAACAAAATACAGTAAAAGTCATGCTACTTAAAAAACTTACTTTCTTTCCTTTACCTGTCAAGATGATTTCTCTATAACATGGAAGCATAAGTAATAATTTTCTTGTTTCAAATATAAACATGTTGACTCTATGGTCAGCAGAAGGCATATCTTTCCATTGAAAAAAATATTTATTCTTATATTTTAACCTGCCTTTCAATTTGCATCATTTTGTTAAAAACATATCGAGTGGTATTGATATGCCCTTGCAAGATAAAAATTTCACTTCATTACTAAAAGGGATCAGTTTAAACTGATATGGGTTTATACAGAAATATGGATTGGTAAATTGTTTTTCCATAAAGATATGAGCTTAGTTTCTTGCTAAAAGTGAAACTTCAGTTGTTTTTATAATTTCTTTCACTGATACCAGTAATCTTAATGAAATCTTGTCATTAGCTGGGAAAAGAGAATACTGCATCTTCCATTGCAATTCAAGCCACAATTAGAAAATAGAAATCAAGTGACAGCCAAACAAATGGCTAAATTTGTCTGTTCACTTGTGTATTTGTATATGAATGTATATGTAATGAAGGCTTACGACATCCTCATGTTGAAACACTGGTTTCTGAATGATCACTGAAGTTAAGCATTGTCAGTACTTAGACGGGTAACTGCTTGGTAATACCAGGTGCTGTAAGCTTGGACGTACAGCTGGTGTGATGGATAATGGCTCAGAATTGTTAATTGAAGGACCAAGTTCCAATTCCAGCTGAATTTGTTATATTCACCTACGTGCAAATACTCTTGGGAAAGGCATGAATGCAACTCTTCTTTCCTCAGCTATGGGTTAATTAGGAATACTTTTATCACTAAATCATTATCTAAAAAAAAATTCTAACAATCTAAAATATGTTTTGGCTTTAAGTAACCTGCAAGGGGTTGATAAACTTTAAGAAACAAATCAATCAGTCATGTGTAATGAGAAATAGGAGAACAGAATTCAAATTCCAGTTGATTTGGGGACATTAACTCATGCACAAATACCCTTGGAAAAATTATGAATCTATCTATGGGTAAATAGCAGGATAAACTGGGCTCTATAGCCTTGTTTGGCAACCAGTATAGGTGAAGGAAAACTTTGAATTCAAGTCAGGCTGGAGAGATTTGGGCTCTCTTAGTCTATCTTGCTCTAGACACATCACTGCTGCTACAGCTGCTGTATATATAGTGTCCCTATGACCCTAATTTGTGTGTGTGTGTGTGTGTGTGTGTGTGTGTGTAATTGGAGCATTTAGTAAATTACTACAGTTGATTTTACAAAATATAACAATTAACTAATTAATGTCATAATATTGCACAAATTGCCTGTGACTGGTAATGTTCAGATTAGGATGGGGTAACAGTAATACTGTTGCATATTTTTTTTTTTTTTTTTTTAAGGGTATCACCCCAAGCAAGGCTGGAAGCCACTATCACGCAAGGGGTTAAAGAAGGGTTGGAGGAAGAGCAGATAGGAGTGGTAAAGGAGAGGATGTGGAGAAAGAGAAAGGCAGTGGGTCGATCAAGGCAAGGGGGTTACAGAAGATTTGGAGCGAGAGCAGATAGGAATGAAAAATGAAAGGATGTGGAGAAGGGAAGTGGATAGATCAAGGCAACTGGAGATGTCGATTGACGCTAGTAAAGTTTACCTTTAAGGAAGGCAAGGATTAAAATTGTGTGTGTCAAATAGCTCCCACACATAAACAAGAAATTATAAATGAATTATCAGATGCAGTTCTCATAAATCCTATACGATGTTTAGAACCTGAGATTTTCATAAACAAAACCCTCACTAAATTCTCTTCTCTCTTATGTATCATGTCCCTTCAAAACATTGGTGATCATGTTTCTCCATTACTTCCTGTCCCTTGTAGATCTTAATAAGTTTTGTCATTTTTTATCTCCCCTAAAGCTTCCATTTAAACTCACTAGGTAGGTTATGCATTGTTTTGCTCCATCCATTTTGTCTTCAATCTATCCTCTGAGTATCATATATTCCAAGCCTTATTTCCTCATTATGTACTCTAGAAATTTCAACTATCTCTTTCTGATGTTAAGTAAAAGTGTCCTTTTTGTTTCCATTTTCTTGAAAACTTTGTCATGTTCAGTCTATAGTATTCTCAGCATCCTTCTGTAGAAACACATTTCTGTTGCTTCAAGTATCTTAATCTGTGAGGATATCATCCAGCAGTTATTGCCATATATGAGGACTGGTATTACATAACAGTTCAGTACTCTTTTCTTTGTTTCTAATGATCTTTTTCTGTTTCTACATATTTTGCTTAGCTTTTGGGAGGCATCTTCCACTATCCCAAATCACCTTCAGATACTGGCAATGATTTTTGTATCACATTGAAATGATACTCTTGTTATATAGAAAATAAAACTAAGAAGAAAAGTAATCTGAAATATTTTTATTAAATATTCTCTCTTACTTTATTGTTGTTAATCTTCAGTTTTCTACTTTTTGTCTTGTTTAGACATTTCTAATTACAGCATTTCATTCCTAGAATGAAATCCCTTTTGATCTGATTAAAAATTGGTGATAAAATGAGTGAATGCAAAACTAATGAACCTTTCTGTCTACATATACATATGTGTACAAGCAACTACATCAATGTTACTTGTTTTTACTTATTGTTATCATTGGTTTTTAGAGAATTTTATTTTCCCTTCCTTATTTCCTTTTTCTAACTTAGTATTGTTCTATTTTCCTTCTAAATGTAAACTTAACCAGCATGGCAATATGAATAAGAATTTGTGTAAGCAATTCGAAGATTTTGTCATGAGTATGATGATGAACAAGCAAAGTCTCTGATCAGGAGATTGGAGATTTTTGAGGAATGTGGAACTACTGTTTTTTCCGGGTCCATCATGACCTGAGGTAGTAGCACTTGTTAGGGTCCCAGATATGGACTAATAGTGAACCCACCAAACAAAAATAAACTGTACATTTTTACAGTAAAATGACCAATGATACATTTTTATAAAATGATCAATGATATATTTTAATAGTAAAATGACCACTGATACATTTTTATAGTAAAATGACCAATAATACATTTTTTATAAAATGACCAATGATATATTTTCATAGTAAAATGACCAATGATACATTTTTATAATAAAATGACCAATAATACATTTTTATATCTATTTTTGAAAAACCAAGTAGACATCCTGTGGTTTTAAAATTTTATATATATGAGGATGTGACGAAAAATTCATAGTCAAAGCTCTTCTAAAAATATCTGTTATTTGGTAAGATTTTGGTAAGTGAGCAAGGCTGAGAACTTTTCAGCAACCCCCTCTTGTAAAATGACATTAAAAAAACAATTACTTGATTGAAAATGATAGTAATTCTTTTAAGGTTTAAAAAAAAACTCGTTTCTGTTAATCAAAGAATACAGGAAGCAGTTTCCATAAATAAACATGAAATATTTGGTAGTTGTTTGAGTTTCGTCAATGACGTCTTTTTGTTCTTTTATTTGCCATTTCCATTTGGGATGTGGGCAATCATGGCTCTTCTAATCTTTTGCAGCTCTTAGCAATGTTTGCTTCTTTACTATCATTGCCATTCCCTGATCTGACACTCATTTACACAAGCTCATTACATAGTTTCATTCCATCATTCTAGCCATACTGAAATATGTCCTGTGACTATTAATTTCTCCAAGCCTTCTTTCATCATTATACCTAAAAAGTTTCAACTTTTTCGTTTTGATTCTAAATATAAGCATCCTTTTTGTTTTCAATTTCCGTGAAACTGCCTCATTGCTCACATGTTTCAATGACATCTTCAGAAACTTAATATTTTAAAGTCACTATTTGCTCTTCACTGATGTTTCCATATTTTAAATCAGAAGATTCATCCTTTCAACAAAAATATTTTCATTATATTTAGGAATGATCAGAAAACTCCAGGATGTCTGGTCTTATTATCAGCTCCCTCAAAGGTACTTTAAAGTCAATATTTTATGGATTTACACAGAATCCAACTTGACTGAATCCTGTAAATATTGAGTGAAAAATATTTAAGTATTTTATATAGACTAACTAAAAGATACATAATTCATTTACATTGTATAGTGAAAAGGCAATGCCAGACAAGCTCTGGTTGAAGGTATGAATCTGATTCAACATGAAAACTTTCTATACCACTTGTTACTCATGTGAGAGTAAAACTTTTGATTTTCTTACTATGAAACTATCAACACCTTTTAACTTTCTACATTAAAGAGTTAGCAATTTGATAATGGCTTGTTTTTGGACTTGAACCAAATAATTTTACAGTAAATTCCACAAGTTATTGTCTTGAAAAATTGGCAAAAGTCTCCATGAACAACAGTTAAGTCAGACCTATTAGTGACATAAATTACCTTCATGTATTGCTATGATAATTGGTTAATATACTATACTGCTTAGAACCCTTGACTGAGTATTAAAAATATCAAGCCAAATACAAAAATTCTTAATAAATTGAATAGAAAACTGACATTGTTTTAATTTTTTATCCTGATCAGATAACTTACGATAGCAAGTTAATGATGACAAATTCTGTTGTTAAAGTCTGTTATACATTGAAACATATGTACTCATTTGAATTGTGTGCACATGGGTTGCTAATTCAAAAAAGGTTTTTCCTCATAACTGTGATACCTAAAGTATCCCTGATAAGAAGAAAGAAAAAGACCTGAAGGAAAAATATAAGATTATAATGAAGAAAAAAAAAGGGAGCAATCAGGAATTAAAGAATGAATATTGAAAGAAAAAACGGAAAAGGGGAACAAAGCGTCAGATAGTGTTTCAGACTGTTTGATAAATTTTTACATTTTCCTAAATAAGGTATTCTTATTGCAAAACTGACTGAGCACAGATTCCCAACCCACATGGTATACAAAATAATTAACTGGTGATAATGGAAGATTCTGCTTTTATATATCACTGTGCTAAGGGCAGACAACTGACAAACAAGGGATATAACTAGTTTTAATGCTTATTATCTAGTTCAGTGATTCTCAACTCCCATGCCACGGTACACTAGTGTGCCACAAAATATTCTCATGGCATGCATATATATGTGTATAGCATTAGAATTTGAATAAATGAATAAGAATTAAACTTTTTATCCTACTGTTACAAGGATGAATTTCTATAAAAAGAAAGTTGCAATAAGGTTAAAATTTATAGTAAGGGATTCTACTGAGTACTACCTGTTAATACAAAAAAGTTTTCTTTCATGAAATAGTTGTAAAATAGAAAAAGAACGTTTGGAAGATTCTAGATCATTCCAGTATATTTGAGAAGAATCTAGATGATTCAAGAAACATCTAGAAATATGAAAATTAGGTGTTAGCCCCTATAAAATAGGTTTTTGGGTAAAGGATTGTCAGTTGTAAGAAAGGAATTGCTGCCAGTATCATCTCCGGCTTTTGATTCGAGGATTATTATATCCATCCGAAAGAATCTCTATGAAAAGTTGCCGACCAACAAAAACCCAAAAAGAGAATTTCATGGAACCAATTTGGTAGACTTTTGACTAATTTTCATTGACCAAACTAAAAATTAATCTTTATTTACACACATTTGTGGATTTCCAGTAACAGCAACTAGATTACTTTGCTAGCACTAACTTAGTAAAGACACTTGATTCACCACCCCTTCTCCCTCGTAACACTTTGCCGGTAACTCTGTGTTTTCAGTTTTGTATAGCCAATTGTACATCTTGTATATATTTTATTTTGTGTATTTTTCAGTAAATTAAATATTGTTTGTGATTTTGCTCTGTGTTTTGGCAAATCATTCTTTTTTCTTTTGTTGCAAGTATCAACACATAACACCTACATTAGCTAAAAAATCTTTATCAGTCTTATTGCAATTTTCTACTTCTTATTGATATGAAGTAGGCTTTATAACCCAAAATAAGAAGCGAGAAAGACTGTGCACAACTGAAGAATAAATAAGTCTGCTTATCACACATTAGAACAAACATTGAAGAAATCTTGAAAAAAAAAACCAGGCACAGGTTTCACACTAAATAAGCTGCACAAATAGTTGAATAGAAACATTAAAATAAAGTAAGTTCATATTTCTTTGTGTATTTTTCAAAATCAATGGTTTTATTTCATAACATTTAAATATTATATAATTTTATTGAACAAAGTAACTAATAATAACAAAACAAAAGTCATTGAAACAAAGCAAGTTCAATCGACCAATGATGACAATTCCAGAACAACGTAACTATAAACAATTTTTTCTATCCTCTACCAGCCGCTATGATGGAGAAAGCATTACCTCGAACCGTCGCCAGTGAGACATGCTGCAAGAGCCACTCCGTTTCGCGAGGCTCGTTCCTTAATTGAGACGCAATCGCGCCAATCCTCCGAAGGAACGCCATCGAACGAGGGCCAATAACCCCTGAAGTCTCCACTGCCACAGCAGTAAAAAAAAAAAAATCTGTCAGCAAGAGAAGAATATTTAGCTTTTTTTTCATCTCTGCGTCTCGGGCGATGAACCCAGGCTCAACCGCTGACTTTGCTTAGTGTGTCATGATATTTTTATTTGCTCCTAGGTGTGTTGTTGTTTAAAAAGGTTGAGAGATACTGATCTAGTAGATATTGATGCTGTATTGCATAATATCTTGTAGGATATTTTTAAATGACTCAGTATTAAATTTTTCTAAAGTAATTCATTGAGTAAAGATTGAATAAGAAAAAAAAACTAAAATTTAAACAAGAATCATTCTCAACAGAGGAGAATAAGGTTGATATCCATTGTGAAAATAGACACTAATGAATTTGAAACTCGATAGGTGAATCCTCATATGATATTTTAAATTATCTAATTATAAAGGTAACAAATAACCAGGCAACAAAATTCAGATTTGTGTATAATTTAAGATAATTATTTTAGCATGGTTGATATTAAGCATATTTGAGTCATGTTTTTAAATAGCCTCATCAGATCAAGACTTTCATATGGATGACATGAATGGCACCAAACTCATTTAGAAATATCTAAAATGTCAGATGCATACTACCACATTCTAAGATCAATGGGTAAAAATGGCTTTGAGTGAGTGAAGCCTTGAACAATGTGGACTGGTGCTACAGAATCACAAACAAAGAACTGTACCAAATAACAGAAAGCATATCACTTGAGGTCTACCAACAGCAGTAACAACTAAAATTGATGTCACATGTAACTCAAAGATAATGGTGATATGTTTTAAACATAGATTAGATGTGACACAAGGCCGAAAGTATGGTTCACCCAGTTAGAATCGAACTCACTACTCAGTTGTAATTGCTGTAGTGAGACAAACTTGCTAACCATTGCACCATGTCAAGGTGCCTTCTCAAAGATAAAATAGTAACATAATCATGTTGACATTCTACACTATTTCAAATAAAAGATAAAGAAGCAAACCTCCATCAATACTGGAAAGAGAGATAACAGCTACTGGACTTGAAAACCTATTTTTCTGAAAAATTGATTTAAGAGAAATATTTTATAAATTTCAATCGGAATCAGTACTTGTTGCTCGGTTAATGAATGCCAAATGTTTCCTTATAATATTAATATTACTATTGTGGTATAAATACAATATGACATGTTAGAGAAGGCAGCATTCTGATAATTGGTCTATAATTGACCTGTAACAAAACATTTTAAGTAATGATGTTTATTATCTCAATTTCTCCAAAGGAAGATCATAATCTTTTTCTCTTTGGCAAACTGGTTAGATTTTCTTCCCTGGAGTCTTCAATACATGAATTTAAGTGCACTACTTGATTGGCAACTAGGTCTCACTGTTTTACTATTTAATTAGCTAGATGCAAACACTGCTTCTACTCTAACAGTTTCTTTTCTTGCACTTCTCTATTGTGTAACTACCTTTTGATTTCTTGCTTCCCTGATAAATACAATCTTCAAAAATTTAAATGCAATGTCATCTTCTGTCTTTCTGAACCATCTTCCTTTATTGTCCTTTCCTCAATCCTCTCCCCACTAAAATGTTCTTATTCTCTTGCTGCAACCCCACACTGTGATCTAACGGCATTATTGCTTTGCTTGAGGTGAAATGATTAAAGAAAAAATGTCTTGCAACGTTAATGACTCTATGACACCATTGACTGTTGCTTTAAGAGTATTAATAATTGTTTAAAGATTTTATAAGAATAAAGAATTGGAGGGAATATGAAAATATTTGTTAGATTTTGAATGGCTACATTTTCACAAAAATCTCTACAAACCTTGAATTAAGAAAGAAAATGATAATGATTTGGTTAATAGATAAGCTACTCAATTAAATTAGCTACTATCTGAGATTTCACCTTGCTTATTTTAATCCAACTTTATCTTTTAAATTAAAAATGAACATTTACTTCGATTGGAGAATTTTAAAGCAAAATCTTAATGATTAAATCTTAATTGAAATCTTATATATACATGTATTTTTGTTGTCATCAAAATCTCAATCAGAAAACTATGTATTAGGTTATAAAATTATCATTAGAAAAAAAAAATTGTTTCAGGAAAATGTTATTTAATTACACTTTCTTTATTTAAAATTTAAAAACATTTGGTTTGGTAAAGTCAACTTGGAACTTGTTGAAGAGACATATAACAAGAAATTACTGTCCTTATATGGATAAGATAGGCCAAGAAACAATTCTTTGTAACTTACAAGCACACAGTAAAACTGTCTTTATCTTGCTGTATCTTGCTATCTCACTAAAAATGTGTTTTCCTATAACATGCATTCTCATCAAAAATTTTGTTTCTTATAAAATGCTATCTCATGAAAAATTTGTTTTCCTATACCATGCTATGTCATAAAAAAAATGTCATGCTATAGATAACATCCAGTCTCATTGAAAATTTCTTTATTGTTGATCTTCTTACTCTGGCAGCAAATCAGCCTGTGATTCAAGACAATCTTTAGATGGTGATGAGAATAGTAAAAGCAATTATTGTTCTGTAGCTGCTGACAAAGGAGTATATCTTTGGTAACAAAGAAAAGAATACTGAACTGTTACATGACATCTGTCCTTCTTTACGGCAGTGAATGCTGGACGATTTCCTCAAAGATGAAGAAGAGACTCGAGACAATGGAGATGTGGTTCTACAGAAGGATGCTAAGGATATCATGGATGAAGCATGTGAGCAACAAGGAGATCTTAGAGAAGTTGCAAATAAGGAGGAGGCTTATACTTAATATCAGGAAGAGGCAGCCAAAGTTTCTGGGACACATAATGAGGAAGGAGGGTATGGAGAATCTGATACTCATGGGTCAGATAGAGGGAAAAAGAGAGACAAGGGAAAACAATGCATGACCTACCTGGAAAACTTAAGCAAGTGGATGACAGAATGTGGTATGGGGGAGAAAGAAGAGAAAAGGAACTTGTTGAGAGCTGAAAGAGATAGAGGGAGGGAGGTAGGGAGCCATGATCGCCCACGTCCTGAAAGGACATGGCACATAAAAAGAAAGATGATGCTATATATAGGAATCACAGAAGAAAAAAGCATAATTTTTCTTAGAATTTTCAACTGAGATATATGCCTGTTGGCAAAAGAGTAAAAACAAAAAGAATAACCCATTCTTAAGTGGCCATCCTGGGTATGACAACAAACTACATCTGTGTCCAGGGTAAGATAATAAACTATGTCCAACAGCAAGGCCTCTGATTAGGAGGCTTTGAGGAGAGTGGAACCACCTCTTAATTCCTGGTGTTCCCAGGTCCACCCTGACCCGGGGTGGTAGCACCTGTTCGAGTCCCAGCTATGAGCAGATAGTTAACTGAGGTAAAAAGCATTTTGGAAGTGTAAAAATAGGTTTTAATACCAGAAATACTTTGTAAAAAATTATTACCAGAAATAAATTTTTGAAGAAAAACTATTACCATCAATACGTTTTTGAATAAAAAATATGACCAGAAATACATTTTTGAAAAAAAAGTATTACCAGCAATATGTTTTTGAAAATAATATTACCAGCTATACAATTTTGAGGTAAAAAATATTACCAGAAATAGATTTTTGACAAAACAAAAATATTACCAGGAAAAAAAAAGTTGTCAACATTTAATGACCCCTTGAGGTTGATATGCCATAAAACAAACCAAACCAAACCAGTCCTAAGTGGTTCTACATTATAATCAATTCAGATCAAACCACAGTCACCTATCAATTAATAACTCTGTAATTATATTAATTGATACTATCAAATTATCTTGAAGGCATCAGTTTAAAAGGAGCCCACCAACTAATGTATAAACCTACAAAGGTATGCGATCAATTAGAAGGCTTATTATTTGAAACAGTTGTTGCTAATTCTGGTGGTTGTCACTGATGCCTTATTGCAATTCTTGTTTGCTGTGGTCATCTTTGGATGTATGCTCACTGGAATTAAATATATTCATAAATTAAACCACTTATAATAGTATGAACTATTTCAACCTTGATATGAAAACCTGGAGATAATTTGATGTTTGAAGTACTAAGGTAAAATATTATATTTCTGCTCATTCTTTCATTCTGTAGATAGCATGTACATTACACCCTGCCAATATCTCATAAATAATGAACTATTCTGCTTTTATCACAAGGAAAGATGGGAAAAAAGCATCAGAGATGCTTTTTAGTTTCAGTGAAAGAAAGAAATGGCAATAACAATTTAATGCATTTAATGTTTCCTTCAGTGAAATGGAAAAACAGGCTAATGTCATATCTTTTCATTTGTACCCTCTTACTTCTTTAAATAATGACCTGTATTACTGAACATTATTGCAATATTTTGTTAAAGTTGGTGAGCACAAATATTAAAAAATACAATAGGGGAGATATTTTGTAGTTGTGGAACAAGCAAGGAGGTTATTTAGTCATTAACATAATAATTCACAGTCATCAGAAAATCTTCACAAGTATTTATAGTTTTTATTATTCATGATTGTATTTGTACTAGCATCTCTATTTTTGTTGTTTTTAACGCAATATTCTAAATATATTTTCCAGTATTTTTTTTTTGCCCTAGCTCAGGTGTAGGACTTCAAGAGTCACTTTCCTGGAAGAAATAAAAGGGTTTAACATTATGTCTATAGCATAATAATTTGACCTTCATTAAACCTGTTAAAAATTATGTTCTTTTTAAGGCAATAAAAATAAAATATATTAAGTGACCTGTAAAGACAAAAAATAAAAAAAATCCTGAAGATGGCTGAAGAATATTTTATTCAAAACATTGTGTTACAAGCAACAAAGATGAAGATACTATTCTGAATAATATTTTAATTTTATTTTTAATAATAACAGCAAATTTTATAATCAAGTTGATTCTGTTTTCCCATCATGCTGAAACTTGGATCAGAGGACTTTTAACAATTTTTTAGATTTTATTATAAGAGACTGCTTTAACTGTTTCTGTGAGAATATTTTGTTCTTATAGAATGATTCTTTCAAATTTGCATCCTTAATTTTATTGTTTTTATCACATTTTGGTAACTGTATCCTTAAGTTTTTTTCTTTTCCTAGGTGTTTATACTAATCTTAAAAAGGTATTGAATGATAAACTTATATACACTATGGGATTACCTCACCTGATCTGCCAGGAGGTTTCTCCTAATATATGCTAGATAGTGTTGTATAACCCAGTATAAAAGGAAAGAGCAAAAAACTCTCTTTCTTCTTCTTTATGTAACCACAGGCTGCTTTAGGCACAAGACATGTCTCTTTTCCCCAGTGAACTATGTATCACATACAACACTATACTATTGGTACACTATCTCCTGTTTGCCAAAAAAAATCTCACACTAATATCAGATAAAGTTTTCCTTCTAAGGCAAAAATACTGTTCTTCAGCAAACTGGTAACCTGATGGCATTACAGTACTTCTGAGTGAAATCAACACTAATGAAACTTAATGACTGAACTTGCTTGAAAATAAGTTTGATTTGTATTTGTTTTGAAATTGGCAAAAATAAAGTCAACTTGCGAAAATGTATATCGACAACCAGGTTGTAATGATGGCTTTGAGGGGAAATTATCTGATCAATTACTTTTATAAGATTTTAGATTCCTTTCACTCCAGTCATTAGTAAGAACAGAAGGGTATTTTGTGAAAAAAACTCACTTTGATAAGAACAATAAATTTCTAGCTAAAGTTACAACTTAGAACAAAATTAATCTGCTAAAAATGTGCATGGAATGGTTTTAAAATATCATAAAGAAAGTACCTGCATAAATATGTAAATGAGTGTATACAGTTGTCTCTCACACACACACACACACATACATATATATATATATATATATGTATGTATGTATGTATGTATATGTATATATATATATATATATATGTATATATATACATACATATATACATACATATATATATATATATATATATATATATATATATATATATATATATGAAACAAGTACTTTATCAACTTAATTACAGACTTTGAATCTGTTCCTCCCAGACAAATTCAGATGGATCTGCTACTGCCACAATTAAGATTTGGAGAATTGCACATCTTTATTGATATTGGGAATTTTCATCTGAGAATAATAATCAAAAAGAAAAAAAAATGAGATCTTTCCAATGAAATATTTTAAAGTCTTGATTAATTCTATGGCTGCAGCAGAAAGGGAAAAGTAAAAAAAAATAGTCAGGGGAGAAAATGCAGTGGAAAAGAATTAATAAAATGAAAAATAAAATTGACTGAGTAAAGAAAAAAAAGAAAAACAATAAAAAGTAGAAATGGAAACTTTCTAAGGAAGTAACAGGAGCAAAATAGTTGCTGAATCTTATTTTAGGACCCAAAATATTGGCTTGTAAGAAAAAAAAGGAATTATGTATTTTTTTTCTTTGTAAATGGGAGATAGGTTCAATGTGTTCATTACATAATACACATGTAAAGCAAAATCCCAAAAAAGTGATTAAAAAAGGTTCAATCAGATAATTAGCAATCTCTCTATTTTTTTAAAAAAAAAATCTAATCACATCCATCAGCATAAATATATAAAAACACTTTAACTTTTGTATCAGGTACTTGAAAATATAGTCTGGTGTTGAGAGCATCTGGGGATGTATGAAATGCTATTCTATACTTATTGTTATTCCAGATTCAAAGGTATGTATCTAAATAGCCATGTTCAAGTAAAATCAATGATATATGAGCATCAGAAATATTAATAATCATTTTCATTCAAACTACAATTAAGGAAGCATTTGAGATGAGAGAAGAAAGTGAATTTTCCTATCATACTTGAGATATTATGATATTAGGCAGCAAAGAATATCCTATTGTTTTTCTGCTAAGACATTTTTTTTAATCATTTCACCACAAGGAAGGCAATAAAGCCGCTATGACACAAGGAGATACTGGATGTGACAGAATATGAAAGAAAGAAAACCATTAAGAACAAAGAACAGAAATTAAGAAAACAGAAGATAACGATTGACATTGCATTTAAATTTTTGAAGATCAAACATGACTGGAAAGTAATAAACCAGAACAGAGTGTCACAAGTGAGAAATGCAAGAAAAGAAACTGTTAGCAAAGAATTTACAGTTACGTCAAGTAATTTCAACAGTAAGATGATAAGACCTACCTACCAATCTAGTACTGCATTTAAATTCATGAAAACAATGTAAGAAAAAAAATCATCAGAACAATTGCCATGAAAATATTTATACAAATGGCACAGAGAAGCTACATTACAGTGGTGTGAAAGTGAATGAATCTGAGTTTCCAGGTCAGAACCACTGCAAATTCTTCTTTAAATTTTATCAAGAATCTCTAAGTATATAGTAGAAGCATCAGACTACAAGTTGCAGCAATATTCAATGCATGGATGAATGGTAGACTTGTAGATGCTTTAGTATGATACAGTGCACCAACTTTCCTAGCAGCAGACCTAACAATTGACTTATATATAACAATCAATTGCAAATTCAACCATGATAAAAATTTCTTTCATTTTATGACATCATGTCAACAAGCAATCAAGTTGTTAATATCTCCAGTATAAAAAAATTGGGGTCTTGAGGCCAACAAAACATTTTCATAAATCATATAAAATTCTGAAAAAAAGAAATCAAAATTCTTTATCCATAGCTCAAGTATTTAACTGTATGTTTTTTGCAATCTGTGGTCTTGTATTGTTATACCATAGCAATGCACCTTTTGATTGAGCAATGAAACTTTTTCAACAGAGACTGTAGATCTTCCAGTTGACAACAATATCTCTCTGAAGATTAAAGAGAATTACCTTTTCAGTGAGTAACCTCATGTTTAATATAGGCAGCGATTTTAACCATCATTTCTTTCATTGATTATTATTACAAAAGACTCACTTTTCATCACAAGTGCTGATCCTTTCCTGAAATGATTTGCTAGTGTGACTTAGCTTACTGACAAACAGATGCTAATTTTCTTATGTAGATGAGAACTGGTCAAACCATGTGGAATCCATTAGCTTGATTTTAACACTTTAGCAATTTTATTACAGTTAAGTATGATTATTGTATGGGTTTTATTGAACTTGTCTCTTAATTCTCATACTGTCAGCTTAGGATGTTATTCAATTCTAGTTAGGAGAACTTAACTGCAGTTGAATAAGAGAATCTTTCAGGCTAAGATTTCCTGAATGAAACATGAGTTAAACATTCTCGGAATTTCCTGGCACTTACTTTATTTCCATGTACAGTGTAAATATTTCTTGCCACCTCTGAATCTGATGAACCCTTTTTGAACTTGTAAATCATGAAGTATCCTATCTACACTCAATATTTATGGATTGAATCAACATGATATTAAATACCCCCTGAAAAGAAAGATCAGAATACAATGTTATATATGTAACATTGCATTATATAACCAAGCGAAAAATTTAACATTATCATAACAAAACAAGTGACTAGACTTTTATTTCAACATAATATTTTTATT
>OZ038488.1:32734368-32781868 GCA_964036315.1 Acanthosepion esculentum
ATACATATAAACATATAAAACAAAATAAATCCTATATTTGCCTTACTAAAGTCCCTCAGAGGATAAAACATGTCAGCTGAAAATAGTCTTTCCTTTTTTCTATCTGAAAATAATTTAACTATATATATATATATATATATATATATATATATATAAATATAGTCTTAAAGTGTGCTATATTTATGGGATAAAGTGCTCAATATCAGAGATAGAGCATGTGTAAATATAAAAGTGAACATAGAAGTCAACACTTAGAAGCAACAGTCTGTTTCATGCTAGATGTAATCATCAGGCCTGACGATTGCATCTAGCATGAAACAGACTGTTGCCTCTAAGTGTTGACTTCTATGTTCACTTTTATATTTATATATATATATATATATATATATATATATATATATATATATATACACACACACACATACAGGGTACAATGGGTAATTGTTGCCATTTTATATTTTTAATTTTGTGCATGCGTACTGTTTGTTTTTGATTTTGTTGACTGCACCGTATAGTAGGATCAGTTGGCCCCCATCTGTGAGAAAAAGAGCACCATGACACAGTTCACTCCACCAGAAACAGCATGCTGTACTGCTTGGAATTCATGCTGGAAGCTCCAAAATGAAGATTTCAGAGTGGTTGGGTATCTGAGGATAGTGCATTGGATTTGGAAAGAGATCATGTTTTGAATAATCACTAGTGATAGCGATGTTATGCCTTCATTCATCTTCCCACAAGGCCTGTACCATTTAGCTATACAGGAAGTGTCTTTTATAGTATGTCAGGTCAAATGTCACTTCTGTGTAGGATGCAGCTTTGTTTTCTGTCGGAGGACACATATTTTCTGTGAGATTTCTCAGATATTCAGGTCGGTAAATGTAATTAATACTGCTTATTTTAAACCGAGCATTTACTTAAAATAATTGTATCAATAAAAATATCATATAAACAGAAAATATATTAAAATAATTGTTAAACTTAGTCTATTTTCATAATATATATTGTCATTTGTTTACGTTAAGATACTCTTTGAGCAGCTATGATCATTCAAGAAAAATTGTAGGAAATTTGTGTGTTTAAAAACTTTAATTTGACTTTTCTAACCAAACACTTCCTCTGTAGCTAAATGGTATAGCAGGTCAGGTCAAATGATGGTTCTGTGTAGGATACAGGTTTGATTCCTATTGGATGACACATTTTCTCCAAAATTTCCCAGGCATTCAGACCAGTAAATGTAATTAATATTGTTTATTATAAACAGAGAATTTACTTGAAATAATTGTACCTATAAAAATAACATATGAACAGAATATATATATATATATATATATTATAATTATTTTTTAAAAAATATGATTCCATTGCTACATAAGAGTTCTCATGTTTCAAAAACAGAAGCTAAAAACTTCAATTCAATTATAAAAATTAAATTAAATGAAAGTACCTAGCTCTGTTTCATTTTCAAGTGAATTTTGGAATAACTAATTATGAGGTTGAAACAGAATTAGTTACTTTAACTTAATTTAATTTCTATAAGTGAATTGAAGTTTTTATCTCTGTTTTTGAAACATGAGAACTCTTATGTAGCAATGGAATCATATTTTTTTTTAAATAATTATAGTATAGGCTGTACTTGTTTTTTAAAAACAAAAATACTGAAGAACTTTGGATTATTAACCTAATGATTTTTTCCTATTTTTCGATATATTAACACACATAAACACACACACACACACACACACACACACACATATATATATATATATATATACAATTATAATTTTTCACATAGACACAAACAATTTACTCACTACAAGATGCAACTTCGTTTTGGTGCATTTTTCCCCAGTTGAGATGCAACCAAATGCACCGAAGTGAAGTTGCATCTTTGTAGTGAGTAAATTGTTTTTGTCAATATGAAAAATTTATAATAAATAATTATTGCACTACTATCAGTATTGAGCCCTCTTTTGAATCAATGCTGTGAATGTTAGAATTTATATATTATTTTTGTTCTCATTACATTTGGATTTATATTTATATATATATATATATATTGTATGTAATTTCTTTATTTTCTGAAGCAGTAATCAATAGATTCATGATTAATGAGTGGTCAAGTACATAGCAAATGATTCAGCTGAGAAAAATATTAAGAAAAAATACCAAAGATCAATAATATTCAAATTCCTCTACATTACGGCAAAGAATATCTAACAAGATAAGAATTTGTCTAAATTTCATCCATAAGTTTCTTCAAGAAGATCATATATAAAGTAAACATTAATCATTGAAAAAAATCAATGGTTCTGTCAGAAAAAATGTTATGAAGGAAAAACTGCACAAAGAAGGATTTCTTTTTAGACCCAACTGCATATTTTCTTCACTTCTAAGTTCTATGTCCAATATCTTCTTTTCTTTTTCTCTTTTGATTTAATTTCTTTTTCTGCTCTTCCTCAACTTTAAAAAAATCTGCCATTCGTGTCTTTCCATCCAACTCTTCTTTGATCTTGATTTTTATTTCTCATGTTTTGATTCTCTCCATCTTTTACCTTTTCATCTTCTGTTTGTTTATCATCTTCCCTTTTCTCCTCCATATTTTTATTCTCCATTTTGTTCTGTTTTCTCTTTTACATTCTTATATAACTTTATAGGTATTTACTAAGCATAAGTAATACGGTAGAAGGCTACAAGTACAGGACACTCAATGATGAAACTCACTTCATTAATAATGGTTTATGAGGCCATCTTGCTAACCATTGATTTACAGTGAAGATCTGACTTGTAACACTTTTTATTTTTGTTCAACACCTATACCTTGTTCTCTTACCACAATCCTCTCCATTTGCTCATGTTTCTCAGCATTTTGCCTGGGTTAAATAAATCGTACCTCCCCCTTTCAGTGCCATATAAAACATCTTTAGTTTTTACAACCCAAAATAAAGAGCTCAAATGAAAAGAAGTTTAATGAAACATTTAAAATTTTCTGCATATTCATTCAATGAAAACTGAAACAAAATATTTTCTGATCTTTTATCATTGCAGTTATGTAGATACACAAAAATAAAATATTTGATTAAACTCATTCTCTTATTTAAAGAACATCTGAAGACAGGGCCTCCTTATCTTTGGTAGATTGCTTGCAAGAATTCCTGTGGATGATAAAATCCAAGTGGTTGTAGGTTTGATGCACAGTGGAGCACCTGACCAATTCCTTCCACATATCTAACTTGAAAGTTGGAGAGCTATTCATTCATGCATTATGTCTTTAGCAAGTAAACCTGGTGATATTCATCCCTCTCCAATTCAAATCACAGCTGATATTATCTAACTTTAAGGTTCACTTTGGTCAAGAAAATGTGGCTACTGATTCCATGAGGGGAAACCACTGTCCTTGCTGGTGACCAGCCTAGAAAACCATCTGTCCAGCAACACCATGTCGTCAGTATATTGGTTGCATACATAGTTATAGAGCCCAGTCTGCCCCATGGTGCTAGATGACTGTTGACCTGACAAGAAGGCACATCAACCCTTAATAACACGATTAAAATATTTTTTAATGTTTCTTTTGTCACTGCATTCAATAACTATATATGCAGAAAATTTTAGAAATTTGATTAAACTTTTCTTTTTTTGAGCTCAATAATTTAAAACCTAAAGCTATTCTTTGTTACATAAAAAAGGAGAAATGCAATTGCGATTCCAGGCAATTTACTGAGAAAGCTGAATAAATAGAATGGAGAAAGAGCCCAAATTTTTTGTTTAAAAAAGAAAAACAAGATTAATTTTAACATAGGCTTGGACTGCTATAAAGTCATTGTTTATTTTGATTGGTATTAGTTTGATATACCCTGTAAGATCATTTAATAACACAGATGAAATGTCCCAACAACTCATAAAAATATTTGATACTTTTTATGAAATCAAGTGTAAAAATGAAATAAATTAGTTAAAACATTTCAGTAGTCAATGAACAGAATTTGTTTATTTTTATTTATTTGAGCTTTTTTCATTAGGTTCTGATGTCAAAGATTTTGCTGCTGAAAACAAAATTGTATTTGTGATTTTAGCTTATATTTTACTCCTTTGCTTATATTTTACAACTTGGTTTTTATTTAATCTTGTTTTGCTGATTAGGCTAAACTTGGATAAAAGAAAAGCATGCTTGGCAATACTACAAATAGTGAAGGTGTCACCACAATTCCATGAATGCCCAGTTCCTTGTAGATTTTCTTTATTTAGTGAATATATATAAAGTAGATCATCATGTGCTGAACTGTCCTTTGGTTAATATCATTTATATGTTTCTTTTTTCTCTACTCTCTAATGACTGTTATTTCACAAAAATAGACAGTGTCAAGCCAAAACCAGGTTCAGGCCAATGAAATCAAAGTACTTCAAACACAAGCCTATAATTCAGTATTCTTTCCTTGCGACTAAGATCAGGATTAAATAGCTTAATCTATATTTACAGTTGCTTTTCTTTAGCACTATGTGATTGTTGCTAAGTTTTTTTATTTTTAATCATTTCACTCCAAGAAAGGCAATAAAGCCACAAAGATTTTTTTTTTTTTATTGATTTGTGGTTTGGTTTGTTGTGTTTTACGGCATATCAACCTCAATGGATTATTTAATGCTGACAAAGTTTTTATTGCTGGTAATATTTTGTTTTGTCAAAAATCTATTTCTGGTAATAATTTTTTCCTTCAAAAATGTATTGCTGGTAATAATTTTTTTTCAACAAAAAGTATTGTTGGTAATATTTTTTTTTTCAAAAATGTATTGCTGGTAATATTTTTTTCAAAAGCATATTGTTGGTAATATTTTTTTTTCAAAAATGTATTGCTGGTAATAGTTTTTTTCTTCAAAAATTTATTGCTGATAATAATTTTTTTTACAAAGTATTCCAGGTATTAAAACCCATTTTTACCCCAGTTTCGGGGCTAACTATTTGCCCATAGCTGGGACCTTAACAGATGCTACCACCCTGGGTCAGGGTGGATCTAGGAATTAAGCAATTAAGAGGTGGTTCAACGCTCCTAAAGACCTCCTGCCGGATGTAGTTTATCTTCTTACCCAGGACACGGATGTAGTTTATCATCATACCCAGGACGGTATTGATTTGTTTCTTACAATTTATCAACCATTTGTAGGTTATTTAAAGCCAAAACACTGTAAGAATAGTTCTTTTATTTTTTTGCAAGTGAATATTGCATTAAAAATCTCTTAACAATAACAATGATTTTTCCAGATACTATTTAACCCATAGCAAGGAAAGAGATGAATTCATACCTTTCTCAAGGGTATTTTCATGTAAGTTAATATAATAAACCCGACTAGAATTTGAACTTGACTCTGCATTTTCTCATTCTAAACCACTATTCATTACACCATCCATACATCCCTATTGAGAAAAGACAGGCGACAATTCAAAGAGACAGAAGATAATGTTTTCATTTTAAATTTGTAACAGTTAACAGGAAAGCAAGAAGCCAGAGAGAGTTCCACATGTGAGAAGTTCTAGAGAAATTCTTAGCATAGGACTTATGGCTTCAACAGTAAAATGATGAGACCTAGCTGCCAATCTAGTACAATGCTTAAATTCATGAATTTGAGGTACCAAAGGGGAAAGATTATTAGAACAAAGTATTTACAGAAAAATCCCATGGAAGCAAAGTTAAGGCAATGGAAAATTGACTGAAGCTGAGATGCCAGTGACAATGAAGATTCTTTTGATTCTGTCAAGAATTTCTAGATACATGACAGAAGCACCAAAACACATGTGACAGCAATATCTGATGCACAGATTTGAATGGTAGACTTATAATTAGTAGTCAGTGCAACAGCAGTTAATATCAAGACGCAAATCTATTTTAGAATTTTAATAAAATAGAGAAATAATTTACTGTAGATAAAAATCCCTAAAATATAAATATTACTTGAAAATTAAATTATGGATTTTTTTTTTAGATATTTCAGTTGTATTTATTAAAGTTTTCATAAATAGATTTTAATCAGAACAAGTAGAATTATTACAAATGTAGTGATGAACTCAAAAGAAAATTTAAAATCTATGCCACAATATGAACTACACAAATCTATTTTTAAAGTAGAAATTTTATTTCAAACTCTTACTTAATTATAGAGTGGTATTAAAAATTATTATATATATATATATATATATATATATATATATATATATATATATATATATATATATATATGTTATCACTTTAAACATTGATAAAATCTGTCAAATTAATCAATAAATTGATTATTTTTTTTATTTTCCTTTTTTTTTTTTAATCATTTCACCCCAAGCAAGGTGGGAGTTCCACTAATATGCAGAGAGTTACAGAGAGTGAAAGTGAGAGAAAAGACTGAGTATAGGGGTAATTGAATAAAGGATAAATGATGAATGGGATTCAAGGCAACAGATGATGATGATTGACATTGCATTTAAATTTTTGAAGATTGTAGTTATCAGAGAAGCATGTAAGCAGAAAGGAATTCCAGTGTTGAGAAGTGTGAGCAAATAAATTAGAGTAGAAGTTGTAGTTGCATTTAGCTATTTCAACAGTAAGAGAGTGGGACCTAGATGCCAATCTAGTAGCATGCATAAATTCATACATTTGGGGCACCAGAGAAAAAAAAGCTTGTCAGTGCAGTTGACATAAAAATATTTGTAGAAAAGACACAACACATCTGTGAGAAAGTGACTGAAATCGAGATGCCAAGTAAGGATCAATTGCATTGCAGATCTTTCTTTGGACTTTGTCATGAATCTTGATATGAACAGCAGGGGTACCAGACCTGATATGGCAACAGTATTCAATGCACAGATGAATGAGAGATTTGTAAATGTGCAAGATGGACTGACAAGAAAAACCTTCTGGCATGACACAATGAACCAACTTTCCTTATAAATGCAGCTATTGATTCAATGTAGTTGTTCCACTTTAAGTCAGTCAAAAATGTGAAGCCAAGACAACACAGTGTTAAATGAAATCAGTTTTGTTTTGGAGGCATTAAACTCTGAGCACTTCCTGTCCCAATTAACCACTGATTGGAGATTCTTTTCAAGAGCTGTAGCCAGGTTAACTTTGTCAGCTTTGGTGGATTTGCTATTGAGACAGGACTAAATAGTAGTGTCACCTGCATAAATGCCTACTTGAGAACAGATGACATCAGGAAGATCATTGATGAAGATCAGAAACAGTGTAGGACCCAGTATAGAGACTTATGGGACACATGTTTTCATGTGAAAGGATCTGGAAGCAGGCCAATTCAGAATGGCCTTCATTTCACGATTTGATAGGAATGATTTGATTAAATCAAACAATTATCCTGTAATACTGTAGCCCTAAAGCTTACGTAGAAGATCAGCAAACTAAAACCTGTCAAATGCCTTTAAGATATCTAGAGCCAAAGCTCAAGATTTGCCATTATTATCAAGAGCTTGATATACATATTCAGTGATGGCTGTAAGCACATGAGCAATAGACCAAGCAAAACGGGATCCATATTGTTTGTCAGAGAGTAGGTGATGAGCGGTAAGTTACTTAACAACTTCAGCATTGATGAAAGCCTCAATTATTTTGCCAAAAAGCAGTAGGAGACTAATCAGGTGATAGACGGGTCAGAAAGTTCTCCAGAGTTCTTAAAAACAGGGACTACAGAAGAGGACTTCCAATAAGCTGGAAAGCAGCAAGCAGCGAGGCAATAGTTGTAGAGTTTAGAGAGAGCTGGGACCAGCTTGGGAGCACATTTCTTTAGTATGACAGCTGGATCCTGTCACCTCCATTTGCCTTATCAGAGTCTAATTTAGAAATGTTGTCTGAGGTCAGTGATGGGGTTTCTATGCATATGACTCAGAATAGCCGCAGTTCTAGTAGAGAAATTAGGTGTGGGTACTCTAGATAAGTCAAGTGTGGAGTTTGAAGAGAATTTCTGAGCAAAGCATTCCACTTTATCTGCTATAGAGGAGAGGACTTCTAATTGATTGAATAGGGGAAGGATTAAGGATTTGCTGTTGTTCAGCACACTCTTGAAGACCTGCCAATTTCTTTTGAAATATATATATATATATATATATATATATATATATGTTTGCTAATTACCCATCTGTCTATCCCTCTCTCTCTCTGTCTATATATATATATATATATATATATATATATATATATATATATGTGTGTGTGTTTGTGTTGTGAGACCGATACTTTCCTACATCATGGACTCTCCCAGTACTATATTATTATGTGAATGGTGGTATCATGGGAGTAGCACCAGTAATGCGCAGCTGCGTACGATACCAATATCGGACACCACTGGATAGTAAACTCTGCTTACTCTTACACTATTCTTTGTAACTTTTCTGTTTAATATATCTTTCTTACCTCTAACCCGTGTTCCATGTTTTCCTTCCGTGGCCCCTACTTCGGATCCACATCAGTTTGTTAATTCTCTCTCTCTCTCTCTCTCTCTCTCTCTATATATATATATATATATATATATATATATGTATTTTGTTAATTATCCACACACACACACACACACACACACATATATATATATCATTTTGTCAATCATCCATTTATCATATATATATATATATTTCATTTTGTTAATTACCCATCTATCAAATATATATATATTTATATATATATATAAATTTAGTAGTTATCCATCTCTCTCTGTCTCCCCCTCTCTCTCTTTCTGTATATATATATATATATATATATATATATATATATATATATATATATATATATATATATTAAAAGAATAGTATGGCTAATTGAGAATATTTGTGATATGTTACGTTGGATTGGGCTTTGTTGATTTTGCCGTGTCTACAGATGCGTACAAAATGAGAGATGCTCATAGTTTCCAAAATTTTTGCAAGAATATGTTTTTGAAAGAATAATTTTCAACCTAGCCAAAGTCATCTGTATTCTTTTTCTTTTTCTTTCCATGACCTTTGTGCCTGACTATCCCACATTTTGACAACAGAAAATTTACCAGGTTAACTGAAATGTGCAGTCATTTAATAAGTGACCTAATCTAATGTCTAAATTAGTATTTATGAGCATCTTTAAATTTAAAAATTTCCTTTTGAAGATACCACATGACGTAATCTAAGGTCTAAATGCCTAGACATTTTAGACATTTCAGTTAAACTGTTGAATATTTATGAGCATCTTTAAATTTAAAAATTCCCTTTTGAAGATACCACATGACATAATCTAAGGTCTAAATGCCTAGACATTTTAGACATTTCAGTTAAACTGTTGAATATTTATGAGCATCTTTAAATTTAAAAATTCCCTTTTGAAGATACCACATGACATAATCTAAGGTCTAAATGCCTAGACATTTCAGTTAAACTGTTGAATATTTATGAGCATCTTTAAATTTAAAAATTCCCTTTTGAAGATACCACATGACGTAATCTAAGGTCTAAATGCCTAGACATTTTAGACATTTCAGTTAAACTGTTGAATATTTATGAGCATCTTTAAATTTAAAAATTCCCTTTTGAAGATGCTATATGACATATTCTAACACCTAAACTTTTAAGTTAACCTGATGAATATTTATGAGCAATCTTAAATTTAAATATTTTGAGTAACTGTCAAATATATACTAGTTGCAAAATAAAACCATCACATTTGCCTTTATAAAGTCCATCAGATGACAAAATGCATCTGCTAAAAACTAAGTATAGTTTTCCTTTTGTTTTTTCATTTATTTTGTCTCTTCTACAGATGAACTCCATCTGAAAATATTTATATTTATATATATATATATATATAGACATATTTCATTTAATAATTTAGACAATATGTCCATATATATATATATATATATATATATATATATATATATATATATATATATATATATGGACATTGACTGTCAATAGTCTGTTTTGTGCTTAAATGCCTGCCTGAAGATTGAAGTTAAGCCTGAAATAGACTGTTGACACTGTGTATTACCTATATATATATATATATATATATATATATATATATATATATATATATTCTTTTTTTTCTTTTCACATTCAAACACAAAGCAAATTACATTTCTTTACAGATGGAATTCAACTTGCTACACTCAGGACTGCTATTGAATTTTTCAAAAACTTCAATCAGTATAAACTAAAAGAAAAATCATTTATCATCTTTCTTTTTAATAATCAGCAAACTTTTTATTGGTATAATTTTATTACATGTCACTTTACTCTGTGACTATGGTGACAGCTGGATAAAATATAGCAATCTTGATGTAATTTTACAATAATTAGATATTTACAAAATGAAAATGAGATGTTGTCAGTCTGTACAATAATAGTTGATGCCAGGATATTTTCTTTTATGTGTCCTGTCCCATCAATGCGTTAGTGATCAAGGCTCTTCACATCATCCTATCACTTGTACTTCTATGTAATATTTGTCATCTTATTATCCCTCCCACAGTGTGTTCTACCATCCGTTTATTTGCTCATTTGGTAGGTTAATCAATATTTTGCTCTGCCTCTCTTGCTTTCAATTTGTCCTCTGAGTATCCAATTTGTTAAGCCTACTTTCTTCATTATGTGTCCCTTTTTGCTTCAACTTTCTGTTTGATCACATGCCCCATCCATGGTATTGTAATCCATTTTAATTATTCATAATTGAATTGTAAAGTATTTGTCCACAACATTTCTGTATATTTATACATCCTTGGTCATAACCAAAATTTCATTCACATACAGGGTGTGGCAGAAATACCTCCCACATAATGGTAAGACCTTAGTTGGTAATGGTGTCTTTATCTCTCTAATGTCTTAACATTATGTCGGAGGTATTTCTGCTTCATCTTGTATTTAGTCATTTCCAGAACATTTTTTTTAATAACTTCATCCCAAACATGGCAATAAAGCCACTAAGACACATGGGGTTACTGAGTGTTAAAGGATATAAGAAAAGACACTATTAAAGAGAAAGAACATTGAAAAAAAAAACAAGAATTAATTAGACAGAAGATAATAATAGATATTGCATTTTAATATTTGAAGATCAAAGTTGACTGGGAAGAAAGAAGCCAGAAAAGAGTTCCACAAGTGAGAAGTGTGAGAGAAGAAAATGTTAGCATAGAACTTTTATTGACATCTAGCCATTTCAACTGTAAAATGATTAAACCTTTCCACCAATCTAGTACTGCACTTAAATTCATAAACTTTAGATACCATAAAGGAAAGATCATCAGAAAAATGACTATTAAAACATTTACTGTAAAGGCACAGGGAAGCTTGATTAAAGCAGTGGAAAAATGACTGAAGCCATATTCTTATAACATTACTGATTCTTCTTTGGATTTTATCAAGAATCTCTAAATATATAACAGGAGCACCAGACCAAATGTGGCAGCAGTATTCAAATTAAGGGCAAATGGTAGACTTATAAATAGATAGATTCTGGTAAGAAAAATTGTCAAGCATGACACAAGGAACTAACTTTCCTAGTAGCAAGCCTAGCAATACATTTGATATAATCTTTCCACCTCATGTCAATCAAAAACATTGGTCTGAGAAGACAATAAGTCACCCTCATGTGTCCAGCGTAGAGTCTTGGTGGATACTGGCATAAATGCAAAAATATCTTGAAGAATGGCCATTCAAGACATCTTTCATTTCAGGATTCTGTAATTAATTCAAAGATTTGTCCAGAAATATCTTAACCTTTCAACTAGTGAAGAAGACGACTAATTACTTTGACAATTGGCTGAAATGTTTGCTTTCAAGTGTTATTTTAATTAATTTCCCTGTAACATTTCTGTTGCTCAAAAGTGCTGCTAAACTTGATGTAAATACTGAATTAATTTTGCAATTGTGCCATACTTATAAAATATTGAAAACATTATGTTGCTCTGCACTTTCTTGTTTATGTTCAAATTTCCTGAATATTAAAATAAAATTTAACCTTAGATAACAATGACTCTCTCTCTGCTATAAATGAAAACAATTATAATAAACTATTTTAAACAAGTTTTATATATATATATATATATATATATATATATATATATATATATTATTTACATTATTAGGACTATTGTCCTCATCTTTGTTGCCAGGTTTATTACAACGTTTCGGCTGTTGTATGCTCCGGCCTTCTTCAGGTGGTTGGAATGTTGAACTGAGCCCTTTATTTCGCTCACTGGAGTAGACTGTTCTAGTTCCATGTGCCATGTTTAATGGATGTCAGTTATCAGTTATCTCCTGTTAATTTCCCTCTGAAAGTTCCCCACTGCCTTAACCGGGTATTGAACTCACATGTTCTTTTTATCCGAGCGCTTTCGGCTATACATTTAGCCATTTTCAAGGATTAAATATTTTAACTGTTAAATAAGAAATAGTTTGTTGCATGTATGTATTTATGTAATGTTTTCATTTTTCAAAACACGGTCAAGATATTGTGTCCATGTTCATAGTTAAATGTATAAAATGGATAAAAAGAACATTCGGACAGTTTTTATATAACTTATCATCTGAAAAGAAAAAAATCATTAGATCGCATGAGAAATTGTATAAAAAACTAAATAAAAGCACCTTGTCTGTCATATTCCATGAAATGTGCATGAAAGTAGGATTGATGCCTAAATACACAAATATATATATATATATATATATATATATATATATATATATATATATATACACAGCTCTCTCATCGAATTTGACATATGAGGAGCAAGCAAATCAGTTCCTAGGAAACCGACAGCTCACCACTAGCACATGAGATTTGATTATAGTGGAGAAGGTTTTGTGCAGAAGCATCCACACTTTTTGAAGGGTCGAATACAGAGACCTGGTGCCCTACATGTCACAAGGTCTCTAAAACACCCCTCCACAGGTTTTGAATTCAGAGTTGTCCTTCTCCTAGACCAGTTGCCATCCAAGTCTATAGAACCCAGTCTGTCCTGCTATTTACCCATAGCCGGGGGAAGAAGAAGAGGATTCATACCTTTCCAAAAGGTATTAGCATGTAAGTGAATGTAATGGATTTCGACTGGAATTCAAAATCAGCTCCTGATTCCTCAATCCAAGACGCTATCCATTACTCCACCATGCCTCCTCTCTCTCTCTCTCTCTATATATATATATATATATGTTTAAACATGTAAAGTAAAATTTTATTCATCGCCAGAGCCAATCACATGTTAAGTGTCCCTTTAACATATTTCTTGTAATCTTTGTTATTTACATCAAAGCATAAAGTAACTTCCTTAGAATACTGCATGCAATGTTATGCTATGAATATGGTGATCAAAATTTGTAACTTTTGCACACGTAGATGCATTCGCCTTCTTTATTGATTGACATTATCATTGTGGTTTCAAACTGATGAAAAATCAATCTATTGACAAGATAAATTGGAAAAGAAAGCATGAACAAATTTAGAAAAATTTGATTAAAAAAAAGTCACTTGCATCCATCAAAACCAATTTTAATTATGCCATTCATTAATCGTTCTTCGTGTTTCTTCTGTTCAATATCAAAATGATGAGAACATCGTTTTCTGTAAACAATATCAAATTGTTGTTGCTGCTGTTGTTGCTTTGGTTGATACTATTGAATTCTGCATTACCTTCAACCTCAATAAAATGTTTTTGAGGAATAATTTAATTAGTTTAATTTGATTTATCAATATTTTTATTGTAAAAATTAATAGATGAAGAGCTTACAAATGGCCATAAATTAACATTTGCACATCACACACATAATGAGTCAATATGCAAGTTCATTTAATAAAGATGCCTTGAGTTAAACATGGTTGACTTAATTTTCAAGTGAGGTGGCATTTAGACATTTTCTGTAGTAAGTAGTCACAAGTATACTTGTAAAAGTTTTTCCTTCGAAGTATGTATATATATATATATATATATATATATATATATATATATACATATACATATAAATATACATACATATATATATATATATATATATATATATATATATATATATATACAGTTAGACCTAAAGTGCCAGAAAAACCTACCACGGTTTCACCTAAACGGATCGTCAGGGAAGGCCGGCTAACAAGGCTCTACTCACTGTATTGAGCACTTTATTTAGTTTTTTTGCATACTCGTATCGGGTTTTTTTTCTTTGGGCCTTGGACTTGCATACTGGACGATTATTTAAAAACAAACTCCATCAGAAAATCAGCCGAATGAGCCATATAACAAAACTTATTATCCAAAATCTGATGAATAGTTTGCAGCAGAATTAGGCACAAAATAGGACAAGACCATTGCAGTTTTGTGAAAGACACTGGAACAAGGAAAGCAATATTTATGATATAAGAAAGAGTAATACACACGCAAAAAGATGTATACCTATGTTTTGTAGATTATGCAATAGCATTTGGAAAAGTACATCATAACCTTACAGGAAAGCTGCTAGTGGCCTGCTGGTGGGCCACCAATAGCAACGCCAGCATTTCTCTGGTGGCAGACACTGGTGGGCCGCTAGCAGTCTGCCAGTGGTAACATTGCCAAGATGGACACACCAGTGGGCCACCAGTGGTAAATGCTAGTGGCATGCTTCTAGTGGCAGACTGGTGGCTTGCATGTAGGGAAAGAACTATTTGAACTGCTAGGTAAGCCTGGTTTATATTGGAAGGATATTAGAATAATGCAGAACTTATGCTAAGAGCGTACCACTGGTATACAGATAGATAATGAATTCAGTAATATACAAAAATGGAAAGGGATGTAAGACAAGGATGTGTCTTCTCACCAGACTTGTTCAAATTTTACAGTGAACCAATCATGAGAGAATTAAATATTCTACCAGGATTCATTATTGTCAGTTACAATCTTAGCAGCATAAGATATGAAGATGATACAGTGTCGATAACAGACATAAAATAGAAAACTACCAGAATTCCTATGGAAGGTATTAAAGGAAAGCAAGAAGGAAAGACTAAATATCAATCGTAAGAAGATAAAATGTATGGTTATCCGCAAAAGGACAGCTTAGTATGTGAATTGCAAGTTGGAGACACCAAAAATTTAAATATGTAGGAAGTGTCTTAAAAGAGGACAGAAAATATGACACCAAAATCAGAAGGTGCTTTGAGATAGCGCAAGAGACTTCCAAAAGCTAAGCAAAGTATTAAGAAACAGAAAACTTTTTATTAGAAACAAAGAAGTTACATAATATCAGTCCTCCAGCATGTCAGTGAATGCTGGACAATCTCCTCAGAGATGAAGAAAGTTGAAGCAACAGAAATATGATTCTACAGAAGGATTTTGTGAGTATACAAATTAGATAGACAAGTATAAATAGAGAACAACTGGTGAACATAGGGTCGCTATGCCGGACATGGAGAACTCTACTATGACTACTACTACTACTACACACAGAGATATGCAAAACATAACAATCTCTCTTCACATGGTACTTTTTATGAATCTCCCAGATTTTAATACATATCATTTGAATATGACCTAGTTTAGTGGATACCCATATTTGAGTGGACGTTCCGTTTATTTATGAAACAATATATTTATTTTCGTCTACCAACCTGAATATTCAAGAAAACTTATTAAAGAAAAATATGTGCTCTCTAATAATATTTGAACCTGCGTCCCTCTCCCCAGGGGGACACAGCTTGAATATTCTGACCGGTAGACAAAAATAAATTAAATATACTGTTTAATAAATAAACGAAGCATCTATTCAAATACGAGTATCCACTAAAAATAATGTTTAAGTAATAAAATACCAAAGAATATATGTATGTTGTGATGTGATTAGTTTGTTTAAATAAAATGAAGATCAGAAGGTATTATTTTTTTGTTAGGTGACCAAAAACATATCCGCAAACATTTTAATTTACTTGTATGGCACAAGGCTGTCAAACACCAATAATATAAGACAACAATATTTTTCTGATAAATAATAAAAGCATTTATATTACAATAATATACAAAGTTAAATGATAAAATGACTTAAGTAATTTATACTGAGTTGCAGAATTTAAAGTTATTGTTTTATACACAAAAATAATTTTTATGGCAAATAAAAAGTGTCTTTATTTAGTGTAACAAGTGTATGTATGTGGGGAGGAGCGTGGGTAGGCTCCTTTTGAGCACAAATAGTACTAAAGTCAGAAAAAAGCGAAATAGGAAATTATAATTTTATTTAAAATGCAGTTTCCTTCAACACTGAACCCCATTACCTGCAGTTGGAACTTCATTAGCCTCTTACTGATTTGCCCCTATTTCATAGTAGATCTTAGGCCTAACCAAATTCCTTGTTTCCACCAGTTCAGACCTTCGTCCCTAAAACCCACCATGGCATGTACATAGTTGACTCATCCTTATTTCCTTTATATTCCACTCTTCTCCAGAACGGTTGCAATGTGGAAAAGATTCCCGAGGGGTGTTTCGCTACAATCTTAACCTCTTCAAACTGAGGATCAACTCTTACCTATCATCATAAGATGCAACCCTTGATCTCTCTCTATATGCACACCACCATTCAGTAACCCCATACCTTGAGTGTCATTTAAGTCTTGTATTGGGTGAAATATAGTAAAATGGAAATATTAAACTCAATGCAAGTCTCTTCAGAAAGGTTTTGTAGCTAACATAACAATATTATTGATTCAATAACATTTATCTCTTGAACAGAAGGGTTAATAAACCATAAAAAAATGAATCACTCAATCAATTAATCTGTTCAAAAGAAAATTAAAGCAACACTAACTTTGGGCTTATCATACAATACTTATTTTTTATTCAGAATTTTTATTTTATGCAAATAGTTATTCAATGAAATGTATAGATTATATGGCAAAAATTTTATACAACTTGTAAGCTGAATACTTGCAAAATTCCAAATATTATGTAAGGAGGAATTAAGATTTCCTATCATGATGAAATGGGTTCACCAATTTGTTGGTATGGATTTAAATGTTGTTTACAAAGAATAAATATTTATCAAAAAACATGTATTGTCTTTTCAAAATAGCTCTCCAGTTTTAGAGATAAAAAGAAAATATTAGGAATGAAAAATGATTAGAAAAAAACAAAGTTGAAGATAAAAAAGGAAAAGAAATAAAAAAAAAAATAGAGTAGAACATACCAGGAACAAGTTCCCAAATTAAAACGAGTCATAAGAAAAATCCTTGCAAACTTTCAAAAACATTGTCAATAATTGTCTCCCTTTTATTTAAACAGCTCAATGGAAATGACTTTTCTTTTAATAATGATGTTCACCATTTAAAAGGCCCAAAGGCCACACGAGGTAGAAGCTTACAAAATAAGAAGCATAGTTTATACGGATATGTGGGGAAAATAATGGTTGTCCTTGAACAGTCATCAGGGAATCATGTTGGCTCTACAACTGCAACAATATTGAAGCAGACAAGAAAAACATCCAAGATTTAAAAATATTAATTTAACACCACCTTCAAATTGTTTGTTTAATTACATTTTTTCTATAAGATATCATATGATGATTGTCCAATTTAAAGAAAATCTTTGTATTTTTGGTAGTGTTATATTCTGTTAAAAACCAGTCCAATAAGAATAAAGGTAACAGTTATACACAAGGTCGTCACAAGTCAATTCAGTAGTGAGTGCTACTATTGGAAGGTTGGTAGTTCTCGCATAAGTCTGAGTCATACTCAACAGATCCCAGCAAGACATTATTTACTAGCCCCCCCACCACGAGGGTAGATGTGGCACAAGGTCGAGTTTAACATGGGACAACCGAGCCTAAGGGCTCGGCCAAAAAAATTCCCCATAGACCGCATAAAAAACGGGGTCAGGTAGCTGTCTACCACCCCGCACAAGACTCTGCCCATCGGCATAGCCTCATCTGGGTTCCTCTCTGCCCGAAGACAGAGAGTTTGACATTACAGCCAAAAAAGATTTCAGCTAGTATATTTAATGCCGGTAGAACCCGCATAATGGGATCAGGTTGGTCAACCTCCCCGAACAAACTTTGCCCTTTGGCTGAGCCTCGTCCGGGTTCCTCTCTGCTCAGAGGCAGAGAGTTCGACTGTCTAGGCGAAAAGATTTCGGCTAAACTCTGTAGTCCATTGACTTACAGATACTTATAGGAAGTTACTACCTATAGTGCCGTCACTCATGGGGGTGACACGTTATTCCATTACATCAGGTAGTAACTTAAATACAGCTAATGTACAAAACTAAATCTTTTTAAAGTTAATTTAGTTTACCTGTTTAAATGCACATTTATTTTCATAGCTACATTAGTTTCTTTTATTTTCTCTCACTCACTTTTTTCTTTCTTATCTTTCATTTTTTTTCTATATCTTTCTCTCTCTTGCTTTATTTCTTTCATTCTGCCTATTTCTTTCATTCTCTCTCTATTTTTTCTTTTCCTTACGATCATGTTCACAAACTTTCATTCTTTATCCTTTTCTTTTTCCAGTTATTCTCTCTCGCTATTCCTTTCTCTCTTACTCATCTTAATTCTCTTAATTAATCACTTGCTTTCTCTCATTCTCTCTCTCTCTCTCTTTTCGTTATTTCAGTCCCTTTCTAGCTATTTCCTTTTTGTTCTTAAACTGGTGCACTTCTTGTGACCTCCCCTTCACCGGCAGAAAATATCTGATCTTATCTGTTTTTGATTTCTCCGAGCAGAAGTGGAGAAAGTAAAAAAAAAAAAAAACCCAAAAGAAATCCAGAAGAAACAATATAAAAGTGGAAACCAGTTTATTTCCAACCAAACTCAATTAAGATGTCTTTTAGATGTTTTATTATCAATTATTTCTATTTCTGGTATTCCTGCCTATCGTTGACAAATTTAACAGCCAACGCACTCTCTGCCTCCTTCTCTCTATTTTATTCTAACTCTTCCTCTCACTCTTAGCTTCATGACTTTATCAGAGCTAATCTGACTTGTTCTGCACTCCTTATTGGCTATAAACAATCTTAATACTGACCTTGCCAATAGGGAAAGGGAATCATTTAGATGGAGTTGTCAAAGCAAAGAATTGGAGGTTACAAGGTCATGGGTTCATTTCATGTCATTTTATATTCAGTGTAGAAGTTTATCTTTGTCCAAAGTAAAAATTTCATCAGTGGGACTAGTTTTTATCCAGTTGATATGACATTGAATTATGAATTGCCAACATAAACTTTGGATTTCTAAAAATTGTTCTTGTTTGTCTGTTGTCTGCTGAAAATAATTATATTTATCTTTGTTAAGTTTTTTTCTTTTTTCTTCTTAACTGGGAATTCTCTTCCATTATGATCACTGAAATATCATTTGTATTTCTCAGTTCAAAAAATATCTGAAGTGATTGTTGGCAGAACTCAGTTCATATGACTCCAGTCTACTATGGAGTTTGATGTAATTACAAATCAGAAATCATTGTTAGAAAGAAACACGGAGTCTATGAATAGTTCATAACCAATCTGGACTTATTTTTTATGAAGACAATTAATGAGTTTCATTCCAACCATAACTGAATTTTCTGCTATAAATCTTCTTATAAACTATAATCAACCAGCCATAGGATTTATTATTGATTTCTATTATTGACCAATGGGTCAAATTAACTGATTGTTTTATGACAAAGTTTGTGTCTAAAATTATTGAAACTTTTCACAGTGAATTTTGAGTTTGTTGCAGCTCCGCTCCTAGTTGAAATAAAAGCAGTTGCAAACAAAATTTACACATGTAAATGACAGGTTGTCATTACTTGCAAAGGTGAAAGGAAATGGAATAAATGTTCTCAAGGACACATGGCCCAGTGGATAAAAGCATTGGTTGAAATAATACTGTGACTTGACCCAAAGAGTTGTGAGTTCAATACTTGGCCACAGTAGTGGTGAATAAAAACTTGGAGAGTTGTGTTAAAGGGAAATAAGTGAAACCGAGATATCCAGAAAAGGCATGGCATGTGGAACTAGAACAATCTACCCCCATGAACAAAATAAAGGGTTCAGTTTGAAATTCCAATCACCTAAAAAAGGCCAGAGTGTACAACGGCCAAAACAAAGTGAATGTGGCAACTAAGATGGGGTCAACAGTCCAAACAATGTAAATAATGTAAACAATATTTTATATTTTTGGTTTTATTTAGCTGAGTACACAAGGAGTGAAAATACACTATTATACATGAAAAATAAAGATGACATTAACAGTTAGGAATTGTGTGAGTGATAAACGCACTCATGTGTGTGTATATGTGTGTAAAATCGGTCAATAAGAGGAAAAATATCCCCATGTTAAGGACAAGATGCTACTTCTACCACATGCAAGAAAGAAAAGAAATAAAAGAGAAAGAAAACAAGAAGTGTTCCATTTTTTTAACTGCTTAACAGTCGCACATTACAATGTCTTGGTGAAAATGGCAAAGACATGTGGGAGTAATGCATAGGTTCTTGTCTTTTTAAGATTCACATAGATTACCAGAAAGAATTCATATCACCCAACTATTATGCATGCATCTTTGCTTAGACATAGAAATAGAATTACTTTCCAAGTCCGACAAATGTCACTGTGTTCTTTTAACGATAAATATTTAATTTAGGAAAATTTCCTACAGCAAATAAAGTGTAAAGAAATAGAAGCAGATTTAGGTTTCATTAAAGGGGATTTTAAAGTGAGCAATTACACTTCATGCATTTAAAATGAACATTTTTTAAAAAGCACAAAATAAATTAAGAATTTAAATTGAAATATTTCACATAAATACTAAGATTTTAATATTACTTAGGGTAATGTTTCTTCTAGAATCACTAGCTATTGTTTGATGGTCTTATTTTATCTTATCAATATTTTTTCATCCAAAGAGTATAAATTCTACATCTATCTATGTTTCTGAGATGAGGTATTGTAACTATTTACATTGTTCGGACTGTTGATACAAGAGTTATGAGTTCAATACCTGGCCACAACAGAGGAGTACAAAAACTTGGAGAGTTGAATTACTAAAGAGAATTAACTGAAACTGAGATATCCAGGTAAGGCATGGAATGTGGAACTAGAACAGTCAACCCTAGTGGATTAAATAAAGGGTTTGGTTTGAAATTCCAATGCATATCACCTGAAGAATAATGTAAATAGAATAAATTCTATAATATAAAACACAATGTGATTGTATATATTTATTAGTCATACTATCTGATCTACCTCTGTTAGTTATAAGATATCTCATTGTTATGGCAACTGGAATCATTCCTTGATAACTCATGTTTTAACAAAACAGACTATTTCATTAGTAAGTAGGAGAGGTCAGACCATTAATACATTGTTTTACCTTGTTTTGTGTCTAATATTTTTGGACATTTTCCTATGAATAATTTAAAAAAGCAGAATTCTTTCTTACATGTGATGATAATTAATTGTAAAGATAAAATCCTAAATTATTCATGCAGAAAATACAGGGTGTCCATAAAGTTTGTGTGCACTTTAAAAAATCTATAACTTTATTTGTATTTGCGATAGAAATAATCTGTAAAAAATGTTATAAAGTTTAATGTACCTAGTTTTAAGTATAGCTAAAATAACTAATGTGATTTCAGGCATTACTGTAAATCAGTTGGCAAATGTTTTCTGTGAACTGCAAAATCGTATTACCCTTTGTATTGCTAATGATGGAGGACATGTGGAAACTTAAATAAAATTTCAATAAAAGCTTAAAAAATATAGATTTACTTCTTTCTAATCCTTTTCACAAATTATTTCTATCTCAAATACAAATAAAGTTATAAATTTTTTAAAGTGCACACAAACTTTATGGACACCCTGGATAATCAATGTAATTACAGAATTATTTAAATATTCTTAGCATTTTTTCACATTACAAGGTAAACAAATATTTTTATAAAGTCAGTGGGAGAGTAAGAAATGTTTATTTGAAAATTGCTCAAAAGTGCAAAATCAAAACTCAGAATTAAAGAACCATGTTAAAATTCTAATATCACTGTTCTGCTTATACCATTGGGAAAGGCATGAATCCAACAATACCTTGTTCATGATCTATGTTATGATCTTCAACAGGAAATTATCAACTGACATTCATCTTGAGCAAAGTAAACCATTAATATTGGCATAAAGGGAATCAGTATGTAGGTAATCAACCCCTTGAATATTCTCCATTTCCAATAAATATAGCAGTAAATGACTACTATATTCATTATTAGTCATGACAGGAAACATTTGGAATAGACAAAAAAATCTTATTTTTCTCTCTTCTACTTGTAGCTGCTTAATGTCAAACCATGCTCTTTTTGGAGAAAAAATAAAAAGTAACTTTTTTTTCTAATTTCATTTTGTAGAAATATCTTAATAAAAATCTCTGAAGACTTTTATTCAGTTTACAAATAAGTCTTTCTGAAAAATCTAACTGGCTGGTTGTTTTGGAAACTGCTTTCAGTATTTACATGGACATTTTAAGTACTCCACATAATTCTTTAAAATCATTTAAAAAAATTAAAAATATAATCTTAAAGTGATCATGTCCCTTCAGAATGTGTGCAATCGAGACCCTTCACAACTTCCTGACCTTTGTAGTTTTTAGCAATTTTGTCCCCTTAATATCCTTTCTAGTCCATTTTCTGCCATTTATTTACACTAACTCTTTATATAGGTTATGAGATCTGTCTATATTTCTGAGATGAGGTATTATGTACATTATTTGGACTATTGTCCTCATCTTTGTCGCCATGTGTCGGCCGCCTTCTGTGGGATCAGGTTGAGATCATAGACAAGGAACACCATTGGAAAATTCATAAACTTAAGGAATCAGCACATATGCTAGGCCACAAAAAATCTCCTGAGCCGACCAATAAGGAGTGCCAGCGAAAAGCGATAATAACAACAAAGTTGCAATATGAGCTCTGGTAAAAACATGCAATGATAACAGCAAAAAATTGCAATATGAGCACTAGTAAAAATGGTTGCTGAAGACATTAGGTTTATAATACCCAGAAATTCATACACAGGGACACATGGCGCAGATAAAGGCATTGGTTAGATCCAGTGACAGGACCCAAAGAGTGTGAGTTCAATACCCGGTTAAGGCAGTGGAGAACTTTCAGAGGGAAATTAACAGGAGATAACTGACATCCATTAAACATGGCACGTGAAACTAGAACAGTCTACCTCAGTGAGCGAAATAAAGGGTTCAGTTCGAAGGCCGGAGTGTACAACGGCCGAAACGTTGTGATAAACATGGCGATAAAGATGAGGACAATAGTCCGAATAATGTAAATAAGGTTATGAGATGTTTTCCTCACTCTACATTATGTTCAGTGACTAATTCTTCAAGTTCTCTTTGCTTATGTGTTCCATAAGTTTCAATTTCTCTTTCTGATTCTAAGTATAAGTGTCATTTTTGTTCCCATTTTCATTACAATTTCCTAATTGCTCATATGTTCTGTCTATGGTATTCTTAACATCCTCTGTAGAATCACATTTCTATTGCTTCTTCATCTGTGAGGAAATTGTCCAGCATTCATTGTCATGTATGGGGATTGATATTACATAACAGTTCAACACTTTTTCTTTCTGACTAAAATTACAGTCACTGAATGAAATTTAGTTAAGACTGGATTATAAGATTTACGCACAGTTGCTCTCATTCTCTCTTTTGATGCCTCATTATGCATTATCAAAGAAAAAAAAAAGAGAAAGATAAAGTTTTGGGTTCATGCATTTACCAAAATATACGCTTGAAATGTTTTTACTGCTTATTGATTAGAACAAATTACCTTAGAATAAAATCAATTGTTGGATATTTAGTTTTTGTTTTCTCCTCATTGTCTAAAGAAGATGAAAAAGAAAAATCATTGCAGGAGTTCACTTAATTAATACCACCAGGGTGCAAGGTGACATCTTTGTGCCTGCCTCACTGCAGTGTGGACTTGGTTACTCAGTCAACAAAAGTATGATAAATTAACTGAACAATGTCTGAGATTTACTTTCAGTTCTGGGAGAGCAAAATACACGAAAGGATGATCTCTCTGAAAAGAAGTTACTTTTGGAGTCAGCGCTTTCAATATTCTCTCTGTATTGATTGCTTGCTATGGTTTATCGAACACTTCCCAAAAGTAGGCAAATACAATGGCTCAACTAATAAACACAATGGTTCATTATTTCACATTGTGTATCAGAACCTGATTGGGCTCTATATTTTTTGTTACCTTAATTACCTTTTAGCATTTTGACTTTTTGATCACGTGAGCTGGCAAAAAATTTATTCAGAATTATTTTTCTACGATTTGAATTGCCAAAATAAAATGCAGAATATGTAAATGATACTATTCTGTTTGATGTTTTATAATGGGCTTGCAAACTATTTCTGTTTTCATGCTAATGTATTATTATTACCAAAAGTACTTTTGCATTAAGAACCAAAATACAGTTTCTATTAGGTTTTGCTAGTACAGTAAGAAATGATTATTTTATCTTTACTATATAATATTTGTTTAATATTGGTAAAATTATCTAAATGCCAAAACCCAACAGACACTCCAAACAACAGAAATATGGTTTTACCAGCAAATGTTAAAAGTTTCTTGGACTGTTCATGAAACAAACAACTCAGTTCTTCAGTGAGTTCAATAAGAACAAATTCTGCTTTAAACCATTGAGTGGCAACAGAAAAGATTCTTAGGCCATATAATTTGAAAACAAGAACTTGAAGAATTTTGTCTGGGAGGACATTTGCATGGTTCAAAAACCAGGAAAAGATAGTGAACCATTCTTGTCCTTTCCCTAGACAACTTTGGGACATGGTACTTGTCATGGACCTCTCTGGTTTCAGATCCTTCATCCATAGGCATACCAGCCATGGCATTTCAGATGATGAAAATACGCTGTTTCCATACAAGGAAATATTTGGCATTTATTGACCAAACAGTGTTACTGCTGGGTGAAATTTATAAAATCTTTTCCTTAAAGATGTTTTTTCAGGAAATTAGATTTCACAAATCCACTGATGTTTTATAGCTCTTTCTCACTGTGATGGTAGTTTCCTTTCAGCCATTTTGATTTTCGGTAGCAGGGAAAATTATCAGTCTGATTATATTATTATTTTTCTCTTGTTAAATGTGCTATCCATTTTTTATTATTGTGGCTGATGACCATATCATGTTGAAACACCAGTTCTCATTTGATCACCAAAATTAAAATCGTCGGACATGGTCAGTACCTGGTGGGGTGACTGCTTGGGAATACCAAGTACTGTAAGCTTGGATGTGCAGATGGTGTAATGGATAAAGGCTCAGAATGAGAAATTGGAGAGCTTAGTTTGAATTCCAATCCGGTTCGTTATACATGCAAATACCCTTGGAAAAGCTATGAATCCACCTTTTCTTCTCCCAGCTATGGGTTAAATAGTAGGACTTGTATCAGCAAATAATTAACCTCCCAAAGAAATTCTTAAAATCCAAAAATATATTTTGAATTTAAATAATCTCCAAAAGGTTGATAACCTGTAAAAAAAACTAATCAGTCAATCAAGTGTTGAAGTTCAAAGTTGAAGTGTTGAGATATTTGTTATTTGGTAAAGCTCTTTCTTAGTTTTTTTCACCATTATATGGGGTTTGATCATCTTTATAATTTAAAGGATTTTATTTTTGAAGCCATTTTTAATCATCGATATGAGAAAACAGTTGTAAAATTATGATACTTTAGACGTTTGTGAACGAGTGGGATATTATTTCTATTTCTAATTGCTTAAAGATCTTTTCGATCCTATCTCAAATTTGAATGAATCCAAGCACTCTTTTCATGTCTCCATAGTGCATCAACTCACTTCAACAGTTAAGCATAGACCAACCTAAATGTCTGAGATTTAAATAAGATAGCCTACTCAAAAATTCTCACTGACGATGTTCTAATCTGATGCGGTTCATGCGATTCTAATTTAAAGCATTTTAAGTAGCAATGCAGGTGGCTGTGTCCTAGTTTTTGCTCACAAGAAAATTACATTTCTATTAGTGAAATTTTCTGAAGAATTTTAAAAATAATTGTCTAATTTTATTTTTTTTATCTTACCTCAATCTTTAAATAATGTTAGAATGAAGATTAAATGCCCATATGTTGAAATATGTTCAAAACAACAAAAGTTTCCTTGGGGATATTCTAACTTTTTCCCACGTGTGTATGTGTGTGAGTTTGTGTGTATGAAGTGTTAATTTTTTTTTTTTAAATAGAAAGCTGCTCACACCATTTCCAGCCATGCACAACACGTGAAACCTCAGAATGAACGTTTCTATTCAGAACAACACAAAAATAAATTATAACGTAATAATCAAAACATGAGGGGACAAATAACGACACTCGATACAGAAAACCCTTGAAAATGGCTATAGAAGTGGGCAAAAGTGCTTGGGATAATAAAAATTATGGGACATTTTTGTACTCCCTCACGGCTACAAAATGGAAACACATAAGAATGCTGGGAAAAAAAAGTTAATTAATTAAATCTTCCTTGTCAGCTGTATTTAATGAAAGATGTTTGGAAGAAAGGTTGCTGCCTAAATATACATTAATATATATATATACGTATATATATATATATATATATATAGGGTGTCCACAAAGTCACTGTGAATTTGAAACACAAAAAAAACATTAGTTGCAGTTTGAAAGATGATAAAATTTAAAATTATTAATATCATTAAAAGAACTTTAATAACAACATATTAATATGCAATAGAAGTTTATTTCCCACCTCTAAGTTTATCATAATGACTTTTTTAAATTGTCTAAAGACTCTGTGGACACCCTGTATATAGTAAAAAAGATATAGTGTACATTGTATTGGTATTATTGTTTTACAAGAACTTTATACCAACTCAAGACTCTTTACACATGTTTAGAATCTAAGTATCCTCAACCCAGCACATAGAGGAAGCACAAACATTTTGTAATTTTTCTTGTAATAAATAATTATAACTTTTTATACATATATATTGTAAGAGGCAATTGCAAATCATTTTGACATTCAAAAAATCAATTTTACTTAATATTTATTAGAATAATTGGGACTAACAAACATCGAATACATGATAAATAAAAATTATATTAGCTAACCATAAGCGATGTCCTCAATAATCACAAAAGGCATGTTTGTTCATGTTACCATTACATTGTAAATATATATATATATATGCATGTATATTGGGATGTTTTTACATTACTGAAAAACATTCAAAGTTTACTCATATTTCTGTTTAAAAAATCCTCAGTAATACACAGGAGATTAAATGGAAGAAAATCCATCCTAATCCTGGATTAAGAGGGTTTCTGTTCAGAAAACTATTCCAATATACTCAAGATTTTAGAGCTTATCGTGATTCATTTTGGAGATAAAGCAAAGCTTATCCTGTGTCAAAATCCTGTGAAATTGACTGTATTACTATTTCTGTGCATTCTTTCAAAGTCCTTGTCAGGATAAAGTTCTATGGTTGAATCTGCTTGGTTTGTATATGCAAGTGATTGTTTGGTAAATATTTAAGGAGCCTTCTTTTCTGCTTGGTTTTAGTCTTAAGTTGTTTCTTTTCTCAATAAAAAGATAAAAATAGTTGAAAATACATCATCATAAAAACTACTTTAGCACCTGTGGTACTATAAAGGTCTGTGGAATCTATTACTGTTTATCCATTATGGAAAGAAAAAATATAGTTGACTATATATTCAGTAAATTACAGCATTACTTCTTCAGGGTTTTATACAAAGTCTGTGAATAATATCTGGAGTGAGACAAAATGCCACCGTCACAAATAACTGCTTACCAGTCCATGTGGCAAGAACAGACTGCTCGTCTGGCTTCATTGCCAGTGTACCCTTTAGGACACTTCATCATGGAAGACAGCACCATCTGTCCTATACTCCACATGCAGCCCACTTCCTGAGACCATAAGACATCTGGGTTAGGGTCAGTTGCAGGGATGTCTTTGAGTACCAGACCTCGCATCTGTGGAGATTGGGTCCTCTGTGGCTGTGATGTTCTCGTCGTGCAATGTGGGCTATGGTTTAGTGGCAATTATCTTGAGTGTTGTCTTTCACCCATTTCCATCTTTGATATACTCATATATTCCACCTCCATTTCCTCTTGTATGGTGTATGGGAGTTCAGGCTAGTGTTGCCTGAATGGTGGTTAGGCATATCCTGCAGGGCAGAGTGATGGTTTTTATAGCTGTTATAGTGGAAGGCACCTTGTCTAGATAATAGACTCTCCCACCTATTATAAGTAGGAGTCGGTAGGTAGTCGAGGAAGGAGTAAGTTATCAGCGACCACAACTCTATTACTCTGCGTAACACTTATTTACAAGTTCCTAACGTTTCTGTACGTTTACCCCATTTAGGACGCATTTAGTCCGACTACAAGTTCTATTGTGGAAATAACTCCACAACAATAGCACAGCCATATAGCATTATATCCAGAGACATGCTAAGGTTCTAAACAGGATTATTATAGTGGGATAGTAGAGTCTTGGCCACACGATCATGGAATAGGCAGCCATGGATGACATTTCTGTCTGTCAATATTCACTTGCCTGTTCTGTCATGACCATTACTCTGGTGGTAGTATGCTGATGATGTGTGTTTCTTTATCCTCCAGTTGTTGAAGAATGTGCTATATTCCTGCGACTCAAATGGTGGTCCTCAATCAGCCGAGTTTTCCTCTGGTGCACTGTATGTACAGAACCAATTCCAGAAGGTGTCACATGCTGTTCTGGCCTTTCTGGATGACATCAGGGACACTTTCACCCGCCCTATGTTACTGATCTGTATATATAACATACATTTTTTCATGCAGGTTGAAGAAGTTTGTTATTATTTTCTAAAATGGGAATTTGGGATTTGACAGTGCCATCAAGGGTTCCATAGGCTGTGTCAGAGCCATTTAATTACAAGTTTGGCATTCAGCTAGTCTGACAAATAATTGCATCTAATCCAGGTCAAAATAGTCAATGTCTGGCATTTGCAAGCATGCCATTAATGCCTTGCTTAACAGAGTGAAGGGATTAAAGTACCTCTGCACATAGTTGTTTGGTTATGAAGATTTTATTGTCCATTATTGGCACTTCTTCCAGACAGTACAAATCTTTGCACATAGGCCAAAATTGGCAGATTATCACGGATAAATTATGACGTGACCTGCAGAATCCACTTTGTATATATTCAGCTAGAGTTCAGCACTCCTCATCTGTGGCTGCATTGGCCACAATTCTGTCCCATGTGATTACCCTTGGCTTGGGGTCCTGTTCATATGTGGAGTGAAATGATGCCTTTATAGTACTGTCAGCTTTTTGTGTGGCATCCTTAACTGTTGTACCAGTATGTGTTCATATGATGTTCGTATGAGGTAGTCCGGTGGGGCATTGAGTTTTTTGGGGAGATGCTTTATGCAGAATTTATACATCAGGGAGCATTCCTTGAGTCTAAATAATCATGTTTTTTTTATATTCTCTTGAGCCTTGTCCAAAAAAATTCTTATCAGTGGTTTGTAGTTCATAGTTACCACTAGGTCTGGGCATCCTAGCACAAACATTTGGCAGGAATCCAATTCATATACCAGAGCCAGTGCCTGTTCCTTGACTGACACATAGCATGATCCAGTATCACTGATGAAGTAGGATCCAGCCAGGATAAGTTCCCAGTGGTCTCTGCTGCAATTGTATTCCACTTCCCTAGTGCATTTGCAATGTTACTGAAACAGGAAGAAGCCAATGCTGTCCCTGCTGTAGTCCACTGTTAGCCATGTTGGTCTGTTAACTTCAATGCTTTCACTCTGTCCTCAATTTCTTGCACAAACCTCTGTTTGGATTTATTGAACAGTTGATCGAGTATGTCATCTCCGTAAAACTTCCAGTCTTTTGCATGTAGCAGTTCCTGGAAAGGGACCATTATCTCGGCCTGGGCAAATGTGTATGATACCTGGTTTACTAGTCCAAACCAGGATATGATGCTAATAATGTTTGCAGATGTGGGAAACTGCTGGATGACTTCTGTCATTTTTTTCATAGGATTTATATCATCTTTTGTTATCTGAAACCTGGAAAACTCCACCTCCTCTTCTGCAAAATGGAACTTCTTTGGGTTGATGATGATGCCATTCTTACTTCAGTGGGTGATGTACTCTATGTGCCAAAATGGTGTTCCTATCAAGTCAGCTAAGACGATGCTGTTATCTATACAGTGAGTTTTTCTGACCATATCAACAGTATATCAGCAGTTTGTATATAAATACATTAAAAAAGATGATTACTGATAAAAGATTTAATTTCTATGTCTGCTACTAGCAAAGTTGGTTACTATGTCATACTAGACAATTTTTCTTCACAGAATCTATCTTACATATTTATAAGTCTACAGTTCATGCAGGCAATGAATATTGCTTCCACATCTGGTCTGGTGCTTCTGCTATGTATTTAGAGATTCTTGATAAAATCCAAAGAAGAATCTGCAATGTTATTGGTCCTGACTTGGCATCTCAGTTTCAGTCACTTTCCCACCGCTGTATTGGTCCTGACCTTGCATTTCTATCCCACCACTATAACGTAGCTTTTTCTATAAATATTTCCATGATCTTTCCTCTTTAGTACCCAGACTTTATGAATTTAAGCTCAATGCTAAATTGGCAGCTAGGTCTCATAATATAACAGTTAAAATGCTTAGTGCTTTGATGTAACTGTAAGTGCTATGCTAAGAGTTTCTTCTCTTGCACTTCTCGCATGTGGAACACTCTTCCAGTCAACTTTGATCATCAAAAATTCAAATGCAATGTCAATTGTTATCTTCTGTCTTCATGTACTGTTATTATTCTCTCCTTAATAATGATTTTTTTTCTCATATTCTTTCACACTCAGTAACCCCTTGTTTTTTGATGACTTTATTGTCTTGCTTGGGGTGAAATGATTAAAAAAAAAGCTCTTCACTGAAATTATGAAATAAAGAAAATAATGGATAATTAAATAAATCAGTGTCCTTTACTAATTTGGAAAATTTTCAAAAAATCTTAAAAATTAATGAAATTTTCTTGTAACAAACAAAACAATACTTCATTGTAAAATGTTTTTAAAAATTTGTTTTTATTTAACCAAAATTTGACAGTGTTTTCAGCATTCTTCAATTCAACAAAATGCTAATTTGAATGTTCTTATTAAATATGACACAAATTTTGAGTTTAATTGATCAATACTAAATTTCTGATTTGGAAAGAAGTACCAAAAAGTAACAAAAAAAAGCTAATGTCTGACTATTTTAGGAAAGCTATGTTCGGATCATGTTAATGATGGCATTACAAAAAATAAAATAAAAAAATAATATATTGGTTAATAAATAAGTGAAAATGGACAGGGCAGTTGATATGAAAGAACACATTGAGTGGACAGTTGATATAAACAAACAAAGGAATCTGAAACCTTCTACAATATAGAATTTCATGATGTGCTGCTAAAAGCAAAATCTGATTTCTCTGGCATATTTGGAAGCAAGTGCAATATTTGGAAAAAGGTTACTTGCTGCTTTGATTTCAAATAAGATTTTCCAATTTTTTCCAGTCAATCAATTTAACATCGAAATTTAATCTTCATCATGATTAATGATCATTAATCCCTACAGAAATTATTGCTGCTGTTAAAATGGAAAGTTGATTTCCAATTTTTAAATCTTTTAGATTAGATGCATATTTTTATGCATGTGTGCACAGCGTAATGGTTGTCAGCACAAAAAGTGAGAGCTGCATGTTGAGTTCAAATTCTAGAATCTTATCCTGAAATAAAAATGTCATTATTTTGAGCAACAAAAACTGATCATGTAATAAAAATAGTCTTCCATAATTATAGTTTGGATTAACAGCAACACTCCAGTGTTATTGCTCAAAATATTGATATTTTTATTCAGGATAAGATTACGAGAAAACCTTACACTCATGACTTGTAGAAATAGCAAAGAGAAATGTATTTATAACAAGTGTTTCGCTTTTAAAAACCGTGACAAGTGTTGTTTGATTCATTGTGAGTTTAAAGCTGATATAATATATTGTTTTACTTTGTAATGAACAAGGGGTTAGACAAAAGAGAGATAATCATATTTAACAGCAAAAAGGTTACTCAACTTGTAATGGTAATATTAGCTGTTTCCTTATAAGGAAACATTTGGCATTCATTGAATGCACAGGCAATACTGCTTTTGGCAAATTTATAAAATGTTTCTCTTAAAACAATTTTTGGGGAAAATAGGTTTCCAAAGTCCAGAAGCTGTTATCACTCTTTCCAGCATTGATAGAAGTTTCTTTCCTAATCTTTTATTTGAAGTCATTTGAAACATCACCATCTTGATTATGTCATTATTTTCTCTTTGAGTTACATGTGTCATCCATTTTAACTGCTGCTGCTGCTGAAAGTGCTCAAGTGATGTGGTTCTATAATTTGGTTCAGTTTGTGATTCTGTAATGCCAGTTTGCAATACAAATCCTTATTAAGAAAAAGGGAAATAATAAATGGTAATTCATATAACTTCCAAAAGACAAGGCTGTAATTATGCATTTGACAAGAGTTATTTCATTTAAATGTCCCAAAATGAGTTAATGAATTGGTTAATTAGTACAAATTTTAATCTCATGATCACTGATATATTGATGCAACATTTTTGGTCTGTGTAGCCATATTTCCACCAATAGAATTTGGAAGAAATATTTCAAGTTAATCTTTTTCAAGGTTTGCTCTTTTTCTTTTTGTGGGGAGTAAAATTGAAGGAACGAAATCATTCCATTTAATGACAATGATAATAATGTTGTCAGTGATAACTAATCAATCAAAATGACCATTATTCTTATCTCCTATAATAGAATTTAATAGAAAGGCATAATTCAAGTATCTTCTTTTATATACTATTTCCCTTCAGGATGTAAGTGATCATAGCCCTCCACAACATCTTATCCTTTGTCACACTTAGCAATGTATTCTTTTTTACAATCCTTTCCACTCTCTTACCTAGCATCTATTTATTATCCGTTTCTTTCTATTGCTTTCTGTATCTCAATATATCCTATAGGCTTATGGCCATATCATGTTAAAACACCAGTTCCTGTACCATCACCAAAATTAAGCAATATCAAGCCTGGTCAGTACCTAGATGGGTAACCACTTGGGAATACCAGGTGCTAGTTCCTATACCAATTGTGTTCGTTATATTCACTTATATGCAAATATCCTTAAATTTCAGTATTAAATAACCCATAGTTTGATATAGCAATAAACTAAATCAATCAACAAATTCACCATGTCCTGTAATTGTCAAATTCTCCAAACCTTCTTTCCTCATTGTGTCCCAAAAATTTCAACTGAATCTTTCTGATTCTAAGTGTAAATATCCATTTTATTTCCATTTTCTTTAAAACTTCTTTGATGCTGTCATGCTCTATCCATAGTATTCTCAGCATCCTTCTGTAGAATGACATGATTGGAGGGGAAATTGTTTAACAGCTGTGATGTTTTCAAGTACTAATGAAGACTTATTATGATCAAAAGGTAATATTTTCATTCATCAGATAAAAGTAAATCATTTATTAGTTAATAATTGAATAAACAGCTTTCCATGTCAAAATATGTTTGCTTGTTTTCACTTTATTTTTCTTTTATAAATATTTACTTTTAATCTCAAGATAATGCCCCCTAAATAATGAATGTCCACAACAGTAATAATTATAATAATAATAATAATAATAATAATAATAATTATAGTTATATGATAATAATTATAATAAAAATTATAGTTATAATAATAATAATTATAATTATAATAATAATTATAATTATAATAATAATTATAGTTATAATAATAATAATTATAATTATAATAATAATAATAATTATAATAATAATTAAAGTTATAATAATAATTATAATAATAATTATAGTTATAGTAATGATAATTATAATAATAATTGTAATAATAATTATTTAACTAAAATTATTACTGAATCTCACTGACCTTTGATATTTTTGTAAAATTTGTTTAATAATATTTTCCTGTTTAACAAACATTTCGTTCTTGTTTCCACCTTCTGCAATTTCCATTAGTTTGCCTTTTTTTATTTAACCTTTTCCTACATGTCATACAAAATTGTCAGAAACCATACAACTCCTCCAAAACTAGTAAATGAAGGCAAAAAATACTTCAAAATGAACATTTGTTTTCAATTTATGTCATGTAATAAATTGGGTATATTCTAGAAATAAAAATTCTATATCTGGAAGCCGGCCTTCACTTTTGACAGTGAAATCTTTGAAAAGCAAACATTGGCAGCTTTTGATTATTACTCTTCATCTGAAATAAAGAAATACTGTATAGTTGGTGTCCTTTTTATATCAGAAATATTTTTGAGTATGCATACATTTTCCTCAGCAAAAATATCTGCTTGTTTTGGTTTTTTAATCTATTTTCTTTCATATAACATGTTAAATAAGAATTGATTGTGCAAAAAGGGATATTCTTGTTCAAAAAGAATACAAATAAAAGTTGCTTTAAGCAATTCAAGTATCTTGGTATATGTATAGTTAGTGGGCAGTGTAAGTGGCACAATTGTATTCATCTTTTTTTCTAACTTAATTTTAAAAGATTTGTTGTTTTCTTTTACCAATATTTACTAGCAAGACCCACTGGAATGGAATTAAAAAAAAGTAAATTATGTTCACAAAAAATGCAGTGGAATCTTACCAATTTATTCTTTATCATTTTATTCACATTATGCTTGTTAAATTATTTATTCTTCTACGTTTATATACCATGTCCTATCACGACGGGATCATGGCTCTCCACGACTTCCTGTTATTTGTTTCTCTAAATAAATCTTGTTCTTTGTCTTTGTTCTGTCACCCATTCACAAACACATGTCAAGTAGGTCATTCATTGTCTTCTGCTTCTCTTGCCTCTGCTTCTGTGGGTATTAAATTCTCTAGGCCTTCTTTCTTCATTATTTCAGCTGTATTTTTCTGATTGTCAGCACCATTTTCTTTTGTAATCCTATTTTCGTGGAAACTTCCTCATTTCTCACATGTTCTGTCCATGGTATTCTCAGCATTCATCAGTAGAAGCAGTAAGTCTCTTCACTGTTGACAAGGTTACCCAACATTCACATAGCAGGTCAGCAAACTTTTCTTTGGTTTTAGCAATATTTTCCTGTCTCTTGATAATTTGTTTAGTTTATGAAAACATCTTCCACTATTCCTGTGAGATTTTGAATATCATTCATACTTTACATTTTTTGTTACTAAGCTACCCAGATAGTTGAATTTATGAACATACTCAGTTTTGATATCCCAAATATGTAGCTTACATGTATTGTCTTTTAGCAGTTATTTTGTTAGTCCTTCTTGTGTCTTTTTACATCTGTTATTCCTTGTGTAATTTTACAGTTATTTGTTAGTCCTTCTTGTGTCTTTTTACAGCTGTTATTCCTTGTGTAATTTTACAGTGATTTGTTAGTCCTTCTTGTGTCTTTTTACATCTGTTATTCCTTGTGTAATTTTACAGTTATTTGTTAGTCCTTCTTGTGTCTTTTTACAGCTGTTATTCCTTGTGTAATTTTACAGTGATTTGTTAGTCCTTCTTGTGTCTTTTTACAGCTGTTATTCCTTGTGTAATTTTACAGTTATTTGTTAGTCCTTCTTGTGTCTTTTTACAGCTGTTATTCCTTGTGTAATTTTACAGTTATTTGTCAGTCCTTCTTGTGTCTTTTTACAGCTGTTATTCCTTGTGTAATTTTACAGTTATTTGTTAGTCCTTCTTGTGTCTTTTTACAGCTGTTATTACTTGTGTAATTTTACAGTTATTTGTTAGTCCTTCTTGTGTCTTTTTACAGCTGTTATTCCTTGTGTAATTTTACAGTTATTTGTTAGTCCTTCTTGTGTCTTTTTACAGCTGTTATTCCTTGTGTAATTTTACAGTTATTTGTTAGTCCTTCTTGTGTCTTTTTACAGCTGTTATTCCTTGTGTAATTTTACAGTTATTTGTTAGTCCTTCTTGTGTCTTTTTACAGCTGTTATTCCTTGTGTAATTTTACAGTGATTTGTTAGTCCTTCTTGTGTCTTTTTACAGCTGTTATTCCTTGTGTAATTTTACAGTTATTTGTTAGTCCTTCTTGTGTCTTTTTACAGCTGTTATTCCTTGTGTAATTTTACAGTTATTTGTCAGTCCTTCTTGTGTCTTTTTACAGCTGTTATTCCTTGTGTAATTTTACAGTTATTTGTTAGTCCTTCTTGTGTCTTTTTACAGCTGTTATTACTTGTGTAATTTTACAGTTATTTGTTAGTCCTTCTTGTGTCTTTTTACAGCTGTTATTCCTTGTGTAATTTTACAGTTATTTGTCAGTCCTTCTTGTGTCTTTTTACAGCTGTTATTCCTTGTGTAATTTTACAGTTATTTGTTAGTCCTTCTTGTGTCTTTTTACAGCTGTTATTCCTTGTGTAATTTTACAGTTATTTGTTAGTCCTTCTTGTGTCTTTTTACAGCTGTTATTCCTTGTGTAATTTTACAGTTATTTGTTAGTCCTTCTTGTGTCTTTTTACAGCTGTTATTCCTTGTGTAATTTTACAGTTATTTGTCAGTCCTTCTTGTGTCTTTTTACAGCTGTTATTCCTTGTGTAATTTTACAGTTATTTGTTAGTCCTTCTTGTGTCTTTTTACAGCTGTTATTCCTTGTGTAATTTTACAGTTATTTGTTAGTCCTTCTTGTGTCTTTTTACAGCTGTTATTACTTGTGTAATTTTAAAGTTATCTGTTAGTCCTTCTTGTGTCTTTTTACAGTTATTTGTTAGTTCTTTCCTCTACTACCTTGTATAATAATTTTATTAATAACATTTTTATTCACATTTGAATTTTTACCCTGTAATATGTTAAATAAGACAATTTTAGAAGTACTGTCTGTAAAATCAGTTATAGATAATATTCAGAAATTTTAAATTCCATCCACATATTTGGCTGATTTATATTACTTAAGTTGTTTAAAACAGCTGCAGTAAGAGGAATTTGCATTAAGTATAACCTTTTACAGAAAATGCCTTTTAACCAAAAATACATTTAACAATCAATCTTATATGCGTGCATATATATATATATATATATATATATATATATATATAAAATCTGTCCTTACTTCTAATAAAGAAAAATCTAACATATTTCTAAGATACAATAAATAGAATTCCTGATTTGGTGGTGGAAAGTGGAAAATAATTCATTTACAATCTGAATTTTATTTAAGATTCAAATACAAAAATGACATATTTTAATTCAACCCTTATATTTCAATGGAATTCTGTCATTACTTTGAGAATATCATTTTAGTCAGTGTCTCAATTATTAAGCAATCAACTTTCTGCATGAAACAAAAAAAGTTCAAAGCATTCATGTTATTTACTTTAATAATTAATATTTAAAAATCATTAGAACTTGAATAAAAACACAGGTAAAAGCTACCATCAGAAAGCCTCTTCCTGAGCACTTATTAAACTATACAAAAGTATGTCTGCTTATTCCAGAGGCAAAGAATAGTGCAACGGGTCATGAAATATTTGATGACCTTTAAATGTAGATCAGCAAAATGTCCTCAAGTACACATAGCCCACTGGATAAAAGCATTGGCTGAATCCAGTCACTTAACCCCAAAAAGTTGGGAATTCAGTACCTGGTTACTGTAGCGGTGAACAAAAACTTGGAGAGTAGAGTTAAAGGGAGATAAATGAAGCATCCTGAAGGAACTAGAACAATCTATCCTGGCAGACAAAATAAAAGGTCCAGTTTGAAATTCCAGTTAACTGAAAAAGGCTGGAATATACAAATGCTGAAATGTCATGAATATGGCAACAAAGATAAAGGCAATAGTCTGAACAGTGTAAATAATTACAATACCTCCTCTTAGAAATACAGACATATATATATATATATATATATATATATATATATATATATATATATATATATAACTTTAAACATAATTTTTATAGCAGAGGGAGCTTCCGTCTAGTCCAACAAGCCTTACCAACTTGGCTACGAGGTGCAGTTGGTCAGGCAAGGCCTAATTTTGTGCTTTCAAGTTGTGCCAGGCTAAACAGTAACTCTTTCAGCCCTGATGGTCACAGATTTGATTCCTGTCATAGAGAACAGATTTTCCTTTAATAATACTTCTCAAACATTTAGGCCAGTAGACCCAAATATGAATATCTACTAAAAATAACATTTAAAGTGATAAAAATCTGTCAGATTAATGGGTGTTTATATATCTACCTGTGATACAGTTTTCATGTACATCCTAGAAACAGCTGAGTTGACCACATGCTTAAATGATGGGGGAAGCTCCTGACATTGGGTGAAGTGCAGATTTGCACTTAGTTGCTAGGAAGCCATCATTCTGCTAAGTACACTGATTCCTCTAAATTCTCTGAAGCACGAGTGTTGCAATGAGTGCAAAATCAATTTTGACAACATCTGTAGTGAGTCATATACAGGGTTTCCAGTAAAATAGTGGAAAATTTATTATCACTGTTTTATGTTTCAGGAATAATTAATCTTGAATAACCTTGAATAAATTCTTTTTTTGAATATTCATGACCTTGAACAATCATTTGAATCTTCACTCTGATTGGTTCTTTTATGATTGATTAATTACTGCTTGATCTTGTGAGTCATTTAAAGGTTATTTGCAGACAACTTTTGTCTTTCATTCTGTCTTTCTTGTATGGCTAAACAACTCACTGATTTTGAAGAAGGACATCTGATGTGGAGGTTGATGACATGTGCAGAAATCCTTGTGGAATTTTTCAGTCACCTTAGTTGTCACCAGTTTTTAACAGTTGTCTCACATCTTTCTGAATTTATTACTTTTTACTGGGCACCCTGCACTGTACATGTATATATATATATATATATATATATATATATATATATATATATATATATATATATATATATAAATAAATAGAGACACACTAATTAATTAAATTAAAAAAAAAATAATAATTATAGGTGATAATCCCCAATTTACTAACAAAATTCTGCTTTCTCTCAGATTTAATAAAATTTATCCACAGAAATAATCTTGCTTTTTTTCTATTTCTCTGTTGGTGTCCAACATGGAAATATAAATAAAACAACCAGAAAAATATTGATTTCTAGTTATCATATCAAATCTTTATTATTTCCAACATTTAATATAATTATTAAATAGACTCACAGTGCCAGGATTGAAATTCTCTATTATTGATAATCTATTTTACTTCATAGGATTTTAGCAAGAAAATTATTACTTTCATTTTTGTAATAAAAATAAGTGGAAAATATAATCAGAATGAATTTAATTAATGTATGAAAAGTTTGTCTAAAAGACAATCTTGTAGTTATAGTATTATGAGAAAGATATGACTTTTTATTAATATTTGAACATATAGTTAGTAGTAATGTAATAAGATTTAATAAATCATATCAGTATTTTTTGTTGTTTGTATGATGTGTATATATAGACAATGCTAATAATGAAATAATATAAAAGTATACATATATATAATTTCTGTATATACATACATATATATATATATTATAAATTAACTGATTTTAAATATGTTTTTTTCGCTATACAGTAATAACCATGTTTCAAAAATGGAAGCTAAAAGCTTCGAATTTAATTTTGTTATTAAATTAAAGACATTAGTTCCATTTCCTCGTCAAGCGAATTTTAAAACCATATTTTAAATCAGTTAATTTATAATATTAAAGCTCTGTAAATTTACATTGAGCACTATTATGTAAATATAAAAATATCTATATGAACACCATATTATATATTTTACTGTTCTTTCTATTTATTTATATATATATATATATATATATATATATATATATATATATATATATATATATATATATATATGGGCAGAAATGTTTTGTTAAATATGACAAGGAAAATTTAAATGATTTTTTATTTAGTTTTTCCATTTGGTGGGATTAAGGAAGTGCAAAAATTGTCCATTTTGTCCATTTCAAGGTGGTTAGTTTTAGTTGTTGTTAATTTCTCTTCATCTTTGACTGTTTAAGATGTATTTTTTGTGTTGTTTTGAATGACAGTAGGAGTGTTTATTCTGAGCCTTCACATGTTGAGTGTCTTTCTACTTTTTTAAAAAAACTTTCAACACACCATTCCCACTGTTTAATAAGGTGAGGTTGATAATGGGACTTGAAGCTAGTTCTGAGTATGATGTTAAACAACATCCGACACCAAGATCTCTGATTGGGAGATTGGAGGTTTCCAGAAGTGTGGAACTACCTCTTAATTACTATTTATCAGGAATTTAAACATAAAATTGAAGACATGGCACAAATTTTCAAAAATTAAAAAAAATAAAAACAAAATATGACTAATTTTATTTCTTGTAAGGAGAAACAATTTTTCACTTCTCATTTGATTTTTGAATGATTATTTGGTAAATAAAATGTAGCTAAGTAATTATAATTTAATCATAAAATAATGTAATTATTTTGAAGTAATTTAAAGTTTGAATTTTCATATTTAGATTTTAGTATTAAATGACCCATAGAGGTGTTGATATGCTACCGAACAAAAGCAACCAACCAATCCAGAAACCTGAAGCAATGGATTTGTGATCTGACAGAACATGTGCGCAACAATGAAGTTTTAAGGGAAATGTGAATGAAAAGGATATCTTTATTTGAGATCAGAATGAGAGCTTTGAAATTTCTAGGAAACATAGTGAGGAAAGAGAGACTGGAGAATTTGATACCCACAGTACATACTGAAGGTAAGAGGTGAAGAGGAAAACAGTAAGAAACCTATCTAATGAGCTTGTGTAAATGAATGTCAGAACATGGATTGGGATGGATAGTGAAGGGACAAACATTGCTTAGAGCTATAAGGGATAGGAAGTTGTAGAGAGCCATCATTGTCAATGCCTTGAATTGACACAGCATATAAAAGATAAAGAATGTTATTTTTTATATCATTAGTGTTTGTTTTCTAATTATAATTTATTCCCTGAGCAATAATAACAGTATAACCATGTATACATGTATATCCTTATAAAACTAAATGTGGACATTTAACATTATTATTATTATTATTATTTTTTTTTTTTTTTTTTTTTTTAAATCCTATTTGATGGTTGTTCATTATGTGTCAAAATCTGGCAACATTAGGTTAATGGAGTTTTGATCCTGATGGTCAATTTAACAACCCTGAAGAGATCATTATTCTCCCTTTGTTACAGATTATGTCCATATTTTCTGGTTTGATCTCACTATGAGTTATCAGAGCCATTAAGGTTTTAATTAAAATATTCCTCCCCACAGCGTTCCACAACATTGGCCACTGTCTCACAGCCTCCCCTACTCCAAACTCATTTTCTGTTTTTCTGCTTTGACTCACTGTGACTTTCATCTCAAACTTCCATTTGCACTTAAAAGAGTTGTCATTCATTTTATGTCTTTTCTATCCTAGCAATTGGTTAGCCAACCAGAAGAACATTCAAATGTTCTGCTTCCAAATAAGAGTAACTGCTGATATTAACATATAACAAAAGAATTTAGTTTTAGATATCCAATTACCTAACTCAAAGAGAATTGTAAAAATGTTTTAGGAATTACATGTTTAGGATGTCCTTATTTTTTAAATGATTGTTTTATTATCTAATTGTTTAATTCAGGCTGCATTACAATGATGTGTTTAGAAGATGTTTAGGAATTACATGTTTAGGATGTCCTTATTTTTTAAATGATTGTTTTATTATCTAATTGTTTAATTCAGGCTGCATTACAATGATGTGTTTAGAAGATGTTTAGGAATTACATGTTTAGGATGTCCTTATTTTTTACATGATTGTTTTATTATCTAATTGTTTAATTCAGGCTGCATTACAATGATGTGTTTAGAAGATGTTTAGGAATTACATGTTTAGGATGTCCTTATTTTTTACATGATTGTTTTATTATCTAATTGTTTAATTCAGGCTGCATTACAATGATCTGTTTAGAAGATATTTAGGCATTACATGTTTAGGATGTTCTTATAATAATAATAATTATAATAATATTTCACAAATGTTGTTGATGTTTATGGGATAAGCAACAGCCACTTTTGTGAAATGTTATTCACATATGAGAAAAATAATCATTACACTTTTGATAGATATAAAATGTATCTTTTTAATAAGTGGAGTAAGAACAATTGGTGTTAACATATACCGAAAACGCATGCATATACATATATACATACACACACAGACATACATACATACACAAATATATACATATATGTGTGTAAGTGTGTGTCTATCTATATACATATATATGTATATACATTATATATATATATATATATATATATATATATATATATATATATATATATATATATATATAAATAAAGAGAGAAAGAGAGACTGAGAGAGATATGATGGAATATTTACAGCACAACCAAGAATTCTGAAATAAATTATGATGTTTGGTCAGTTAGATTTTGAAAAGTGGTTCTCACTAAGAACTTTTTAGCACTAGATATATATATATATATATATATATATATATATTTATAGTGGTTTGCTAATACAAGAATAGCTTAGATGTGGACAAGCATGGAGTTTCAATTAATCTAGTGAGACCACCTTACTAACTATTACACCACATCAAAGTACCTATCTCTCTCTCTCTCTCTCTCTCTCCATATATATATATATATATATATATATATATATATATATATTTATCTATCTATCTATCTAGGTAGGTAGCTAGCTAGCTATATATATATTTATCTATCTATCTATCTAGGTAGGTAGCTAGCTAGCTATATATATATTTATCTATCTATCTATCTATCTATCTAGGTAGCTAGCTAGCTATATATATTTATCTATCTATCTATCTAGGTAGCTAGCTAGCTATATATATATATATATATATATATATATATATATATATTTACCAACTTGTTCCATTATTTTGGTGATCAACATTTAAAAGTCAGCATTATTTTATGACCAGTTGCACTGTTCTCTGGAATAAGCTGATGTTTTCATTTTACAGACATACTTTTGTAAAATGTAATACGTCCACAATAATAAGCATTTTCCTGATGATTTTTACCAGCACTTATATTTTTCTTCTTTTGTTTTTAGCTGAGCAAAGGATGCTCATTAATGACGCATGCTAAACTTAATAATTGAATTTACCAAATTGATTTCAAATATTTGAGTTTAATTATTGCTTAATATATTAAAATTAATTATATTTATCAGAGATACAACATTCGTAGATATAAACAGGCAGATTATAAAAATCAATGGAGACATGGAGATGGGCAGTTTCTCACCGCAACCAACTATCAAAGCAGAAGAAATGAGCCATCTAGCCCCCCAAAAGTTTTAAATATTCAATATTGTTCTCAGAGGAGTAGTATCTGTGGTCATTCAGGGTTGTAATGCAGGTGGTTGTATTCTCATGGAGGCAGCATTGGATGTGTGTGTGTGTGTGTATATATATATATGCAGCATTGGATGTGTGTGTGTATATATATATATAGTTAAGATATTTTTTATGTTTATACGTTCTTTTCATAGATACAAATATTTAAGTAAATTCTCTGTTTATAATAAACAGTATTAACAACATTTACCAACCTGAATGTCTGAGAAATTTTCATAGAAAATATGCGTCCTCCAACAGGAATTGAACCTGAATCCTGTAAGGAACCGTCATATAGCCTGACATGTCTTAACCGATTGGGCCACAGAGGAACGTTCAGTTAACAAGGTCGATTTTACTGTTTTTAAATATAGTATATAGGTTCAATTCCTGTCGGAGGATGCATATTTTCTATAAAAATTTCTCAGACATTCAGGCCAGTAAATGTTATTAATACTGTTTATTATAAAACAGAGCATTTACTTAAATATTTGTATCTATAAAAAGAATGTATAAACAGAAAAAATGTCTTAAACAATTGCTGGACTTTGTCCATTTCATAATATATATATATATCTCCCCTTTTTACCTGTGTTGTATTAATTTTAGATTGTGTTACAGTACTTGAGTATAAATGTGAGATCCCGTCTTCTTTCATTTGCATTCTGGTTGCCTGAAGAGCATGAAAATTTAATGACTGAAACTGTGCCCTCACTGAGCCTTTTTTTTAAATTGAGTTCACCAAAGCAGTAAAGCCACTAAGACACAAGGACTTACTGGGTGCGGAAGAATTAAAAAACAAAAATATTACTAAGGAGCAAGAACAAAAGAAGTGGAATCAGGGGGAGTGTAGATAGCAAATGACATTGCATTAAAATATTTGAAGATTAAATTGGGCTGGAAATCATGGAGCCAGAAGAGAGTTCCACAAGTGAGAAGTGTGAGAAAAGAAACTGTTAGCATAGAACTTACAGTTACTTCTAGCCAATTAAACTGTAAAATAATGAGACCCTGTTGTTATTTTAGACTGCACTTAAATTCATAAAGTCTAATTACCATAGCAAAGATCTCATCTGAACAATTACCATTTACAATAGTGGGAAAGTGACTGAATCCGAGATGTCAGATCAGAACCAACTGATCTTCCTTATATTTTAATTTTTATTGCTGATTCTTCCTTATATTTTATCCAGGATCTCTAAATCTATAGCATGAACAATGGACCATATGTGGCATTGGCAAATGGTCGACTTATAGATATGTAAGATAGATCCTGCAGAGAAAAATTGTCTAGCACCACACAGAGAACCAACTTTCTTAGCAGTTTACCTAGCAATGGATTCAATCTACGCTTTGTCACTTGGTCTTTTCTTCTTTCTTAGTTTGATTTTTTTTCTTGTGCAAGGTTTTTCTAGGTTTTTACTTTTTTTTGTATTAGTGTTTCCTCTCCTTATTTTTTGCTTGCTTTTATTGGTCTGGTAGTCTATAGGACGCACCAATCATTTTGAATTTATATATATATATATATATATATATATATATATATATATATATATGTGTGTGTGTGTGTGTGTGTATTGTTATGCTAATTTCACATGCACGCATGGACTCTCCCAGCTATAAATAGGAGCATGTACTGTCTTTCGGAGAGGGAAGTTTCCAGCATTCAGCTCTGTCAGTCGGATCGAACATTCTTGCTGTAACACTTCCGTTTATATATGTCTCTATTACTGTTTCTGTTAATATATTTGTTTAACTCAATTCCTCTCTTTGTGTCTTTATTAACTGGTCCTAACAAGGCCACAACACACACACACACACACACACACACACACACACACACACACATATATATATATATATATATATATATATATATGTGTGTGTGTGTGTGTATGTAGGTGTGTGTGTGTGATCTTCTTTTGAGTAAAGGATGCTCATTAATGATGCATATTAAGTTTAATTGTTGGCCTTAGTAAATTGCTTTCATATTTGAGCTTAATAATTGCATATTCACCTGTATTAATGATGACCAATGTCAGTAAAACTTGTTTCAATAACTGATCAGAACTCCAGACTATCAAGTACATTAACCATAAATAGAAAATAAGTTTTAACTTTTAAAATTTTATATCTTTGTTTCCAGGTTTACATTTTTTTACTATTCTTACATATTTTAATTTTCACTGGTAAATAATTATGCACAAAATATTTTTCACCAAGTTCACATATAAATGAAATTCTTCATTTAGTACAATTTCATTATGGCTATAATTGTTATTGATTCTGAGAACTTTCCTGATGTCAAATGTATGCTTTTTATGTTATCATTTTAATTAGGATATCTTAAAATGGCTGCCCAAAAATATAAAAATAATATTTATTTAAAAATACAGCAAATTCCTTTCTTTGCACAAAAGATACAGAATTTAAAAGGCGTATTCTTTGATAGTAAAATTTCAACTAACCAAAGCAAATTTATCTTTTTCAAGTAGAGACTCACACACACACACACACACACACACACACACACACACACACACATATATATATATATATATATACACACACACACACACACACACACATATATATGTATAAATGAACAGTAATTTTTGATTTATACCCTTTAGGTTGAATATCTTTCTTTAAGATATTTTAATTTAATTTCTTTTTCAGTTATGACAATTTTTTTTTCAAAAGCGAAATTGACCATGCATTGAATATTACTGCCAAACTTGAGTGCTGCTTTTGTTATATATTTAGAGATTCTTAATAAAATACAAAGAAGAATCTGCAATATTATAGGTCCTGACATGGCATTTCTAACCCACCACTGTAATGTAGCATCCCTTTGGCTTTTTCTGTAAATGCTTTCATTGTAATTTTTCTTATGAGCTTTCCTCTTTAGTAATTATTATGTAGACCTTACAAATTTAAGTTCAGTACTAGATTGGCAATTAGGTCTTATCATTTTGCAGTTGAAATGGTTAGATGTAATTGTAAGTCCTATGTTAACATTTTCTTCTACTGTACTTTTCACTTGTGAAACGTTTTTTCCAGATTCTTCTTTTCCAATTAACTTTGATTGTCAAAACTTTAAATGCAACGACAATCATTATTGTCTGTCTTCTTCATTCCTGTTCTTCTATTCTTTTCTCTCCTGAAAATTTTTTCTCATATTCTGTAACACTCAATAACCTTTTTGAATCTTAGTGACCTTATTGCCTTATTTGGGGCGAAATGATTAAAAAAATATTGTACAATGTCTTCTGAGTGCTTTCCGCTTCTATAAACAATTACCAAATAGTTTGATTTTTCTGTTCTATGTGTTTTTATCTTTTGTAGTTTTCAAGTTATGCACTTTCGTGTGTTAGTGGGAATTTTTTTTTTTTTTAATATCACAACTTTATGCTTCAGTTTATCATATCATATTATTTTTTACTATTATGATTGATCGTGAAATACATTTAGTATATTTGTACTTAAATTGAACAAACTTTTATTGATACTGTTTGTTTTTATGGTTAAGGCATCTCATATTTAAAGTTATTTTTATTTTACAGTTTATGTGATATAGTATTATTGATAAGTATTTGTTGAATTTCTAACGTTTATGTTATTTGGTGTCATGTGATAATACTGTAGTGACAGTGTAACCAATATCTGTATTGCTTGAATTTATTGAAGTTATTATTAGAGAGGCATTTACCAAATAGTCAACTAAATTCATTCACAAAATTTTTTTTTTTCATTTTTTTTTTGCTACATCATTGGTGGTGATCACCTGAGAGGATTTTTTTTTTTTTTTTGCAGTAAGTCATGAGTTTACTTTATTTTTTTATCAATATGTTCAATGTAATAATTTATTAGGTTTCTCATAATTTCTTAAATTACTGGACTATTTATTAAATTATTTGAAAATTTATGTTCAAGTTCTTCCCAGAAACAAGAAAAATGGCTTAAAACCCTAGAAAAAATTAAATTTAAAATCTTGAACATCGAACTTCAATTGGTATTAAACCA
>OZ038488.1:32786868-32789368 GCA_964036315.1 Acanthosepion esculentum
CTGAATTTTACCAAAAACAAAATAATTTCCATGCCTGAAGATGACTGAATGTACAGTTGAAAGTACTTGCACATTATATATATATATATATATATGTTTCCAAGAGGATAAAATCCAGGTAGAGATGTACAGTACAGAGCAGGAATATAAATTTAAAAGGCTCAAACACTAATATTCCATGTTTATAATGTTTTCTGTTTCCTTTTGAATTTGTAGATCTGATGAATAGTATCATGATTATGATTCCAATGTAATAAATTATAACCATGGAATATTAGTGTTTGAGCCTTCCATATATATATATATATATATATATATATATATATATATGTATATATATTATAAAACAAAATGTTGTAATATAATATAAAATGAGACATTGTATAACCTGTGTTTTTTAGATAACTTTGTGTTTCCAATAAAATCTAGTTTGCTTTCTTAGACTTAACTAATTGTCTTTCTTTTCATTGGTTAGATTTGCTTTGAATTAAACTAATGCACAATGGATTACATTGATGAAAAAGTCTTACATGTATCTGTGCTGTTTTTTTGTTCACTTCAACTTGAATGACCAGAGGCAAGTTACTTCAATGTGTATAGGGCAGAGAGCACTTGGTTCAACCGAGTGAACAGAATCTAAAGTGCTGTGTTACTCAATCGTATTTCACCCAAATTGACCATTGATGCCTCTTGTACTTTTTAGAAAATAGTCTTTTAAACCAGTTGAATGAAAGCACTGGAACTGTTCATACTGACTAATGCAACCAGGTTTTATGTACAACACTTATAATGTTAATAAATTGCAGCAAATTGGATCCTTAATGATTGCATTGTCATCTTTACAGCTGTCCTTCAGAGGAAATCAATGCAATTTTCTTAAAACACGACAAGAGAAACCTCACTTGATCTATCAATGATTCTTCTTGTTCATCATGAGATAAGTCAGATATATTTTTCTACTAACCAGTACAAATATGTATTAATTTGGTTGTACAGAAAATAAATTTGACACTTGATGTAAGTTGCATGATGCAATTTTCATTGTTTTTGCATCCTGTTATTTTCTTTCTGATACTATTTAAGATTTTGTACCGTGGAAAATTTAGTAACAAATCTGAAGATTTTATGCTTTTTCATATCAGATAACCTTTTACCAGACTGCTGCTGAGCTGCTATCTGAAATAAAGCAAAATTATTATGGATTACTAGTAGGAAGGTTTCTACTGTTTTACCATCAATATCCAGTTTTGAAGGGATAGGCCACTTACTTAATTACTTCTTACCCAAGCACAGGTAGGTTTTTCAACTGGACAGTCAAGAAGCACTTCCATATATTGAGCTCTTCTGTTAATATAAATAATGAGATTGTGTTCATCACTAGTTTGCTAAGCCTGTCACATAGATTTCAGCACCCAATATTCCCTAGCAGTCAGCCATAGATTTTCCTGATCCATTTTCAATTCTATTATCGAAAATTAAAAGAATTTGAAAAACTTCATAAACATCCTCTGTGTGTATATGCATGTAGTTTGATTAGTCATTGCAGCTTATGTAACTGTGTTTCCTCTATCGAGGAGTGTTTAGTTGATATGAACCTTTTAAAACTCTTTATTACATTTAACACCATCACTTGATGAGACACCAGAAGTGTTGAAACAAAATGGCTATTTTTGTAGTGATTTTATATCATATTTATGTCATAATTTTTGAATAAATTCTCTCTCTCTCTCTCTCTATATATATATATATATATATATTATATGCATGGTACTTAGTGGAAAGTACACAATATCTGTGATAGAGGTAACATATTCAGTTGTATGGATGTGAGTTTTTAACTCTGGATTTCATGCTATTCACAAAAGCATGAAACTCAGGATTACATTAGAAAATATATATATATATATATATAATTGTCATCCACAGACAGACTGTTTCACTGTATCACAGCTCTTCAGTGTGGCTAGACATCTGGTTGCCTCTAGCTAGGATCAAAACCCGACTGAATTGGCGTCAATAGGAAATTCTACCACTAAGCCGTCGGTGCACAGCAGGGATGCAGGTGAATTTTAGCGTATTTATTTTTAGATAAACACAACGACTGACAGGATTCAATTCGCTTTTACTGAAGAGTCATGCTATATCAGCCTTAATAGTCACTGTTTACAAACCCACACTTCCTTCCCCAGAGAGCTCAACCAAAATTTTAAGGAGCCTATATATATATATATATATATATATATATATATATATATATATATACATTTTTTTTTTAAGCTTTTCAACCCAAGGAAGGCTGGAAGCCACTAGCATGCAAGGGGTTACAGAAGGTTTGGAGGAAGGAAGAGCAGATAGGAATGAAAGGATGCGAAGGGAAGTGGATAGATCAAGGCAAGGGGGTTACAGAAGATTTGGAGCGAGAGCAGATAGGAATGAAAGGGGAAAGGATGTGGAGAAGGGAAGTGGATAGATCAAGGCAACTCGAGATGTCGATTGACGT
>OZ038488.1:32794368-32796868 GCA_964036315.1 Acanthosepion esculentum
TTGTGATGCTCTCTGTAGCTGAGCAGTGAAGCATGCTGGATCAAATGGGGGGTCTCTCCTACAAATGGAGATGCAGGCTCAATCCCTGCTGAGATTTCTTGAATGGAATGTTCATACCGATAGACACACTGTTTAAAGTAAAAATAAAAATGGTGCATCTGTTTCAAATATGAGTATCCACTATAATAATGTTTGAAGAAATATATACAAAAGGTATATTTAAGCAGCTAAAATTCTTTCTAACAAGTTTTATTGAACAATGCCAACACAATCTCTATCTATAAAAGGCAGGATGTGTGTGTAACGAATGCACGGCCGCAATTTTCAACAGATTTGCACCAAAATTTACATGCACATGTTCCAAGTTAGTGAAAAGGCCAAGACCAACTTTGCATTTTCCAACTCTCATCGATAGTGGAAATAATCCATTTTTTCATGCTTCTACAGCAGTTTTCATGTAGTTTGCAGCCATTTTCTACTGGCCAGAGTGAGAGCCTATAGCTGGCTGCCACGAATAGGCAGGAAGATTCTATTGGCCAGTGTGAGAGCCAACAGCTGACTGACATGAATGTTAACAAGCATGCAAAAAAAATCGATAGCTGCATTCGTCACAAGTGGGAAAAATTTAAATCTGCATGGCACTTTACTCCAATTGGCTCATTCGCTTGCTTAAACTCAACATTGATTCTGCAGAACTGGGTTGGGTATGAAAAAGTATTTGTTGTTAACATTCTTTTTTCATTCAGTTTTTCCAGTTACGAGTCCTTTTTTAAAGCTGATCATTTTGTGTTCATTTTGTTTAGTTCTTTTTTTGTAACAGATTTAATGTTTAGTATAGAGCTTATAAAAAATTCGCAGTGTGAGATAGGCAAGAAGTAAGGCATGTAGCAACATCAGCACAGCAAAGGGCACTCCTTTAAAGGCAAGGAAGGGCAAAAATATTTTAAGTCAAGTGATAGCGATTGCTGTATGAGTCGTACAATCTTTGAATCAAGCACGGGCAAAGCCAGGCCATGCTGCTAGTATGGCTATATAACATTTTATTTAGTTTTTACAACTTCCTCCTAAGTTGTTGTATGAGTGAATTAAAAATGGAAAACTTTCCAAAATTCATTATCTTGCATTTAAGTAGTTTTGACTCTCAGTACAGTCATATCATGAAAAACATATCAGTCAGTTATGTGCCATGCATGATACCTGCTTAGGCGATAGTGTATCTTTCGATATATGACTGATGAGGCAGATTTTTTTCCCGCAGTAGGTTGCCATTTCTTTCTGCAGTAGACCAGTTGCCATCCGAGGCTATAGAACCTGGTCTGTCCTGCTATTTACCCATAGCTGGGTGGAAAAGACAAGGAGTCATACCTTTCCCAAGGGTATTAGCACATAACTTATAAAAATATATTAATATATAGCACATTACTTATAAAAATGCAATATAAATGTTTCTAATAATTTCTACATAAGAAAGTCAGTCAGTTATGTGCCATATGTGATACACGCTTAGGTAATCATGTATCTTTCAATATATGACTGACGAGGCAGATTTTTTCCCCATAGTAAGTTGCCATTTCTTTCTGCCATAGGCCAGTTGCCATCCAAGGCTTTAGAACCCAGTCTGTCCTGCTATTTTACCCATAGCTGGAAGAGAAGAAGAGGATTCATACCTTTCCCAAGGGTATTAGCACGTAAGTGATTGTAATGGATTTGACTGGAATTCGAACTCAGCTGTCTGATTCCTCAATCTGAGCCACATCCATTACTCCACCATGCCTCCACATACATATATATATATATATATATATATATATATATATATATATATATATATATATATATATATATATATATATTGTGTGTGTGTGTGTGTGTGCATGCAAATATATAGAAAAATAGGAACGAACACGTTAGGTAAATGATCCGATGATCTTTAGTATTTTTGTTTTTATTTTTTAAAAAAAAACAGAGCTCAATACAAAAGTAGAAACTGTAACTAAAGTCTCCTCAGCATGGTTGCAGTATAAACCACAGGTGGGTTCTGTGGGTGTTGAACAATACACAAAATGTGCCTGAGCGAGCATCTGCAATAGGGATTGGCTAGCTGCCCTAGTAGATGGGTATCCTTGAGTGGCCAGCTATTATATATATATATATATATATATATATATATGAGGTGGATATATATGTATATATATATATATATATATATATGAGGTGGATATATATATATATATATATATATATATATGAGGTGGATATATATATATATATATATATATATATATATATATGAGGTGGATATATATATATATATATATATATATATATATATATATATATATATATATGAGGTGGAGATATACATATATATATATATATATATATATATATGAGGTGGATATATATATATATATATATATATATGAGGTGGAGATATACATATATATATATATATATATATATATATGAGGTGGATATATATATATATATATATATATAT
>OZ038488.1:32799368-32816868 GCA_964036315.1 Acanthosepion esculentum
TGAATGAAATATTAATCTTCCTTGACAAGTGATTGAATTATTGAACCAAACCTGAAAGTGATGTTAAAATTTAGGATGCAATCAACAGTTGATGTTGTAGTGTTTGTGAGTAAATCAAGAGTTCATGGTTCAATCCCAAGAAAAGCTTAATTACATTATTTTGAAAATTACCACAACAGATTCACCATTGTGCCCTTCTTCAATTGTTTGTTAATCTGAGTAACCTTCAGAGAATTTTGAACTGGGCCTTTTATTTAATCTATGGCGTATAATGTTCTTGTTCCACTGTCATTATCTTGAGATGTCTTGTTCTTTAGTTACTGTTCAGTTTTACACTGAGTCTAACTCTGTAGTACCTGGCCCAGAGATTGAACACACAAATACTATATCATTAAATTCGTGAACAAACACTTTAATCTACAAGGTGCCTCAGAAAAAAACACATGATTTTAGATTTACTATATGATGAAAAAATTAACTAACATTTAAAATTTAACTTTTTTAGTTTGAATGGCATATCTAAAATTTGTGTTTTTGTTCTGTTTTCAGCTATGAAATTTCTAACATATGCATTTGTTTCAAATAACAGTAACAAAAATTCCAACATTTAAATAAAATGTACCAAATTTCCTTTTTTTTTTCTTTTTTTGTAGTAGGCTATTTTCCTGTAGGACAATCCTGAACCTAGAAATTGGAGTCTTAAATGTAATGTTTTTCCTTCCTGCCTGCTGCTGACACTGCTGCTTCTATGATTGACTGCATTCACCAAGGCTGATTATATTTTCTTACTGCTGCTGTTGAATCTATATTGATATATTCAAGCAGAAAAAATAATAGTTTAAAAACAATTTGCTGATAGTTGCTGGCATACTTGACTCTATAGTTTTATCCAAATATTGGTCATCATATATTTTCTCATTCTTATGAAGAGAATTAAGATACCTGGTTGACTTATGTATATATGTTTTAGTTTTCCAGTATTTGAAACCTAATTTTTCTTAGCTGCCATATCACAACCAGATTCATTATGGTTTTCTGGAGATTCCATTTCTTAATTATCTGTGAAAAACCATAATGTCTTTAAAAAGTTTGTGGAGCCGTTTCCCGTTGCCTTATCTCTGGTTTTGAATTTAGAGTTGCTCTTCTCTTAGAATGGCTGTCACCTAGGCTAGAAAGTCTAACCTACCAAGATATTTAATCCATAGCTGGAAGAAATGGATTCATGTCTTTTCTAAAAGCAATAGGCTGAAAGTGAGTGCCACAGAGTGGGCGATAATTTGAACTTTCTGCACTGATAAGTTTTGTTATCTGCATATCCATCTAGCCTAATACTTTAGTATTAAATATGAATAGAGGAAGTATTTATTAAATATGGGACTCAAATTTATTACAATAGGAAGGTAAAATGAAAGACAGATATTCATCAGTCCCATAACCAGGTGTGGTCATAGAACCATTGTGCAACTGAACACTTGGCCAGTTTACTTCACGTCCGGGTTGAAAGCCAGCCATAAAGGTGTTCATTCATATGTGGTGTGTCTTCGGTAAATAGACTTGGCAGAGCCTATCCCTCTCCAGGTTAAACCACAAACAATGTCCTGCATCTTGAAGTCTTGCTTTGGTTATCGATTCCATCAGGAGAACTCTGTGGTCTTGTCATTGAGTTCAGTCTAGGAAACCCTCCCCCAAGCAATGCAATGCTGTTGCCATACTGGACTGTTTGCATACATAGCTATGGAACCCTTGCTTACCTCATTGTGCTAAATAATTACTGATCCTACAAAAAGGTTCTTCCACCCTTTGACAGGTCTTGTTTTTAATCCTGCTGGGTGTCTTGCCACCCTCCTGACCAGAAAGTCCTGGTGGGGAACTGGTATAATTCTATGTTCAAAAGCAATTTATAACTATGACAAAGGTTGATACTTATGAAAATAAAAGATTCAGTAATATGATTATTGTGGTTTAAAAGCTTAAAATAAAAAAAAAGAAGTTTCTCCCAGAATCTTTTTCATCCTTCCTTACTCTCAAATCTCCTTCTTCCTCTCTCACAACCTTTCTCATACAAAACTAACAAAATTTTAGTCTTGAAAAAAAAGGAGAAATAATAAAACAGTGAATAAATATATATGAAAATATATTTGAAAACTGTTTTGGAATCTAAGATCAGAATGACAAATTGCAAGAGGATTAAATTCATATTTCTATCAAATGTAACAAAAAGAAATTTATATCAGTGGCAAAAACTAAGGTTTAAACTAATTTTGCCAATAACTTGTTTTAATATGCAACTAAAAATCACATGGATTCACCACTCTAATCAATATCAGTGATTGAATTCTTTATTAAAACAACTTTAGATTATTTGGCACATCAAGTGAATTCCAAAGAACTATATTTTTTGTTGATTTTTGTTAAAAGAATGTCACTATAAAATCTTTCAGAAATCTTAGAGATTCAGTTAACTACACAGTAAAAAATTAATGACATGAGTTTTAGTAGAAATTTAAGAAAAAAAGATTTACTTTGAAATGTAATTATTGTTTTATTTAACAGAAAAATATTCCAAATGTTCACATATAGAATTTCAACATTTAACAATTTCAGTTATCATGGGCAGATTTGAGTATCTAAATATTGGGGAAATGAGGAATTATATGACACATATATATAATGCATGTATGTAATGTTCCCAAGAGAATAGAATAACATGTGTGTGTGTGTGTGTGTTTGTTTGTGTGTGTGTGTGTGCGTATATATATAAATATATATATATATATGAACATTATATATATATATATATATATATATATATATATATATATATATATATATATATATATATGAACATTATGTATATATATATATATATATATATATATATATATATATATGAACATTATGTATATATATATATATATATATATATGAACATTATGTATATATATATATATATATATATATGAACATTATGTGTGTATATATATATATATATATGAACATTATGTGTGTATATATATATATATATATGAACATTATGTATATATATATATATATATATATGAACATTATGTATATATATATATATATATATATATGAACATTATGTATATATATATATATATATATGAACATTATGTATATGTATATATATATATATAAACATTATGTATATGTATATATATATATATATATATGAACATTATGTATATGTATATATATATATATATATATATATGAACATTATGTATATGTATATATATATATATATGAACATTATGTATATGTATATATATATATATATATATATATGAACATTATGTATATGTATATATATATATATATATATATATATATATGAACATTATGTATATGTATATATATATATATATAAATATATATATGAACATTATGTATATGTATATATATATATATATGAACATTATGTATATGTATATATATATATATATGAACATTATGTATATGTATATATATATATATATATAAATATATATATATATGAACATTATGTATATGTATATGTATATATATATATATATATATATAAATATATATATATATGAACATTATGTATATGTATATATATATATATATATATATATATATAAATATATATATATGTGAACATTATGTATATGTATATATATATATATATATATATATATATATGTGAACATTATGTATATGTATATATGTATATATATATATATATATGAACATTATGTATATAAATATATATATATATGAACATTATGTATATGTATATATATATATATATATATATATATGAACATTATGTATATGTATATATGTATATATATATATGTATATGAAGATTATGTATATATGTATATATATATATATATATATATATGAACATTATGTATATATGTATATATATATGAACATTATGTATGTATATATGTATATATATATATATATATATATGAACATTATGTATATATAAATATATATATATATTTATATATATATATGTACATTATATATATATATATATATATATATATATATATATGAACATTATGTATATATATATATATATATATATAAACATTATGTATATATATATATATATAAACATTATGTATATATATATATATTTATATATATATATATATGAACTATGTATATATATATATATTTATATATATATATATATGAACATTATATATATATATATATATATATATATATGAAAGTGAATATAGAAGTCAACACTTAGAGGTGACAGGCTGTTTCATGCTAGACGCAATCGTGGCCTGACGATTGTGTCTATATTTACTCACGCTCTATCTCTGATGTTGAGCACTTTATCCCATAAATATAGCACACCTTCAGAGTATATTTCTTCATATATATATATATATATATATTTAAATACCTTGACAATATATATATATATATATATATATATATATACACACAAACAATATACGTAGTTATTAAAAAAGAATGAGCCAATTTCATGACACATTGCTTCAGTTTTCAAGCATTATCACAGATTGAGTCAGTGACGATTTGAAAGAGTTTTCTACATTTTGAATGGCTCCCACATGGCTGCAGTCAACTCAGTGGATCATGACATGTTGATACGCATCTGGGAGGAATTCTCTTATCGTATTGATGTTGCCCATAATGCAGGTGGTGGACACATTGAACATTTGCAAGACAGGAAATAAAAGTTGATTGTGAATAGAATACTTGTGACTTGGCTGGAGTTTTTCTATTGCTTTTCCTTATTAAAATATTACATAATGAAATCTTTAATGCTCACCATGACATGTGGCTGAAACGTTCTAAAAGTACTGATGTTGCCAGTAATGAGACATTAAATTTTTCCATTGCCCTATCCATTACTCAAATCAAGGACTTCTATGCTTGTGTCCTTAGACAAAATGAGCAACAAGCTTCTCTATTAGATCTATTTCTTACCTCCTCTCCTCACTCTTGCTAAGCTTTTCAATACTGCCCTCTTCATAACTTGGACATCTCTATGGTTGCTATTAAAATCTCCTTTCAAGCATCCATGAAACAGGAACCTCCTATCCATAACACCTCTTTCAGTTACTAGGATGCTGATTTTAAACTCATTCCTTGATTTTTTTTTCATGACACCCCTTGGACATCTTCAACCTCTCAATTGAAAATTATGCCAATGAGGTTTCTCATGGATGCTTTCATCCCTGCTTGGAAATAACAGGTGAAACCGCAAACCACTCCATGGCTCACACCATCATGCTCAGCCACCATAGCACACAGAAACCACTATTTCCGGCTATACCAACAAGACAGCTCTTATCATAACAGGTACCTATTTGCTACTGCTTATAATAAATGTAAGCATGTTCACAAAGGAGCTAAGTCCCTGTTTGCTGAGAGAATGAGGCACCGTATAATCTCTAACAAATTTGGTTCTTAGGATTATTGGCAGCTCTGTAATAGGGTACTGAATAATTACAAGGTTTCTATTGCAAGGTATGTAATCAATCTGAGGTGTTATCATTCTCTTCTGATAAAGCTGAATGCTTTTCTCGTAAATTCTCTTCAGATTCTGCTCTTGATTCATCTGGAGTATCCATGCCTAACTTTCCACTTAGAATGAAATCTCTGTTGAGTGATATGCATATAACCCCTTCCATCGTTTCTGCTATCATCTCTATCCTTGATCCCCACAAAGCATGTGGACTAGATGGTATCCCTTTAATAGTCATTAAGAAGTGGGCTCCTGCACTGGCTCCTGTTCTTTCTAACCCGTATAATAAATGCCTCCTGCTTTTCTGTCTGTTGGAAATCATTGTCTGTTGTTACAGTTTTTAAGAACTCTGGTGAACCATCCAACCCATGCTATTGGTTTATTAACCTTCTACCTCTTTTTGGAAAATTCCTAAAGCCCCTAATCAATGCTGAATTGGTTCATCATTTCTTATTGCAGGGCCTTTTCTCAGACAAACAATATGGCTTTTGTTTCTTCAGGTCAACTGCTGATGTCCTGATGATATAATGGAAAATGTCTGTCATGCTCAAGATAAAAACAGTAATGCCCAGGCTGTAGTATTGGACATCTCAAAAGCCTTTGAAAGAATCTGGCATTCAAGTCTTCTCCAGAAGCATTTTTCAGCTGATCCAGTCATTCCTATCAAATCATGAAATGGAAATCATCCTGAATGGCCACTCGTCTATATCCTTTCGTACTAAGGCGGGTGCTCCCCAGGGCTCCATCCTTGGTCCTACACTGTTTTTAATCTTCATTAATGACATCCCTGATGATATCAGCTCTCAATTTGGCATCTACACTGATGACACTGCCATTTAATTCAGCCTCAATAGTAAGGTTGATCTGTCCGACAAGGTTAAAATGGCAGGTGATGTACAAAATGACCTCAAAGCCATCATTAACTGAGGCAAAAGATGGCTTGTCAATCTTAACACCTCCAAAACCAAACTTCTCTCCATTAATCATCTAAGAGACCTCTCTCTGCCTTCCATCAGCATGGCAGATGCTATCCTCCAGGAATGTAACTAGTTGTGCCTACTTGGTTTAATGTTCTCAGCTGACATGAAATGGAAAGACTATATTGAATTCCTTGCTAGGTCAGCTGCTGAGAAAGTCAGTTCACTGTATCATGGAAGACAGTTTTTCTCTCTAAGAACCTGTCTTGCTTGTCTATAAGTCAACCATTTGTCTATGCTTAGAACATTGCTGCAATATGGTCCAGTTCCCTTGATATTTACATGGAGCTCCTTAATAAAGTCCAAAGAAAAATCAGCAATATTATTGGTCCCGATCTGGCAGTTTGGCTTCAGTCACTTGACACTGCTGTAATGTTGTCTTTCTGTGCATTTTTTATAGATACTTTCATGGTAATTGTTTGGATGAGCTCTTCACAATGGTACCTAGACTTTATGAATTTAATCACAATACTAGATTGGCAGCAAGATCTCATCAATTTGCAGTCAAGTGGGCTAGATGTAACCATAAGTTCTATGCTAACAGTTTCATATGAATTTATCCTAAAAATGTTGTCGGCATTAAATAACCCATTGAGGTTGATATGCCGTAAAAAAAATAAACCAAACCAATCTAAACCAAAGAATACATATTCTATTCATACGAATCTATCCTAAAAATGTTGTTGGCATTAAATAACCCATTGAGGTTGATATGCTGTTAAACAAAACAATCCAAAGCAAAACCAAATATCTGAATTAGTTAGATGTAACCATAAGTTCTATGCTAGCAGTTTCTTTTCTTGCACTTCTTGCCTGTGGAACCCTCTTCCAGCCCAATGCTTTCCAGCCAAGTTTAATGTGCAAAAATTGAAATGCAATGTCAATGGGTATCTACTGTCCTCCTGACTGCTCTTTTCTCTTTCTCTTCATTACTGTTTCTGTTCCTAATTCCTCCCCACCCTGTAACCCCTTGCGTCTTAGTGGCTGTACTGCCTTGCTTGGGGTGACACGGATTAAAAAAAAATAATGTCAACAAAGCCAGCTAGAAGTCAAATCAGAAATAGTATTTATGAATAACACATATACAGATACCAGGATACATTAATGATCGAATTAATATTAACAAATATTACTGTTTATTCTTAAGATCATCTGGCATATACTGACAGTTTTTTTTAAATATCTGAAGGAATCAAAAAAAAAGTCTGAATGATTTTTCTTGGAAGGAATGGAAGGATTTTTCCTTTCCTTTTTTATTTTGAGTTTTTATTTCTCTGCATATTAGGTTGATATCAAATAAGAAATTTTTTAAAACCCTCATTCAGAGTTGTAGTAGAGGGTGGTGGGAGTGAGAATCCCTTATGCAATCAGGTATAGCCAGTTATTTCCCCCTGCTGTCTATGTTATGTAGCATTCAGAATATCATATTGTGTTTTATTTCTTGACTTATTTTTGACTTCCTTTTCTTCATTCTCTCTCTCTCTCTCTGAAAGCACTGGGAAAAGAAATGATGTTCTATACAGCAATACTTGCGCAGATAAGAGACACAAGAAAATTTATGAACTCAGGTGAATGGAAAATTGTTTTTAGATTTACATGTATAGATGTATAACAAAGTCAGTTTATATGAGAAAGTAATGAGGAATCTTATCTGAGGAACACAGAAACGAACATAAAAAACTTGCTGATCTTTGCCCAATATGTGTGCATCTGAAGGATGCACATAACCAGAACAGACATATAGAAATATAAAAGTGTGAATACATATGTGTGTGTGTGTGTACATGTATGTATGTATCTGTGTTTACACCATGTGTATGTGCATGTACACACTTTATAAGTGTGTGTATATATGTGAGTTTGTGTACACTGTATGTATGTATGTATGTATATATATATGTATATATATATAATATATATATATATGTGCATGAGTGTGTGAATTTGTGTACACACACACACACACATATATATATATATATATGTGTGTGTTTTGTACACCTATAAATGTGTGTGTATTGTGTACATTGTGTGTGTGTATATATATATATATATATATATATATATATATATATATATATATATATATATATATGTGTGTGGGTGAGTATAAGTTTGTGTACACTGCATGTGTGTGTGTGTGTGAGTATAAGTTTGTGTACACTGTATGTGTGTGTGAATATAAATGTGTGTCTTTATACATTGTGTATATATATATGTGTTCACTGTATATGTGTGTACATTGTGTGTCTATATATATATATATATATATATATATAATATGTATGTGTGCATGTGTTTGTATATTGTATGTGTGTGTATATATATACATATGTGTGTCTTTATACATTGTGTATATATATGTGTTCACTGTATATATGTGTACATTGTGTATGTATATATATATATATATGCATGTGTGATTGTGTGTGTGTGTGTATATATGTGTGTGTGTGTGTGTGTGTACATTGTGTGAATGTGTATATGTGTGTATGCATAGATATATATGTATTGTGTGTGTGTTTACTTTGTGCCTATATATCTATATATATATATATATTGTGCATATATGTGTGTGGACGTGTAAATTGTGTAAACATAAAATATAAATATCTGTGTATGTGTTTATTCATATATATATATATATATATATATATATATATATATATATATATATATATATCTGTGAGTGTGTGCAATGTCTGTGTATATATTTATATATATATATGTGTGTGTGCATGCATAGATATGTACATATGCATGTTTGTACATATATGTTTGTGTGTATACACACACATATATATATATATATATATATATATATATATATATATGCTTTTTGTGTGTACATATACGTATGTGTACATTTACATATATATGTGTGTATGTACATATATATGTGTCTGTTTGTGTACAGATATATATGTGTATATTTTTAACAGATATGTGTGTGTGTTTGTATGCATATATGTCTGTGTGTGTAAAAATATATATATATGTGTGTCAGATTACACACACACATAAGTAAGTGTGTATTTGTACAAATATCTATCTATGTAAATGATAGTGTTTTTTTAACTACTCATCATGTATATTTATTAATCATAACTATGACAGCACTGTTCCCTTTTAACTAATACCTGTTGCTTTCAGTTGCACCCTATGCTTAATATTTAGTACTCTGCAATATTAATATTACTTTCCTTTCCACTGCATTCTATGTCAAGGCCCTTTAATATCCTTATTGTTAATTTCACTCAAAGTTGTTTTCTGTTGCCATAGCAGGATTGACAACACAACTATGAAATTCAAACACTATTTTCCTGTATCAGATTCACCTTCAGTGTCAAGGTAAACATTTTGTACAGAAAAATGAAGTCACATACAGATTGATAAAGGTTAAGCTGGGTGCAAAAGAGGAGAATACTTTAGTTTTATTTCCACTATTTATATTTGGATTATTGTCCTCATCTTTGTTGTTGTTACCACTGTACCCTCTGGTCTTCATCAGGTGGATATTGATTTGAGTAACCTACTTTATTTAATCTATGAGGGTAGACTGTTCTCAGTCCACTATCAAGGGACATCATGTCTAGTTATTTTTAGTACTACTCAGTTATTGTTTCTGCTGAATTGAAGTACATACTACCTGACCCAGGGATTGAATTCACAAATACTATGGGAGTTCAATCCCTGAGCTTGGCAGTATTTACTCTTTGGGGCATGCACTTAACATCACATTGCAAGTTTTACAGAGAACACCAATGAGTTTAATTTTATTCTAAATTCTTAAGCTTAAATCGATAAAATACATATTTAGTGTCTTTATCTTGCCTTGCAACATTGGTACTATATTATGAGAGAGTGATACAAAAATCAGATTTTATTTTGACGTTTTATCTTCTGCTGATTACAAACTTTGTCACTCACAATGTGATTACTACTGTGTTCAATAAGAAACCTTGTTTGATTCATTTAATCTCTGAGTGATGTCTCCAGGGAAGAAAAGTTATTATCTGGATATTTAATAAAGGAACATCACTGGGTCATCATCTTCATCATGATGTTGCAGTTGGTAATAGAAGTTAAATAAGAGTTTGAACAAAAAAAATGTTCATTTTCATATCCTGATCTTAACTAATCTATTTTTGTACACAATTAGAAAAAATCAAACTGTCATCAGTGTTGGATGGTTAGTGTCTTCTGATGAAAGTGGGAAATCTACATGAGATTAAATTGTACAACAGGATTAAGTATTATGGAAGAATATGATCCTATTAACAGGGGCATTGATGTAAGCAAAATGAATGTATAGAAAATTATCTTTTCAAAAAGAGAGATAACCTAGAGTTATAAGAAAATGTCATAATAAAACACATTTGAATCTGCTGATATTGGATTAATGGATAATGAACTAAGTTAGGTAGATATATATGGTAAGCACAGGATATACCTGGTGGACTTAATTTGGCAATTAGTTGGAGATTTGTCTCCAGCTGAGCTGGTTGAACTCTCTGCATTTGGGCAGAGAGGAACCCAGATGAGGCTGTGCCGAAGGGCAGAATCTTGTCTGGAGTGGTAGACAGCTATATGGGGCCTATGGGGAATTTTTGCCAGAGCCTATGGTCTCAAATATCCCATGTTAAATTCAGCCTTGTGCCACATCTGGTCGTGTGGAGCGGTTGGCAAATATCCTTGCTTCGGCAATTAGTTGGAGATTCATCTCCAGCTAAGCTGGTCGAACTCTCTGCCTTTGGGTAGAGAGGAACCCAGACGAGGCTATGCTGAATGGCAGAGTTTCATCTGGGGAGGTAGACAGTTACCCAACCCCTTTTTATGGGGTCTATGGGGAATTTTTGCCCAAGCCTATGGGCTAGGTTTTGCCCAGCATTAAAAAACAGCCTTGTGCCACATCCTGCTTCACAGGGAGGTAAAGTAAATAACCTTACTTTGGCAATTAGTTGGAGATTCGCTTTCAGCTGTGCTGGTTGAACTCTCTGACTTCAGGCAGAGAGGAACCTACATGAGTCTATGCCAAAGGGCAGAGACTCGTCTGGTATGCTAAACAGCTACCTGACACCATTTTTTCATGGGGTCTACAGGGAATTTTTGCCCGAGCCTATAGGCTCATTTTGCCCTGAATTAAAAAACAGCCTTGTGCCACATCCTGCCTCGCAGGGAGGTAAGGTAACTATCCTTGCTTCAGGAATTACTAGTCTGCTAACCAATTCCCTGTCTTTCAGTAGTGTATTCTCTTTTAAAATAAACCTCTCTTTCTTTCATCTACACCCATGTTGCTGTTCCTTTTACTTGAGTACCACCTCTGTCTGTTTGTAACCATCTTTAAGGCTACAATACTTTTTATTTACTTAAAATGAGTGTTTATATATGAGACAAATATGTTCTTTTTGTATCTTTGATATTTGAAAGGATTTAGATGCAGAAGTACCAATACTCGATTATGCGTGAGATAAACAGCCTTTAGAAAATCAAATGTTAAAAAGAAAAAAATCAAGGCCATGTTTTAGCTTGTTGATTACTCAACTTAGCTTTCCCAAATGCCCATTAGAGGGTGTACTGTTTTTGTCTATAAAAAGACAAACATTTCCTTGTACTTATTTTTCTTCCAGGTGTAGTAGCATATAGATAAAGATGTGCCTGCTAGGGTATGTCCATTTCCTTTGTTGACTTATGACTGACTGAACTCTCTCTCTCTCTCTCTCTCTCTCTCACACACACACACACACACACACACACACACACACACACACACACACACACACATTTCTAATAGCTAAGGTTTTAATGTATTTTCCTTTCCTTTCAACAGTGTACACATTAATGTAATTTTCTTTTGTTGATACATGTATTAATTGTTTGGTTAAATTCCATGTTTTTTTTTTTTTTGTTTTTTTTTGCCCAGACTCACATGAGTCCACCAAATATTGTTTGCAGGACAAATTTTCCAGGAGCCATTAAATACTTACTGGAAAACATACACACCTTGCAACAAAAGTGGTGAGAACCTGCAATAAGTTATTATTTTGAAACAAAAACACTTACTTCATTTACCATCAGTTATAGAAATTCATAAGAAGAATTTGAGAATCTTATTCTTTTACAGTTGAATGACTCTTATGCAGTCAGTCAAAAAGTAATGAACTGGTCAAACATGAATAGTATATTTTAGTTTGCCACAATTGAGTTTTGACAGTTTTTTTTCTCTTTTTGACTCTCAATAGCTGCAGTTGGTGTTGAATTAATTCATTTTAGAAGCTTTTTTTATTTTTAAGTTTCCAATGGAACATTGCCTCCAGATATGCTTGCCAAAATATATTTTTACATTTGGCATATGCATATTTCTAATTGATCACCAAAAGCCAACCTTATACAGCGTGACTCATAATAGCTTAGAAAGTTGAACATTGAAACCTTGTAAATTTCCACATATATTTAATATAGAATTAAGAACAAAGGCTCTACATCCACATTTCAAATCTGACTCTTTCATCTCTACATTTCATCTGTTGTTTGTAAAGCGTGATTTAAATCAACTTGTTAAGAAGTTCTGCAATGGACACAATTCTGATTCAGGTTAAATGTATTTAAAATTTAATTAATGTTATAGTATTCTTAGTTGTTTCTCACAACTAATTTTGTGAAATGAGCCAAGAAATTAATATATGTATATAAATTCTTTGATATTGGTTTATGAAAGCCAAAATACTCAGAAATCAGAAGACTTATATTAAAGTTTTCACTGGAGACCAATTAAATTATTCAATCATGTAAAAATAAAGAAAAATCCTTAACAATGAGTTTTTGTTGATCTTTCACCAAACTTGCACCATATATATCTACCTATCTATATAGCTCTCTCTCATTATATATATATATATATATATATATATATATATATATATATAGTGAGGGAAAGGAAATGCACCAGATATTTGAGAACACACCTTGAGTATGTTATAATTGAAAGACACCACCTAACATAATGCTATGTGGCACAAGCAAACTTTTAACATTACCATTTCTCTTTTAAACATATTGAGAACATTAAGATGGCATCTTCAAATATAAGAGAGAAAATGAAAAGGAATATGATGATTATGGAATTGTCCACCAACCCCAGTGACTCAGAGATTACCAGCTTCTTGAAAGTAGACTGGTGATCAGAATGAATGACAAGTGCCTCCGTGCAGACCTCATGGAGGTACCTAAAGTACAGGATATCAAGCTGACATTTGTGATGGTCCTGGGTGTCATGAGCAGTGAGGGATAATTCATACTTTTTGACTTCTTCCCAGAGGAACTTAGGGTCAATGCCATCTGTGGAATAATTGGCTATGATTACGTGTAATTGACAAAATTTGCAAGAGGCAGAATTGACAAAGTTACTTCATAAAAAATTAGAGGAAGAAAAAGATCAGGGCAAAATAATACTAAGCAAACAATATATATATATATATATATATATATATATATATATATATATATATGTATATATATATATATGTATGTGTATATATATATATATATATATATATATATATATATATATATATATATAAAAAAACTTATTTTATCTACCTTGTTTTTCAAATATATATTCCTATTAGCACGGAATATAACAATAATCATTTTATTTTACTTGCATTATATATATATATATATATATATATATATATATACATATAATGCAAGTAAAATAAAAAGGTAATTGTTATATTCCGTGCTAATAGGATATATATTTGAAAAACAAGGTGGATAAAATAAGTAAAGGTTTATTGTAAAAAAAACAGTACAATAAAGGTAACAGTTATGCACAAGGTCGTTGCAAGTCAATAGTAGTGAGTGCTACTTTTGGAAAGTCAGTAGTTCGCACATAAATCTGAGTCATACTCAACAGATTCCATCTAGACATTATTTACTAGCCTCCTCACAAGGTAGGACCATGTAAGTGAATGTAATGTATTTGACTAGAATTTGAACTCGACTCTTGAATTCCTCAATCCGAACTGCTATCAATTATTCCACTGTGCCTCCTCCATGAAAAGTAGAAAAGCCAATTAAAAACAAAGGGTTACTGGGTGTGAAAGAATTGGAAAACAGAAGCATTTCTGAGGAGCCAAAATAATAGAAGAGTAATCAGGAAGACAGTATATAATGATTGACATTACATTAAAATTTTTGAAGATCAAATTTGACTGGAAAGCAAGAAGCCAGAAGAGAATTCCACAAGCAAGAAATGTGAGAAAAGAAATTGTTAATTATAACATACTCAAGGTGTGTTCTCAAATATCTGGTGCATTTCCTTTCCCTCTCTCTCTCTCTATATATATATATATACTTTGGCTTAGATCTAGCCAATTCAACTTAAAATTGATGACTTTGTTGCTAATCTAGTATTGACATAACAACAATTAACATGAAAGTATTTATAGAAAAGGCACAGAAAAGCAACTTTAAAGTGGAGGAAAAGTGACTGAAGCTGAGACACCAGGTCAGGACCAATAATATTGCTGATTTTTCTTTGGACTTTGTCAAGAATCTCTAAATATATAGCAGGAGCATCAGACCATATATGGCAGCAATATTCTAAGGATGGATGAATGGTAGACTTATAGATATGTAAGATAGATTCTGGAGATAAAAATTGTCGCGCACAATGCGGTTAACCACCTTTCTAGCAGCTAACCTAGCAATTGATTTAATGTATCTTTCCACTTCATGTCAGCCAAGAATGTTAGCCCAAGAAGGCACAATGAGTCACTTTCCTGGAGGTTAGCATCTGCCATGCTGAGTGAAGTCAGAAAAAAGTCTTTAAGTTGATTAATAGAGAGTAATTTTGTTCTGCAGACATTAAAATTAACAAGCCTTCATTTCCTATAGTTAACAACAGACGGAAGGTTATTTCTGAGATAAGCCACCAATTTGATTTTATTGATCTGACCAGACTTCCCATTGGGACAGGTTGTCTCAAGGTCCTTGATAAAATCAAGAGATGGATATGCAATGTAATTGGCCCTGATCTGGCATCTCATCTGCAGTCGCTCTCTCACAGATGTGCTATTGCCTCCCTCTGTCTTTTTTACAAATACTTTCATGGTAACTGCTCCGATGAGCTGCTTTCGCTGGTTCCCAGACTTCATGAATTTAAGCGTTCAACTAGACTGGCATCTCGCTCACACCCTTTCACTGTCAAAACTGTTAAATGTAGCCATCTCTTCTACTCCAATAGCTTCCTGTCTCGCAAATCTCGCCTGTGGAACTCCCTCCCCTTTTCCTGTTTCCCTGATAGCTATAATCTCCAACTATTCAAATGTAATGTCAATCAACGTCTCCAGATGCCTTGATCTATCCCCTATCCTTCTCTTCATCCTTTGCTTTTTTCACTCCACTTTGCTCTTGCTCCAACTTTCTGTAACCCCTTACATTCTAGTAGCTTCCTGCCTTTCATGGGGTGAAACACTTAAAAAAAAAGTTTGTGTCATCAAAATAGATACAAATTTGAAAGCTGACACTTTATATAGAAAAGTTAATCTGATGGTTCTTAGAAAGTGCTTCATTAGAAAAATTGATAACATCAAGAAAAAGATTATAAAACTTTTCAAAGAGTTAAACTTTAACAACAAAATTGAAACTAACTTGAACTACATGAAGTCGTTTGATGTTACATTAAATTTTAATAATGAAGTTAGCTTGCTTTTTGAATGGCTAGTAATCTACTCTATTGCTATTTCCCTGGCAAATGTTCAGATGAGTTCCAATCTTTAGTTTTACCAGTTCAGAACTTTACAGTTATGGCTCATCAGGCTACAAACATCTGAACAAACATTGTAAACCATTATTCATTTTAACCACCGTTTCTTTCATCTTAATTTCACTGTCTTTTCATTCCAATTACAAAAAAAAAACATCTATGTATGCTACAATATTTCAAAAGATCATTTGTTAGCATGCCTTTCAGCTACATAATCTTTATATTTTTAGGCATTTGGTAGCATAAAGTTATCCAGTATTTCCGCATTAAGCCAAAAGCATCTAAATTTAATCAGAAATCCTAAATTTTAAATGCAATTATAAGAAACAATTATCTAATAATTTATCTAATAAATTGTTTGTAATAGTAGTAAATTATATATTTATATGTTTATCTTTTGTCTATCTGGCTATCTGCCTCTCAATTTACCCCTCTCCACTACCTCCCTTTCCCTTCTCTCCTATACTCTATTTCTCCCTCTCTCACTGAGAGATTGATAGTTTGATATAGAAAATGAGGACATTTATCAATATTGCATGGGAACTTAGTCTTAAATTTCAATGATATCTTCAGATCATATATCTAGATGTCTATGTCTTTATCTACAAACACTCCAACTCCAATATTGCATATTCTTCTCCTATAAATATAGCAAAGATTAAACTTCGACCTTTTGTCATCTTAATTCCTGTTCTTTTATTGTCCTTCTTAAAAATGTTTTGTTTTTCTCTTATTATTTCACATTCAGTAACCTCTCACATCTTAGTTGCTTTTTTACCTTGCTTGAGGTGAAATATATAATAGTATTTCATACATTATTGTAGTGGATACTCATAATTGAAATACAAGCCCCATTTTTTTTTAAACAGTGTGTATTACATCCTTAATACATAATGCTTGACGTAATGAAAATATTGCATTAAAAAAATCAATTAATTCTTTCGAAAGATACATATGAGATGAAGATCAAATACAGATCTAGATCAGAATCTGATAGGATGATTACATTTCCTAAATATACATACATATATATATATATATATATATATATATATATATATATATATATATATATATATATATTCAATATATTCAATATATATATATATTTATATATATATTCAATATATATATATATATATATATATATTCAATATATATATATATATATTCAATATATATATATATATATTCAATATATATATATATATATTAAATATATATATATATATATATTCA
>OZ038488.1:32819368-32981868 GCA_964036315.1 Acanthosepion esculentum
AAACAACAAAGCAAAGAAGGCAGTATGTACAGTTTTATTTGTTTTGTTCTTCATTGTAGAATTACTTTGCATCTGGGGTCAGTTTCTGCAAATGTATGAGATAGGATATGCATAGAAAAACAGTAATATGCATTGCAAGTGACCCTTATATAAGAGCAAAACTATATTTACTGATACAGGTATTTCTTCATATTTGAATATATATATATATATATATATATATATATATATATTGATATAATGTGTGTGTTGGTAGGATGTACAATAGTATCCAAAACAAAAAAGAAAAACTTTTAATCAAAGAAAATCTTGGCTTATGTTCTCTTTGGCTTCATCAGTTCAACTAAAAAAAAGAAATATGGAAGAATGCATTGGAAGAGAGTTTTTGGGATCTCTGAGGATAAGTTCATTGTCATAAATCATTGTTCTCACTTGTCATGGATTCTGGCTATGGCTAGAACAATTAATGTGATTTATGACAATCAACTTATCCTCAGAGAACCCAAAATCTCTCTTCCAATAAATGGTTTCATATTTCTTCTTTTACTTGAACTGATAAAGCCAATTTAGAACATAAGTTAAGCTTTTCTCTGGAAAAGCATATCTTCAATTAAAAATTTCCACTTTGTCTCACCATTTTCACACACACACGCACATGCATGAATTATATAAGTATATACCTTTATGAAAATATTTTCTCATCTGCTATATATTTAAATTCCTTATAAAATTCAAAGAACAATCTGCAATGTTACTTGTCCTGACCTGGCATCTCGGTTTCAGTCACTTTTCCAACACTCTAATGTAGCTTCTCTTTGCCTTTTCTATAAATACTTTCATGGTAATTGTTCTGATGAACTTTCCTCTATGGTGCCCAAGCTTGGTGGTAAGTTCTCATTAATTTACAGTTGAATTAGGTAGATGCAACTGTAATTTCTATGGTAACAGTTTCTTGTCTTGCACTTCTCCCTTGTGGAACTCTCTTCTGACTTCTTGCTTCCCGGTCAACTTCAATCTTTAAAAATTTAAATATTATGTCAACCATTATCTTCTTAATTCTTGGTCTTTCATTGTTCTCTCCTCGTAATAGTATTTTTTTCTCATATTAGCTAACACTTGTCTCCTAGTGACTTTATTGTCTTGCTTGGGGTGAAATTATTGTGTATAAACATATATATATATATATATATATATATATATATATATATATATATATATATACACACACAAGTGTGGGATTGGTATATACGGAGTAAATTACAATAACCAACAATTATTATTATTCTACACTCAACACCATCACTTGAAAAGACACTGGAAGTATTGAAACGAAATGGCTATTTTTGTAGTGACTTTATAACATATTTATGCTATAATATTTAAATAAATGATTATATATATATATATATATATATATATATATATATATATATATATATATAAGTTTGTAGGTATTCTTCATATTTGAATAACAGGTAGGTACACATCCACAAAGAAAAGGCTGTGTGAATATATTTGAGTGAATTAAGTTATATATAACTATATTCCTTTTATCTTAAAGTTCTTCACACACATATATATATATATATATATATATATATATATATATATATGTGTGTGTGTGTGTGTGTTTGTACGTATTTATGACTACTTAGAATCTCTTGCATATATGTGCATATATTGTGTTCATGAGTTTTCCAAATACAAGTCAATAACCCTGGGGCTCATTCAGAGAAACATTAAAAAACTAACTGTATTATATGGATGCACTTTCAGCCAAAATGCGTTAAGGTGTGGAGCCTATAATCATAAACGACTGCATTAAATGAATTGTGCACATAAAATGATACAACATTTGGTAGCTATTTCCTTTTATTGTGCATTGTTGCCAGGTTTCAGATAAATAATGCCTTATTGAACAATATTGCTGTTACTTTTGAAATCTGCTATTGTTTTCTTATCCATAAGACTGAATGTCCCTAAGTGCCAGGCCACCCATCTGTTTGATAGCCAAAAGTTGAACCAGTAGCTAACTTGTGACAGAAAAGATTAGAATAACATGATCAAAGAGCTCTTAATGCTACATTATGCAGTCTATCAAAGAGAACAGACAAGATTCTCTATCACAGACTTTGTTCTTAGTTTGACTGGAATGTGTGTCCTTTGACATAACTTGTGTCCATCATTTGAACATGCAATCCTTGCGAGAACAAAGACAAATCTACCATATCACCGTTACTTCTTTCTTTATCTCTATCAAGCAAGCTAGATTCTGCTAAGGAATAAAATGGATTTTTCTATACCTTACCCATTGTGTTTGGTTCTAATTTTCGAATGGTTACTTTAGCCACACAGTTTTCCAAACATCATTCCATTGTTTTTATTACATAAAACACTCAGAGAAATATATTATTTGAACAAAGCAATGGGAGGAGAAATATCTTGTATAAAAAGATATTCCCAGGTAGATTGTGTTAGCTTTTTAGAGATTATATAAGAATATGTATTAGATAGAAAAACATATCAGAATCAAAGTGTAAATAAATTCTTTAATGCTTCATTTATTTGGGAAACAACTGCCTGCATACGGATAGAAAATGAAGTCAGTAAACACGCAAAAATAGAAAAGGCCATACAATAAGGTTGTGTCTTCTCACTAGACTTATTCATCCTATGCAATGAAGCAATTCTTAGAGAACTAGAAGTCCTGTCAGGATTTATTACTGCTGGACATAAACTTAATATAAGATATGAAGATGAGACAGCATTGATTGCAGCTACAGAGAAAAGAAACTACAAGAATTCCTACATAAGGAAAGTGAGAAGAAAGGACTAAGCATCAGTTATAAGAAGATAGAATGTATGTTGTCAGTAAAAAGAACAGTCCAACATGCAATCTAAATATTAGAGAAACCCATATTAATCAAGTACAAAAATTTAAATACCAGGATAGTGTTTTAACAGAGGACAGAAAATATGATACCAAAGTCTGGAGGCGCATTGGAATAGTGAAAGCAAAGAATTAAAAAACAGGAAGATTTAATTAGAAACAAAGAAAAGAGTGCTGAACTGTTATATAATATCTATCTTCCTTTGTGGCAGTGAATGATGATGAAAATGTGACTTGAAAGCGACTGAAATGTGATTCTACAGAAGGATTCTAAGAATATAATGGACAGAACATGTGAGTAACAAAGAAGTTTTAAGGAAAATGAAAACAAAAAAAAAGACATTTCTACATTGAATCAGAAATAGATAAAAAGTTCTAGGGCACATTATGAGGAATGAGGGTTTGGAGAATGTGAAACTCAGATAATATATTGAAGGCAAGCGGGAGAGACGAAAGCAGTGAAGAAATTATTTAATGAACTTGTGTGAACGGATGACAGAACAAGGATTGAGATTAACAGTAAAGATAACTCTAAGTACTACAAAGGACAGGAAGGTGTGGAGAACCATGATCACCCACATCTTGAAGGAACGTAGCACATGGAAGAAGAATATTTATATAAATTATTTATTAAAAAAGTGTGTGAAAAGGAAGTCATTTTTTTGTCAGGTTACATTCGGCAGAATTGAGTCACTGTCAGTCACTGTGTGTTTATCTAAATCTAAAAATAAAACGCGCTAAAATTCACCTTCATCCCTGCCGTGCACCGACGGCTTACTGGTAGAAGTTCCGACTGACGCAAATTCAGTTGGGTTTTTATCCTAGCTAGAGGCAACCGGACGTCTAGCCACACTGATGAGCTGTGAAACAGAGAAACAGTCTGTCTGTGGATGACAAAAATATATATTTTTTTTTTGTCATCCACAGAGAGACTGTTTCGCTGTTTCACAGCTCATCAGTGTGGCCAGATGTCCGGTTGCCTCTAGCTAGGATCGAAACCCGTTACTCTGTTGCTTCCAAATAATAACTGAGACATGATGGCTGAGTTATTATTTGGAAGCACCTTTTTAGGGATTCACAACTTTTACCTGGAAACCATTTTTGCAACAAAAAAAATTAGTCTTCATTTGTCTTGTATTCATATTGTTATGTTTGGTATATTGGTCTGTAGTAGCAGTCTTACCACACTTCTCCGTGTTACTTTGAGAAAACGGACTCACTGAGTAATGCTGTCTTGTTCACCAGTTCCTTTCCTTTTATGCTTGACCTATCTCATTTGCATATGATACTACACCTCCCTGAATCTAAGAGGTCGTATAAACTTGTTTTTCCTTCTGCTACTTCTGATTATTCTTGTACTGTGTTCTTGTCTTTCTTGTCTTCTTTTTAATGGTGATTTTGGTTTTCTACATTTTTCTTCTTCACTTTCATCTGTCTTTACATTCTCAATTTCTTCCATTTCCTGCTCTGTTCCACTTTTGTGACTTTCTTTGTTTTTTGTTGTTGATCTTCCATTTCTATGTCATCCAGTTCATTTCTGCTTCTAAATTGATCTGCATATGCTAGTATATTTTGCCCCATTTTATTCCAGTATTGTGCTGTATCCTTTTTGTATCAGGTAACTTGCTTCTTCTAGATCAGCCTCATTGATCTTTTTATAACATACCTTTTTCTTTCATTGAAAAGCATATAGTTTTTATAGGGGTTCTGATTTGCCTACCCATTAACGCTGAGGGGCTCAGTTTTCTTCCCGTATGTGGAATGGATCTGTAACTGAGGAGCATTTTTGGTAAATGCACGTCTGTGCTTTCATTAAGTGATGAGAATGCTTTTAATCCCATTTTTACAATTTGTACCATTCTTTCCACAATGCGATTAGATTGTGGGTGATATGGTGGTGCCTTGTATGGGATGCATCCAGTCTGTTTTAACCATGCACATAACTTCTCATCGCAAAATTCGGGTGCATTGTTGGTGATTATTGTTTAGGGATCCTCCATTCTTTGAGAATATAGTTCTTGTTACTTGCTTTATTGTAGTGGCTTTTCTGTCATTTACTCTGACAACCTCTGGCCATCCTGAATAAAAGTCCATTAATACTAAGAACAATCCTCTATCTTTGATATGGGCATGATCCATGTGAACCCTAACCTATGGATCTGCTTCCTTGGGCCATGACTGAATTTTTGCTTGCTTGACGTTTTTTATTTTCGCACATTTTGGGCATCTCTTAATGTATTCCTCTACACCTTTTGAATATCCTGGCCACCAAGCTTGTAAGTTTAGTCTTTTTTGTGTCGCTATTACACCACGATGCATGTCATCATGCATTCCTTTTAATATGTCCCTCCTCGGTATTTGTGGAGCTACAATTATATCCCCATTGCATATTATGCCATTTTCTATGGTTAGTTTGTGTTTGTTTCTTTAAGTCTTCAGCATTTTCCTGTTTTTCTTCAGATTCATTCTTGTAAGCATCTACGTGAAGGATAGTGTCCCTTTTACGTATATTATGTCAAATTTGAATGCCATGATTTTTATTGCCCATGTTAAAATCCTTGACAATGTTACTTTTGGCAATTCTTTTCTCTGGTTAAATATGAATTCCAATGGTTTGTGGTCCAATTTTAATAAAAAAATCTTTTCCTATCAAAAAGTTTCATGCTCTTTCCATGCTCCATACAATCGCTAGTGCTTCTTTTTCAATATTCAAGTAGTTAATCTCGGCTGACATTAACCTTCTTGACATGTACATGATTGCATATTCTTCTTGCCTTATAATAGCAGTAATCACCTTTTGTTTCTCAGTATCTTCTTTAGTGTTTCAAAATCATGAGTTTGCTTTTGTGCCCACTTAAATTCATTATTTTTTTTGCGTAATTCTGTAAATGGCTCTATTACATTGCTATATCTTGTTATGTACTTACTATAAAAAGGATTCTAATTCCTTTTTATTTGTTGGAGGAACTATTTCTGTTATTTTCTTTGTTAATCTATTGTTGGGTGATATGCCTTCTTTCAATATTTGATATCCTAAACATGATATCTTGCAGTCAGAATTACATTTGTCTTTGTTTACAGTCATGCCTGCATTTTTCAATCTCACTAAAATTTGCTCTGTTTTATATTTCAATTCTTCTTTAGTTCTTGTCCCTACACACATATCGTCTTGGTATATTATCATATTTCTTATTTTTCCTAATCAGACTCTCAGTTGTTTTCTGAAAAATATGACTTGATGTCTTTACCCTAAATGATACATGAGTCCATTTTAGTAAGTTTATAGGGCTCTTTATCATGGTTTCTTCCTTGAATTTCTTGTCAGTTTCTATTTGGTTGTATGCTGCCTTGAGATCAATTTTTGCAAAGTGTTCCATATTTGCTAAGCTCGCAGTTTCAATATTTGGCAAAGGAAAAGAGTCCGAACATATCTGATGATTTACCCCTATCTTGTAATCACCACAAATCCTTAAATCTCCATCATGTTTCTTTATCACTACTATTAATGATGCCCAATTGCTATCACCTTGATTTACTCTTTCTAGTATGCCTTGTTGTATCATTTTGTTTAACTTGGCCACCACCAAAGGTAAGAACTGGAACTTTTTTTGATTCAATATATTTTTTGGTGATAATTTTCTTTTAGTTGAACACTTGCATTATAGCCTTTCAATAATCCAATTTCATTTTCTTGTGCTTCCATTAACCTTGCTGTATCTACTTTTAATACATCAGTTCCTAGTAACTCATCTTTTTCGCATTCTACAAATGTAAGGGGAATTACTTCAAAACACTTAGCAGTTTCAAAATTGCCTTGAAATGTACCCATTATTCCTATAGTTGTTCCATCAAATTGCTTTAATTGGATGTTGTTTTTTTTTTTTTAAATTTAGGCTGTCCCAATTTGATCTAAAAAATATTTTGGTTTCAACTTGGCTTCAGTATCTGTATCACCTTGCATGTTAAATATCTGGCCGTTTATTTTTATTTTTTCTCTCCTTCTTTTGTGTGTATTCATTGTAAATATTTCAGCCTCATCTTCAGAGGGGGTTTGTACTTTTTGTACTCTTTCTATTTTCTTTCCATGTTTGCATACATTCTGAAAATGATCTCTTTTTTTGCAATTTGAGCATACTTTTCCTAAAGCAGGACATTTGTACTTGTCTCTCTCATGATTTTTTCCACAGTATCTATAGTTAATTATGGACTTGGTCACACTCATCTTGTATGCCTCAGATTCCTCTTTTGTTTGATTAAATTTTCTAATCAACTATAACTGTTGTAAAAACTCAATGCTACCTTACAAACTCATGCTACTACTTTGTATACTTTCCAGTATTATTTTTCATTTGTGGTTTTGGTCTTGCAAACCTTCAATTATTCTGAGAAGAATGAATTCATCTTCTATAGTCATTTCCCGAGTTCCCAGCTTTTCAAATTCACAATACATGGCACGTTCTTTTAATCTATGTAAGTACTGCATAATGGACTCATTTGGTGCTTGTCTTGTCTCTTAAACCTTGGTTCTTTCAGCAATGACCAATCTTTTCTGTGGTCTTATGTTCTTTTTCATAACTTTGACAATTTCTTCAAATGTCATTTCTTCTAATTCACTCAGGTCATTGTCAAAAATTTCTTTACTGCTTCACTCCCAGCAGTAGCAAGAAATAAATCTGGTATCTCGTTCTCTCCACTTTTGGTCTTGGTGTCTTGTAATATGTTTTACTCTGGCAAATGCCATAAAGGTTCTTATCACCATTTCAACATGTTCTGGGTCTTCCAGTGCATTTAAGGATCCTATCGGCGACATTATTGTTATGTTGGGTATATCTCTCTGTAGTAGCAGTCTTAGCACAGTTCTCTATGTTATATTAAGCAAATGGTCTCACTGAGTAATGCTGTCTTTGTTCACCAGTTGCTTTCCTTTTTGTGCTTGTCCTATCTCATTTGCACATGATGCTGCACATACAATATCTATTTTCACCCTTAAAAATCGAAATATTTCTTTCTTTCATTTTTCCAAGATAAATTTAAAATAACCTGCTTGGTTTGTGTCTAAATCATCATTAGTTAAAACTTAATAATCCAAGGGGTTGGAATTTTGTTGGAATTTTGTTTGTGATGAACCCAAACATTATGACCACCTGCTTCCATGTCCCTAATAAACTACTCTTACCCAGTCAGGCAGGATCTCTACAAGGTCTCCAGATGTTTCTTCTAGGATCTGGGGCCAGGATGTTAACAACTGCTGCTTTAAAAGATGAAATTTATATGGCGAATATACTGCACATTCTGTCACTGTACAATGGGATTAAGATCTGGTGAGTTTGGTGGCCATGATAACATGATGATGTCTTTTACATATTACTGGAAAGATGGTATAAAGTGGCAGACTCCTTTGACCTGCTGAAAAATACCACTGACATTTTTTTTTTAAATTTTTTTTCAGGCAAGGCTGAAAGCCACTAGCACGCAAGGGGTTACAGAGGATTTGGTGCATAGAGCAGATAGGAGTGAAAGAGGAAAGGATGTGGAGAAGGATAGTGGATAGACCAAGGCAAGGGGTTACAGAAGATTTGGAACGAGAGCAGATAGGAGTGAAAGAGGAAAGGATGTGGAGAAGGATAGTGGATAGATCAATGCAACTGGAGATGTCGATTGACGTTACATTTGAATAGTTGGAGATTATAGTTGTCAGGTTAACAGGAATAAGGAAGGGAGTACCACAGGCGTGAGGTGCGAGATATGAAGCTATTGGAGTAAAAGAGACGTCTACATTTAACAGTTTCAACAGTGAAAGGGTAGGAACGGGATGCCAGCCTTGTATGACGCTTGAATTCATGGAGCCTGGGAACCAGCAATAGCAGCCCATTCGAGCAATTACCGTGGAAGTATTTGTAAAAGAGAGAAAGAGAGGCGACGATGCATCTGTGAGAGAGAGACTGCAGATGAGAAGCCAGATCAGGGCCAATTACATTGCATACCCATCTGTGGATCTTATCATCATAGAAAACTGTTACCATGAAGAGGCGGATCTAAACTTATCCCACCACTTCTACCAGCAATAAATGCTGGTTCATCATTTTTTGCGCCACATACTTGGAAGGAAAAAATTATTCTCTTTTTGCAACATAAATCTTAGCTGCCTAATTTTTTTTGTCAGCAAATCATGATTTCCATGTTGGCCAACTTCCAATGGGTACTCATCATGAGTGAACAAGACTCACCATAACTAAACATGAGCACCTCATAAGGTGTGCCTTAGAAAATACTTGGAATTTGTTTCATGGCCATGATATATTGACCTTCACCAAAGTCATGGAGATGTTTTTACTTGCCTATAACTGTAGCATTCAACACATCAAAGTAGAGTACTCAATGCGGACCTAACTTTTTATAAGAGGTAGTAACTGACATTCTTGCCACATATTACTGGTCATAATGTTGTCTCATCAGTGCATAGGCATTTATGTTATATATTAATGAAATAATGCTCAGATATATAATTATATTCACACACTGTATCTCATACACACACACACACGCATATATATATATATGCATACATAATCAATATTTAGATATAAATAAAATATATCTGCAAAGACAATATAAATAAGACAAAAGGAAAAATTTCTTTACCAGTGTGTTTTGTCCCTTGAGGAACTTTATCAAAGTAAATGTGAAGATTTTATTTACTTGTATATAAATACAAGTTACAAATAATATCTCTACATTTACTTTGATATTGTTCCTCAAGGGATGAAACACATTGTTAAGGAAAACTTTTCCTTTTGTCTTCTATATATATGTATATATTTATGTGTATGTATGTATTAAAGCAAAGCCAAAACTATCACACACACACACACACACACATATATATATATATATATATATATATATATATATATGTATGTATGTATGTATGTATGTATGTATGTATTAAAGAAAAGCCAAAACTGTTGGTGGAAGCAACAGACAACTTGCCAAAAGATATAAATACCCTTAAGCAAGACAAAATCTCAAACAAGAACAGCAATAAAAAAAGAAAAAGACCTAAAGGTAAACATCTACTCAGTAAAGTCCACAAAGCCTAGATTACCTTGACAGTGAAAAAACACTTGAAAACATTAATTAATATGAAAGAAAGGCCTTAGTTGTAACCCAAGTTCCACACAATCTTCAGGTGATGATTTTATATATATATATATATATATATATATATATATATATATACACATATATATAGTAGATACTGAGTGTAACACCAAGTGGTAACCATCTTTTTCCTGCTTGAAACAGAAAAGCACTGCTTGGTGCTGACCTCAGTGTCCAGTTTCTTTTATTTATTTGCACTCTATCACTGATATTGAGCACTTTTACTTATAAACATAGCACACCTTAAAAATATATTTTTATCATATATATATATATATATATATATATATATATATATATAAACAATCACATTACCTCCACTGATTTATTTTCCCATTGTTGATCCTGGTGTCATCATTTCTGTAAGATTCATCAGATCAGGTCACATTCTTCAATTGATACAATTGCAATACCCTCACACTCCCTAAAGCACTTTTATTGATGGACATTAGTTAACTTTAATCCTGATTAGTAGTTATGCTATCCACAATTTCTACCACAGTAGCCATTTTGTAGGCTTGGGCAGTAGGTTCTCACAAAAGCTGAATGTGAGCATCTCACAAATTATAGTGTTTCAAAAATAGTCTAACCTTGTCTTTCAGGTATAACAATTTGATCATTATGAAGGTCAATTAATATATACTTTTGTCCGAAAACTATAGCATTCAACACAACCAAATAAATAGTCAAAGCTAACTTACCTACTTGTAAACTGCCACAGGAACTATTATTTCTATCACACATCACTGGTTATAATATTTGCTTCATCACTGTGTTTTGTAGTTCTATGACTTTTCATTATCTGCTATATATATATATATATATATATATATAGAGAGAGAGAGAGATACTTTCATAGAGATGTCATTCTTTGTGCCAAACCTATTTAAAATATCTGAATTGGCAGCTGTGTACAACCACTTTCTGAGATTAATGGTTAAAAATAGCTTTGAGCGAATGAAACCTGTTGGTCTTAGCAAGGACCATAATTCTTCAAACCTTTTGAAATTGAGCTTCAGTATCTGAAACAAAGAGCTGTATCAAATAACTGGAATCACATCACTTGAAAACAACACCAGCACCAGCTAAAATGGATAACATATGTAACTCAGAGAAAATAACATAATCAAGATGATATTCCACTCTACTTCAGATAAAATGTTAGGAAGGAAACATCCATCAGTACTGGAAAGTGTGATAAATTATTGAACTTGAAAAATCCATTTTTCGGAAAAAATTTTTTAAGAGAGAGATTTCATAAATTTCAACTGAATGCAACACTGGCTTCTCAGCCAACGAATACCAAATGTTTCCTTATAAGGAAATTGCTAATATTAACATTACAGCAAATTATAGCATGGAAGAAAGATGAAGCAATAATCACTGTTGTATCTTAATGTCAATTGCACCTGAACTTTGTATATAAGGGCCACTGAAAAGTTCTCAGCCAGACCAATAGACTCCTACAAAAAATTTTATTGTTTGACCAGTCATCAAAAAAAAAATCTTGTTCTCTCATATCCCTCTCCTCTGTTTCTGTATTAATAAATAAAATATCTTTCTTTGTAAGAAAAAAAAATCATAGAGTATTTAATATAGTAATATAGTATTTAATAGTATTTAACCAAACATTTATTTTATCAATTTCTGTACTTAGTCTATATTTTTAAACACTTTATATTTGATAGCAGAAGCATGAAATGTCTGTTATGCCTTTTGATGAGTTTGTCTTAGTATCAAATAGGTCATCTGATATCAAGTGGATACTTGCAATGGAACTTGCCAAAATTGTGTGTAATGTTTCACGTACTTTTAGTCAACATTGGTCATTTTCAAAGGAAGAATGTATAGAGATAGCTATTGTAGCGTTTCTTTTGTTAATGGTCCAAAATTTGTAATGAATATAGTTTCACTTAATACGACTGTGGAAAAGAAATTAACATCATGTAGTTAAAGTGATCTTATCCTTCAAAGGCATTTTAAGATGTGCACACCTAAACTGAAAGATATTTTATTGATGAAAACTTGCCAACTTTTGATATGATGAACTTCCAGAATTTGTAATTGTTTTTTACAGTTGAATTGGCAGGATACTGCTTTATATTTGGCCAAAATCTGAAAGAAATTCAAAGGGATATCATGAATTTGTTTTATATGTTCATTGTATTTAATTAAGCATGTTTAGACAAAGGATTGTTGCCTAAACATACTCTGCTTAAATCTTTATGCTGTGCATTGAAAGTCAACAAGAAAAAAATTGTTTGTAGTCAGGAATTAAGGCGAGTGTTACTGACAGAATAATGCTTACTGCTACATATGCCACTTAGTTAAAAATCCATGTCTATATCTTCCACATTTGTTGATCACACAGAATTTGTTAGAATGGACAATGTTTTTCTGCTTACACTTTGCAAACGTTATAAGCAAATAAAAATTTTTGGCATCAAGAGAGTCAGTGTAATAAGATATTTCTCTTCCAGGAATTTGCTACTTTCTGTATAATTTTTATTGATATAGATCAATTTTATTCAATTAATAAGGTAATAACTAAAAAAGAAAAAAAAAAGTGTATCTAATGTTTATTTGTACAGGCTGGTAAATAGCAATTTACTTTCTCAATATGACATCAATACTCATTTGGGAAATTCAAGTTTGTACATTTGTTTGAACATAAAGAGGAAGTCTACTGAAGCAATTACAGTTATCTCTCTTTCTCTCGCTCGCTCACTCACTCTCTAGAAGAGACAATATTATGATACCGATTGGAGAGTATCTGTTCTTTGGAAGTGCAGAAGCACTATCAGTGACTACAACTAGTGCTTGAACTTAATTTGCCAATGTTTTCCCACGCTAATTTTATGCATATATATATATATATATATATATATATATATGTATGTATAATATTTATTGGAATCTAAAGATTTATTTACAGGATGATTGATTGCAACATCTATCTACCCAATTAGGATAATCACAAGTTCATTCTGCACAGATATAAACCAATGACAGCCACTTGTATAAAAATGTTATGATTTCAAAGCCTCAAATTAATAACTGTATTGTCAGTTCAATGCTTTAAAATGGCTTGTAAGGCTGATTTGAAAGATGAAGAGATATTTTTTAATAACTTTAGAGCAAAAGGTAAAATAATGCAGAAAATTGCAACAAAAATGGTTAACAGAGTGAAGGAGTTGTGCAATATAAACAAAAGAAGAGTTGTCAGGAAGTAGGTGACTATGAGAATAGATAATGATCAATTTGGAATTCAAAAGGTTTAAGATTATAATGTTTAGGAAAGCACCTATGTGGGAGTCTGTTACACAATGTGGCAGTTCTTGGTAAAAAGCTATTTGAATGGAACTTTATTCGTGGAATTAGTAACAGAGTAATGATCAGCTTGCAGCATTGCATGTGTGGGAAAGAGGTTGAAGAGTGAAAAATAAGTCTTCCTGAACAAGACTAGGTAATCCCTATCAAGGCAGGTAAGTAAGGATTGAGAAACTCTAGCCCAGATTTGGCAGTAATAGTCCATTTTCAGTCTGGTCTAGCTCTTGTAATTATAAAGCATGGCAAGAGTCAGGTATATATAATAAGACTTTAATGAAGTCTGGAAACCAGTGAAAGCAGCTCATCGGAGCAGTTACCATGAAAGTATTTATAAAAAAGACAGAGAGAGGTGAAGGCACATCTGTGAGGGAGCGACCGTAGATGAGATGCCAGATCAAGGCCAATTACATTGCTTATGTCTCTGGATTTTATGAACTGATCATTTTTCCAGCATCTTTGGCAATGGATTGTTTTTTTTTTTTTCTTTAAGCATTTCACCCCAAGCAAGGCGGGAAGCCACTAGCAAGCAAGGGGTTAGAGAGAGTTGGAGCGAGAGCAAATAGGAGTGATAGAGGAAGGATGAAGTGAAGGATAGGGGATAGATCAAGGCATCTGGAGATGTCAATTGACATTACATTTAAATAGTTGGAGATTATAGCTATCAGGGAAACAGGGAAAGGGGAGGGAGTTCCACAGGCGAGATGTGCGAGACATGAAACTATTGGAGTAGAAGAGATGGCTATATTTAACAGTTTCGACAGTAAAAGTGTGAGAGCGAGATGCCAGCCTAGTAGAATGCTTAAATTTATGACGTCTGGGAACCAGTGAAAGCAGCTCATCGGAGCAGTTACCATGAAAGTATTTGGAAAAAAGACAGATGGAGGTGACGGCACATCTTTGAGAGAGCGACCGTAGATGAGATGCCAGATCAAGGCCAATTACATTGCATATCTGTCTCTGGATTTTATCATGGAGTTTGAGACATGCAAGTTTCAAGCATGGCACCTCTTTGAGAGTACAAACATTCATTGTGACAGGAGAAAATTTGTCATAAAATATTTTTGGTCTGACACAAATTCTATGAATTGTGTTCATTTATGGAGAAGAATTATTTATAATATTTACCTGCCTGTTCAGGTGAGATCAAAGTCTACAAACTCAAAACACCACAGTTAATTGTGAACTCTATATTCTTTTCCATGGCTGTATAGTATACACCTGCCAGGGCTACCCAGTTTTGAATTCAGAGTTGGACTTCTTCTAGATTGGTTGCCAATCACGGCTAAAGAACCCAGCCTACCCTGCTATTTAGCACATAATGAACTCAAAACCAATTTCTCTTTCTGACCCACTAAGCATTATACTATCTGCACCACATATTATTTACATTTAAACTAATGTCCTTATTTTTGTTATTATCACAAGGTTTCAGCCATAGCATCCTCTGGTCTTCTTCAGGTGTCTGTTGATTCTGGTGACTTTCAGAGAATTCTAAACTGAAAATTGTATTAATCTATGGGTGTATATTTTTTCACTCAGCCGCCCATGTCTAGGGATATCTTGTCTCGTTCTTTTTAGTACATCTCAATTATTACTTTCCCTGTTTCTGCTGAACTTAAGTCTGTACTATCCTGAAGGTTACTCCTCATTCCAGAAATTCAAGCAGAAATTATGAACTTAAATTAAGAAATAAAACATGATATTTAAAAAGAAATAAAACAAAACAAAAAAGCAGAAGTGTATCTAAATGAGTAAATAACGTTAATAATAATAAGCAACAGCAAAATTGCTTATCCATGAATGTGCTTAGCAAACTTGTGGAGTAACAAACAGATGGGAAAAATTATCATGAATGCCTCTTGGACCTGCCATGTTGGTTTAAAAGAAGGAAATGATATTTACTCATGATAAAAGAACAACTAATTCTGATGGCTGCTCACTTCAGATTAAACTATTTCTTTTGTTCCATTATTGTTTACTTAAATACCTTCTGGCTACTTGTCTTCCAATTTATAATTGCTTACATCTTTTTTTTTCTTTTCTTTTCTTTCTTCGTGTCATGTTGCTTGACTGTCTTCTGCATATGTTTCCAATGACTAAATGTGAATCATCAAAATTTGATTTAAAATAAAGACATAAAATTATCAAGCATGGTCCCCAAATATATTAAATAACTAATTGGAAACACGTGTGCTAATAAAAATGGTTGTGTCTCATGAATATACATACAGTGGTAAGCTGAAGAAATGAGCTACTTAGGTAAAAATTGATTTTTGCTCAGAAATTGTGTTTGATAATGTACTTTCTGGAATAGTATGTGTAGTCATTCAGGACTGTCGTCTTAAGGTGTCATATTCACACTAACGCAGCAGGAGGGTGTAACAGAATAGACTGAATGCAGGGTAATGCAGAAAACAGGACATACAAAAGTTCTATGTCACTAGTAGGAATATAACAACAACTTTATTTATATATTTATGGACACTAAAAGTCAGAATTAGTACTGAGTATAGCTCCTGTTGTCCTCATCTTGAAATGTGATGGACAAATATAAATTTAGTATTTTTATGTGTGGTAATAAAATAAGCACAGTCCATCCCCCCTCTTGCTTGTAACCATACAGTATAATAAAGTAAACATTTATAGCACTAAAGCTGAATTAGTCAAATAAAGCTTAATAAGTTTCTATTTAGAGTTGTTGCTATATTACAGACTGTGATATTTTCATCAATGTCAAATGACATGCAATGTATAGCAAGGTTGGTATACTTAAACTTCTGCTAAATGTCTTAATAAGTGGGACCTTAGTAAAGTAAATTATTTTTCCATTGAGAATTCCAGTGCAGCTCTCTTGCACCATTGTTTTGGACATGAGATATCCATGGGTATTTGGACAGACTCTTTTGTATGAGAATCCATTTTGTTTTTACTTTTATCCCTAAATATCACAGATATACATTTTTCATTATTCTATAGCACATGTTCTTTTCTCTAAACTTTTTACTTTGTTTGATATTTGTGGTTAGTGATGGCATTTCTTTACAATGCATCCTGTTGTATACTGCAAAAGACAAGATTTTGATAAGCCACAGCACTTAGTTACATTCTTACTGTTCCCTAATATATATATATATATAGAGAGAGAGAGAGAGAGAGAAAAATCCAGTAATAAATTTATTTTAGCAGATAAGTTTTTAATACCTGCTTCATCAGACCAAAATTACAAAATGGTTTAAATTTATCCATGCAATATGTTAAAAGATATATATATATATATATATATATATATATATATATATATATATGAAAATGGCTAAATGTATAGCCAAATGCACTCGGATAAAAAGAATATTCAGACAGTTTTTATATATTTTATCATCCGAAAAGAAAAAATTATTTGATCACATGAGAAATTGTATAAAAATCTAAATAAAAGCACCTTGTCTGTCGTTTTCAATGAAATGTGCATTACTGCCTAAATACACAAATATATACACATATATATATATAACAGTAAAATTCACCCATTACAAGGCCCAGGTGCCACTTGAGGTAGAGGGTTATATTAGAAGGCAGTTTGTGTGGATAGGACTGGAAGATAACAGTTAACCCTTGCCTTGAGCAGGTTAAGATTGTAGTGATCAAGGAAAGCTGTTCGGGTGGAATTTATTGACTTTTCACTGATGAAATACAGAGGGAATCTGAATGGTTTGCTACTATGTAAGTGGCGTAGTGGGTCCTTCCCATGAAGTTTTGAATTGGCATGACCAGGGAATGATGTTTGTTAAAGCAGTGTCTGTGGAAATAGTGATAGAGCAGCAAGAGGCTCGCGACATCCAGCCTGTAGGAAAGAGATTGAAGGGTGAAGAATAATTTGTCACTGGGAGACAATTCTGGACACTTTATCTCTTGCTTTAAGTAAAATAGTTCTATTGTAGAATAACAGAATTATAGAAGTGTTGATAAATGAAATACCTGACAAAATGGAGGACCTTAAAACATCAATATAGATATTTCTATGTACATTATTTACATTATTCGGACTGTTGTCCTCATCTTTGTCGCCATATTTATTACAACGTCTCGGTCGTTATACACTCTGGCCTTCTTTAGGTGGTTAGAATGTCAAACTGAACCCTTTATTTTGCTCACTGGGGTAGACTGTCCTAGTACCATGTGCCATGTCTAATGGATGTCTGTTATCAGTTATCTCCTGTTAATTTCCGTATGAAAGTTCTCCACTGCCTTAACTGAGTATTGAACTCACACTTTTTGGGTCCTGTCATTGGATCTAACTAACACCTTTATCCACTGTGTCATGTGTCCTCAAGGTTAAGGAATGAAACAAAAACAGAGAAATGATATAAGACCTATTATTGCATGAGAGTAATACAGAACATGTATGTAATAAGCATTATTTTGAAAAGACATTGAAAAGAAAAGTGTGTTATTATTTTACAGTTTGTATTTATTAAATAAGCAACACAGGTGTTTAATTTATTTTTGAGTTAAAATAGAGACAAAATGAAGATGCTTATTTTGTAATATTTTTTTCCTTCTCTATTAACAAATGAACTCATCATGAAACAGTGGTAGGATTTATTAAGAGTAATAGTCAAGTATCATAGAATGCATCCTGGAAGTTTAGGTCCATGGCAGGTATCATTAAAATACTGTAAAAAAATGTACATTAAATTAAAGAAAATTTCTGTTGCTTTATTTTCATGCCTGCATGTTTGTAAGAGAGAGAAGTAAAGATTGATAGAGATAGATACATTGATAGAGATAGATACATTGATAGAGATAGATACATTGATAGAGATAGATAGAGATTGATAGAGATAGATGCATTGATAGAGATAGATACATTGATAGAGATAGATACATTGATAGAGATAGATAGAGATTGATAGAGATAGATAGAGATTGATAGAGATAGATAGAGATTGATAGAGATAGATAGAGATTGATTGAGAAAGAGAGAGATATACTGAGATAGATTGATTGAGATAGGTAGATAGAGATAGATTGATATAGATAGAGAGAGCGAGATAGATTGAGATTGTCGCGGGGTAAATGCTGGTCAATTGTTTAGCTGGAAAACATGTGTCTCCTGGTATATTTATCCCCCAACAAAAATGTTAGGCTTGAATGTGAGTCCAGGTAATAAATGATAAAGCAAAAGCAAAACTACATATGTAAACAAAAGATAAGTATGTATTAACAAAATAAGTGTATATATAGTTAATAGAATATTGTTGAATGTGACAAAGCAATGAATATGAAAGAAGAAAACATTTAAACTAGTGAAGGTGCTTGTGTAGAAGTAAGTGTAACAAGTGTGTGTGATAGATACATATATATGTATATATGCGTGTGTGGCAGAGTTCAAAAGTCAACAGAGGACCAATAGAAGCAAATGGGCCTCAGTGGCAGCGTTCTTGCCTATGTGCGACCTACATCTTATTGCCCATGGGTGAAATGGGAAAAAGAGGATGTCAGAGAATCTTACTGTGTATTTATAGGCATAGGGAGTGTCCCTTACCAGCGTTTTTTAGGAAAGTAAGTGGGGTAACTCCACAAGATAGAGATAGATAGATAAAGAGAGATAGATTGAGATTTTATAACAAAAACCATCATATCACAGAAATAGGATACATTTAACCATGATCATTTTATCTATAAAATCTTTTCCTGCAGTTATTTGGTAATTAAAAATCATTCTGTGTTATTTCTATGGTCTGTGCAACATTTTTGCCAATCTCTCTGCAGGCTTTTTCTAGTGTACTTTCCATATGTATTACAGCAAGAATCTCTTTTGGTAGAGCAAAGCCAAATATATAAAAATCTAAATGATGAAAACAGCATAACAAAGACTGATTTTAATTGTCTGAATAATTCTTGGAATTATTATCTCAAAATTATAGACAATACCTTCACACTCATAAAATCATTTTTACCCAGTTATTAATGAAAACAGGGGCTAATTTATAAAACTATTTCTTGATTTTCATCCTCTGTCCTATCACTTCAAGAGAGATAATGTAGGTTATCCAAAGCAGTAAACATTAATAAAAATTTAAGCAAATTTCTTGAGCATTTATGATACAAAAATTTCGAGAGCATTTATGATGCCAAAACTCTCAGAGTTTTTATGATGCAATGATCTCCAGAGCCTTTTATTTTGCCAAACTTTCCTGAGTATTTGATGATGCAAGAATTTCCAGAGCATTTATGATGCATAATTTACTGTTATTGTTTTCTATTGTCTATTTGATTTGCCATAAAAAAAACAATTGAATCTTTTTTAAATGGAATATTCAAATAATAAAGAATATAATTAAATATGCCTAAGTCTCTCAAAAACAAAATCCTGAAATATTGATTCAAATACATGTTTATAAAACAGAATACATATTGATAGTGATCTAGACAATAAGCTATCCAATTTATAAGTGATTCTCTAAAAACATTTGTGGCCTTTTACAATCTCATGTTACCATTTTATTTTTAACTAGCAGACACTTTTCATATGAAGGATGCTAATTACATAAGTACTAAAGACATAGCTGCTGAGTAATAGAATGAGTAGGCCAGATATAGATGGTAGGAGTAATAGGACTTATACTAAAACTTCACAAATTGACCTGATTTTGACAATCTGACTTAAAGGAACAATCATTAAATTTTCATTGGAGTGGGTTACTTGGTTGGGCTGAGAACTTTTCAGTATTACCTTTTATTTGTATTTTGAAAAAATAGATTTAAACATTGCTATATACAGTTATATTGTTCATATTGTTAGAGATAATGAGCAATATTCCTGTTTATAATGTATTTATATGTAGACATCTTCATTTAGGGTGTCTGAGTGCATAATGTGTGTATATATATATATATATATATATATATATATATATATATATATAAGAGTGTATAAACATAGATATATATATATATAATTTATTATACATACACATATATATATATATATATTCACTCTTTTAAAAATATATTCAATAACAAATACTCACATTATATCCATCTTTGTTATTGAAGGTTGTGCCTTTGGCAAAGACAGACAACATCTGTGTGTATCACTAAAGATGACTGAAAAAATCCCATTTTCCTTTCTACAAATGAGATTATTTCTTTTTTTTCTGAAAAGCTTAAATATTCACTCATTAGAAGACAAAAAATAGCTCAAGTAATGGCAAAGGGGACAAAACCTGATAAATTGATAGAATTTTTTTCTCTTCTGTTACTTTGTCCATAAATTATTGTCCTCAAGCAAATCTGAAAAAAAATATATGAAGAAAAATTGAAGAAAGAAAAAGATGGAGATTCAAAGAAAAAATAAATGATTTTTTAATAATAATGGGGAGATCGAATGAGAAAAAGTGGGGAATGAAAAGTCTGAGGAAAAAATGAAGAGGATGAGGTTACAAATTTAAAAGATGGAGGGGAAAAAAAGGGTTAAAACAGATGAGCAGAAATGTAAATAATCCTATAGAAAATTTAAATATTACTATTGAAAGGATGAAGAAAAGTGTCATTAAATAAATAAAAAAAGGCAAAATCCACAGAAGGAAGAAAATGAATAAAAATATATTAAAAAAAATAAATTTCAAATAATTTATTATTTGATGTAAAAAGTAGAAATTCAAGTTTTTTGTTTATTATGGTCAAAAATATGTTAATAATATATTCTGGAATGTTTAGATAAAAAGAAAATCTGTTAATCAAAGAATAGCTCCCCTATAATTGAATAAAAGAAAATGTAAAAAATATTCTAAAAATATTTGAAATATACAAATCTCCCCTGTCTTTTGAATAGGAATAGAAGTTTATCCCTTGTTTCCTGCTTAGGATTGGGTTTCCAGTTCCTTCCTTCTAAAGTTTTTTCATTCTCTCTCACTCTCAGTAGCTCCTTGCATCTTAGTAGCATTATCACCTTGCTTGGGGTGAACTGCAAATAAAAAAGCCAGTTACATTAAAATTAACTGTATTTAGTTAAATAATAACAAGTAAATCATATTTGGTTAAAATGTTCAAAAATTTGCCAGTGAATTTTGATGTTAAAAAATTTAAATCCAATACAAATTATTATCTTCTGTTTAATCCTTGTTCTTTTAATGAGGAAACAGAGAACATTATTAAGAAGAGAGAACATCTCTTCTTAATAATGTTCTCTTTTTGCTCATTCTCTCACACTCAATAACCTCTTGTTGCTTTATTGCTTAGCTTGGAAGTGAAAAGATTTTTTTTTTTAAAGTTAAATGAAAATATGATTGGATAAGAGTGACAATGCACAAAATATTGCACAAACAAAGATGCTATTACAGAAGACAAGAATCAAAATAGTTGAGATTATTCTGAGGTGTGTCTTATTATTAATCTACAAAAAAAGCATAAACACTCAAAAAGAAATTTTAACTGGGAACAACACAGAATAGACATGAATACAAAAACAAGAGACATTAACAAAAGAAATTTTATTAACATCCATATATATATATATATATATATATATATATATATATATATATATATATATATATATACACACACAATCATATATATATATATATATATATATATATATATACATATATATATATATATATAACTCAATCATGTCTCTCTCCCCCCTTCACTTCCTCACTTCGTTAATTTACATATACTTAGTACTGCCCATCAAAAATTTGTAAATTTCTTTTCATTTTTTGTTTCAAATTTTGGAAGTAAAATCTGATCATCCGTGTCCCTTTAAAAGGGCTATGGTGAAATAATTTATTATATGGAACCTTAAAGTGGTCTGTTTTTATTTAAAATATATATACATATATATATATATATATATATATATATATATATATATATCTATTAGTACTTAAGTACTGTTTGATTCGATATAACTATTGAACAAAAAATGAGGTAAGTCTAAAAAGGATTGGTGTCAATATTCCATCAACTTACACCCATGGTGAATCTTGGCAATTTATAGAAATTAATTCCTGTTTCAGAATATAAAATATAATGCACAAAAATCAAAAATGAAAAAAATATTTTTCATTTTTTAATTATTTATAAATCAATAAAACGTTTTAAATTTTGATTTGAAGAGATTTTAACATCTTTTTTTTTTTTAAAGTAAATTTAGGAAAATATTTCTGAAAAAAATTCAGAAATATTTTTCTAAATTTGCTTTTTAATGAACAATAAATGAACAAATTCAACAAATTGTATTTTCATGAAATATTTTGCATACATTAAAAATGGATAACTTTTTTTAAGTCCTGTTTAATGCCGAATTCTTTTAATGCATGGAACAATTCACAATTTTTTACACAAAAATAAAAAAAATATATTATATTTTATCTTAAAATTACATAAAAATTTTGAAAGTAGAAAGAAATTAAAAAGGGAGAATTCAAGAGAAAAAAGTTGATGGGAAAAAGCAGTTTGATTTTAGAAGAAAGAAAAGATTTCAAGGAATGAAAAACAAATAGAATAAAGGTATTAATAAAATAAGAAGAAATAGAAAGAAATTGGAATATTAATGTGAAAGAAAGAAAAAGTAAAAAAGAATTGGTAAACAAAAAATAATAAAGAAGAAATAAATAAAGAGTCAAAATATGTGAAATAAAATAAAATTCTCATTATAATAGATTGATTCAATAAGGAAGGATTAATTATGCCATTAAAAAATAATGAATTAATAATTATAAAAATGTCCAATTAATAAACGCCATAATATAAATATAATACAAATGAATTACTAAAGTCCTAAATAAGTATTAGGGATATTGGAAAGTCAATGACCACAGCCAAAGGGAAGGAAAATTTTCAATTCCATATCTAAAAAAATCGATTTTTTTCCCCTAAAAAGATTGAAAGACTTCTTTATTTCTGAGTGTTCTGCCATTTATGAAATATTCTAAGGATCAAAAAAATGAAAATCTGTAGGCAGTAAAAGTGGTGATCAGGGAGTATGTGGAAGAACATCCCCTCTTCATGATCATAATTTTTCTTGGGTTTATTTTATGCTGTGTCCTTGCATTTTAATTCTGTTTAACAAAGAAAATACAAAAGTGCCTGCTACTTTCAGCATAAAGCTCCATTTACCCACTCAAGTTGCTAGCAATAAACATCTGCAGTCATGGCCGTTACATATTCCAGCAGCTTGTAATCGATAACACCTTCCATATTCCTCTAGACACAAAACAAGGATTTCTATGGATGGAGTTCTCATTTTGTGATAGCAACTATTGTTTTCATTTGACATGCAAAACCTATTTTTGATCAGTTCTAACAAAGCAATGTGAAAAATAAAGGTTAGCATTCCTGGCTAAAAACTGCTGCAGATTATTGAATGTTGAATCCAGTTCTCAAATGAAAGCTCTTGAGGAACCCAAATTCCCTCTTTACAAGTTTTCCCAGTTAAACCCTGAAATATGCTATAAGCAACACACTTTCAAATATCAAAGATGGTAAACTAGTAATAGATGCAGATTCATACTATTCAACCTTGGCTCTTATTTGATTGGTTAACTTATAATTCAAAGCAATGAAATAATTACATTCCAAACACCCTTATTTATTTGATTTCATCATCAATAGATTTGAGTTAAATCAATCTGTCTGTACAAACTTTACTTTCAATTTGTAAATAGGAACTTCTCCTATGTGCTATGTCCCTTCAAGATGTTGGCGATCATGGCTCTCCTCTTGTTCTTTGTACTTCTTAGCAGTGTTTGTTGTTTTTCTCTCTCTCGTAATCAATCTACTGACACAAGCTCATTAGTTAGGTTAATCTCTGTTTCTTCTGCTCCTCCTGCTTTCAGTATGTCTTCTTCTTCTTCTTCTCTCATGACCAAACTGATTGTAGAAGGAATATGAGTAGTGATGATGCAGCCGGCTGCCAACCAGATCTGTTTTCTGCCTCATATAAAAGCATCGGAGTGTCCATCCTGTTCCATTCTTTAATGTTGTCCATCCAGCTTTTGAACTGCCTCCCACTACATCTACCCCCTTTCAAGGTACCTTGCTTGGGTAGAGTATTGTGGCATATGACATGTACAAGCCCCAACAGCTTTCTCCTCTTTACTGTTGCTAAGAGGGGCTCCTGGGGTGGGGAGGCTTCCAATTGTATTACTTGGCTCTGTACAAAGTCATTTGTCTTGTGTTCTCTCCATGAGATCCCGAGAAGGCATCTGAAGCATTTTGTTTCAAATGTTTGGACTCTTGTTGGCTTCTGCTATCAAAGTCCAGCTTTCACATACATTGATCAGTATGGACTGCACTCGGAACTTGTAGAGCTTCATGTTGGTTGGCAAGCTGATGTTTTTGTTCTTACAAATTTTACTGAGTTTTGTCATTGCTGATGTTTCCATAACCAGTCTAGACTTGATCTCTGTTGTAGAGTGTCCATCTTTGATGAGGGTAACACCAAGGTATTTAAAGGCATCCACTTCCTCCAGTTGTTTTCCATTCATGAAGAACTGGGTCCTGATGTTGATTGTTCTGTTGATCAGGACTTTACTCTTTTCAGTGCTCACTCCCATCCCACACGCTCCTGCTCTGTCTGTCAATCTGTTGATGACACACTGCAATTTGGAGTTGATGCCACCCAACAAGTCAGTATCAGCAAAGAGTTTGTTAATGATTCTCCCTCCTATGAATATATAGAAATGAAAGTCTTGGAGGGTTTCTGGCATGATATTCTCAAGAAAGAGATTGGACAATGTTGGGAAAAGCAAACAGCCCTGACAGATGCCAACTGTGGTCTGGAAATAGTTATCCACCTGACTGTTGAGGAGGACCGCACTGCTGGAGATTTTACACAATGTCTTGACGGTTTGGATGAGGCCCTTCTCTATTCTGAAATTCCTTCAGGACCTGCCATGGATCATCATGCCACACTCTATTGAAGACTTTCTTGAAATCTATAAAGTTATGGAACAGCTCTCTCTGATGTTGTAGATGTTTCTCCATCTGAATGTAGCAATTGAAGATCTGTTCCACAGTGCTTGTTCTTCTGTTAGATGTTCTACAGCCTCTTTCTTGAGTCTGTTTAAAATGACTCATAGCATGATTTTACTGGTGTTGATAATGAGGCTGATGGTCCTGTAGTTCTGGCACTGGTGGAAGTTTCCTTTTTGGGACATGGGGATGATGAGTAATTGAGCCCATTCTATGGGTCACTGTTCTGTCTCCCAGATTTTCTGGCAGATTGATATTATTATTGTGACCAATTAATTCCCTCCATGCTTAAGCAGTTCTGCTGGAATATTGTCTGCTTCTGGTGACTTCCTTGTTGCTCTATCTGTCAATCTGTTGATGACACCCTACAATTCAGAGTTGCTGCTGCCTAACAAGTCAATGTCGGCAGCGAAGCATAAGTGGTTAATGATTTTCCCTCCTATGAATACAATGAACTGAAAGTCTTAGTGAGTTTCTCACATGATGTTCTCAAGAAAAATATTGAACCATCTTGGGGAAAACAAACAGCCCTGATGGATGCCAACTGTGGTCTTGAAATAGTCACTCACCTGACTGTTGAGGACTGCATTGCTGGAAGTCTTATACAGTGTCTCAGTTGTTTTGATGCGGTCCTCCTATATGCTGAAATTTCTCTGAACCTGCAATAGACAGTCATGCCACATTCTATTGAAGGCCTTCTCATATACCTATAAATTTATGGAACAGATCTTGCAAATGTTGCAGACATTTCTCCATCAGAATGCAGTAATTGAAGATCTGCTCCACAGTGCCTGCCCTAAAACCAGCTTGTTGTTGCTGCCATGTTTACAATGTACCATCACACACTTAATGTGCTAATACCCTTGGGAAAGGTATGAATCCTCTTCTCCCCCAGCTATGGGTAAATAGCAGGACAGACTGAGTTCTATAGCCTTGGATAGCAACTGGTCTACCGCAGAAAGAAATGGCAACCAATTGCAGGAAAAAATCTACCTCGTCAGTCATGTATCAAAAGATACATGATTGTCTAAGCATGTATCACGCATGGCACATAACTGACTGTTCACCTCGTACATCCTCAACATGTCTAGTGAGTATTAGATTTTTCAAGCCCTCTTTCCTCATTATGTGCCTTAGAAATTTCAACTGTCTCTTTCTGATGTTAAGTATAACTGTCCTTTTTGTTTCTACGTTCTCTAAAACCTCATTGCTCACATGTTCAGTCCATGGTATTCTTGGTATCCTTATGTAGAATCATATTTCTGTTGCTTCAAGTCTCTTCTTTATTTGTCAGGGGATTGTCCAGAATTCACTGACATATAGGAGAGTCGATATCATGTAACAACCCAGTATAGGAGGATTGATATTACCTCGCAGTTCAGTACTCTTTTCTTTGTTTCTGTTGTCTCAAGTTTCTTCTTCATCTGTGAGGAGATTATCCCACATTCACTACCACATAGGAGAACTGATATTATATAACAGTTCAGTTTATTTTTAAATCCTTCATCTTATGCGATTAATTAGAAGTATGTCCTTTCTGCTCATCCGTAGAGATGGAATCTTTTTCATAAGATTTGGAAATATGTTGTGAAAATAGATATACACATTTGTATTAGAGAATGGAAAATAATATTCTAGAAATAGAAAGCAATAAAAACTGTTTACAAATAGTGTAAAAGTATAAAGAGTAGAAAAGTTAATAAAATCAATGACTGAAAGATTAAGGAAGGTTACAAAATGTCAAAGAGCTTATATTAATATGTTAAATATTTTATTCATTCAAGTATATGGAATATTGTATTAATCAAATATATGTTTTTATTGCCTTACTTTTGGATTTATTTAGAAAGAAAACATTCTTGTACTTAGTTTATCTGCACAGAAAAATTTAACACTTCATTAATTATTATCAATATTTCTAATACGGAAAGGTATTCTAAAATAATAAATTTCTTACATAAATATATCATGAAAATCTTACCAACATCTTTTTTATTGGAAAAAATTGATTTGCATAAGAAAATCTGACAAAGTCAAGACATTTACTAAATTTAATTCAATACAAGGACATGTGATTTGCCATAGACAAGCATACTATAGTATTTTAGCTGTATAGTACATGTGTAAATTATAAGCAAAATTCTTACAATATAAATATAACATTATTTTTTTTTAATTCACTTCATTGCTTGAATATTAATGAGCAAGTCTTTTCAGGGCCCGTCCTCTTTCAGTGATTTGCATACCTCAAAAATAAACAGAAATCAAATAATTCCAGACTTTCACAAAATAAATAACTTTTTTGCCATGACACATTCTTTTCTTTTTTTTTTTATTTAGACCAATTGCTTAAAAAGCAACCAACAAGTATTGATCAGCAAATAATTGGTTGTCGGGAGTGTCTGGTCTATTTTATTCTTCAGAAGATAAAAAGAAAGAGGAAATGTTAAGTTTCATGAAATGAAGAAAAATTTATTTATATCTTATAGAGTTGAAGACAAGAAAATGTAACAGCATATATATATATATATATATATGTTTTTCTTATAAAATATATATATCTATATAATAAATGCAAATGTCAGTGTGTCTCTGTGTGTCACATTTTTTCAACTTTACTCCTACCTAGAGGCCATAGCCCAAAATATCGTATCATTTTGGAATCAGACTGACTCCATAAGCAAATTGAAAACATTCCATGTTGGATATGGACCCATGTCCTGAAATTTTGGATACTGAAATTTTCAATAATGTGATTGTTTTTGCAATTTATTTCTTTTACGTGATTTTTTGGGACAAATTTTTTGTACGATAACAATTTTTTAATTAGGAAATAAATTTACGGAGAATTAAATTAATTGCAAAATCCATTGAATGTTACCCATGAAATGAAAACTAGGACAAATAAGGCTCTACATACATCAAATTGTTTTTAAATTAAGTAGCGGCAGAAGAATTATCATTGAACTTTTAAAAGGGAAGCTTAAATATGAATGCAGTACTTAAATGCAGCAATTAGCTTTTAAAATCTTATTATTGTTGCCTATTGCATCTATTCCTCCCTACCTATTGTGATGAAGGCCCAATCAAGAGCCCTCCTTAGGAGCTAGCTTAAATGCTGCTCAATAGAGCAACTTTTAAGCTAGAATAAACACATGTATACATCAAGTGTTCCAGACCAGCTGCAATCTTCAGTTGAGCGCCGTGCTTCAAAAGAGTTTTGGCCCAGTTAGCTCAGTATCTTTCCACATGGTGGGCCCGCAACAGATGAATGACACTTGCAGGCCCACCATGTGGAGAGGTACTGGGTTAAATGCTGGTCGATCGGTCAACTTTTAAGCTAGTAATATATATATATATATATGTTGTGTTGAATGTCAAAGACAACATAGTCCTGCATATTCTCTTTTGAATTTTCTCATATTTTCTAATGAGACTTTTTATTTGAAAATTATATCGAAATAAATGTTTAAAAGAAAAGTTGCTGCTAAATTATACATACATATACATATATATATATATATATATATATATATATATATATATTATATATATATATATTTCTCTCATAAATAAATATATATATATATATATATATATATATATATATATATATATACATTTATATATTTCTCTTATAAAATATATATATATATATATATGTGTATATATATATATATATATATATATATATATATCTTAGAAAATAATCTTCGAAAAAAAAAAATATATATATATATCTTAGAAAATATATATATATATATATATATATTAGTAAATATATATATATATATATTAAAACAATGAAAACACTAAATGGAACACTACTACAGTTTCAACTGCCAAAGTCTCATCAGGTGGTTAACTCAGTGAACTAATTAGAGACAGCAAAAGAACTTAAATTTCTTAATGTAGCACCAGAAGTATGGAATGGGAAAGTGGAAGAAAGATTCAAAAGTGGTGTGCAGCTTCAGTAAGGGGCCTTCTGATTGGCTCCTTTTCAGCCAGTCACAGTCATTATTGTAACAATGCCAAGGAATCTGTTCAAAGTTACTTTCAAAGACTTGTAATAATTTCAATAGTTTCTTTAGATAAATACAATGGAATGATAAATACAATAAAGTCTAATGACCTAAAAAGCGCATGGGTGGCCATTAAGTAAAATCCAGTTTCTATGATGTATTCTCTCTTTAACTTTCATCAGATGGAATTGTCAGAGGATTACTCATTTAAAATTGGCTGAGTTGCTTATCTTTGATGTTCAAGCAGGAATCTGTGTTTCAACTTGCATAACTAGTTATTTATAAAATGAATATTTTCATTTTTGATACTGTTCTCTGAAATATACAAAATTTAAAGCTCATTATTTGGACTAAACTAATAAATGTTCATGGGTTCAAATTCTGCCTGTTTAATGTTTGGTGTTTTTATGCTTGTTATCCTATTTAAATATATCTTTTCTTAATCTTCAATTCTTATCATATAACTGAACAATTACTCTGTTTTCGTTTAAATGTAGAAAAAAACTATTGAATCTAAGATTTATTGTCAAACAAGTGTCTGAAGCCTGAATTTATAAGCAGGGCTTATATTCAAGCAAAGAGGAAATGATGATGCATCTGAAATTCTATCTCGAGGAAAATTGTTGGTAAATAGAGGTCAAGAGGGTGGGGGCTGCCATCTGCAGAGTAAATCTATAACAAAAATAAACACATTAAAGTTGAAAATAATTGATTTGTTTTTTACATTTCAGCAAACTCTTGTAGGTTATTTAAATCCAGAAAATATTTTTAGATTGTAAGGATTTTTTGGGAGATAATAATGATTTATTGATACAAGACCTACTAATTAACCCATAGCTGGGGGAAGAAGAGATGGATTCATACTTTTTCCAAGGGTATTTGCACAAAACAAATATAATGAACTTTAATGGAATTGGAATTCGGCTCTCCAATTTCCAATTCCATTATCAATTACACCACCTTCACATCTATGCATACAGCCCCCGGTATTCCCAACCAGTTACCAATCTAACTATGTTGCTTAACTTTGGTGATCATATGAGAACCGGTATTTCAACATTATATGGCTTGGAGTTTACAAAGATGACAATTAAACAATAAAAATTTTAACTCAGTACAAGTATCACTATTTTTCATTTTATAACTGATCAGCTATTATTTTTTCCATCTGTCCAATTTGATTTTATATAAGTAGCTCACTAAGATAAGATTCAATTTCAATATCTACATAGAAAAGTAAATAATCAGTATTGTTACTGCAGTAATAAATATATATAAAAATTATAGGTGATGATCTAGTTTAGGTTTGAACTTAATTTTATTGAATTATTTTTGCTTCACAACATGAAAATTACTGACAAAATTTGATTTTTAAAATTTTTTCACTCAAAACACTGTCGAATTATTTTGGTACTTAATGTGAAATATAAGTGAAAAAAGAAATTTACCAAGTTTATGCTTCTAGCTCAACCTAAAAGCCCACACAAATAAAATTGCAAAATCACCTGACTTATTTTTTTTATTGTTTAACACCTAGAATTAATTAGTCTACAACAGTTGTAAGTTTTAAAATATTACCTACTCTTAGTGACAAAAAAGATTTTACCCATGAGAGGTTGAGGAGATTTTATATCCGTTTCAAGATCAATTAATTTTTCTGTAATATATATAGACCAGGTGTGACCAAACCGTGGCTTGTGAGCTACTCACAGTTCTTTGACCTTTAATATGTTGGTTGAGCTACTTTTTTTATCACAGGTAATATAAAAGGTAAATAAGAAAAATTTCAAGCTTTATAATTATTTACTGGGTATGAATTGAGAGCCCGTTAGATTCCAATGTAAGTTTAATGTTCATGTGTATGTGACAAAAACATACGTGTAAATTTTGTTTATTATGTCTTGCTGCTCTCAAACATCTGAAATTTATTGTATGTGGCTCTCACATGAAGCAAGTTTGAACGTCTCTGATATAGACATCATTGTGTCAGTCATGATTTATTTTCTTTGGTATCAAATAGTTAAAAAAAAGAGTGGCTAATATTTTAAATTAAATCTAAGTCTATTTCTTCATCAGACTTGCTATTAAAAACAAATTGTACTTAATCTCCTACTAATCTTTTCTGATGTGGGAAAATGAAATAAAAAATTGAATAGTAATAAAAAAAAATGATGCTCATAATAAAGGAACCGGTTTACTCTACTTGGCTTCAACAAATACCCGTTAGGTGGCACTGTTTAAGTCTATAAAAAGACAAACATTTTCTTCCTCTTTCTCACTCTTGCTCCAAGATGCAACGGTATGTGGGGAAAGAAAAGAATGTCATTTTCCCAGTTCACTAATGAAGGAACTCTCTTTCCACTTCTCAACATATAGCGTTCGCATGTTTCTTCCAAGACTTCCACCTATGAAGTGAATCAACTTTTTCTTCAGTCATTCCAACTCAGCCCAAGGCCGACTTGAGTTCCACCAGTATAACAATGCTTATCTTTACATATTCTAATTTCTGGACCAAAAAGAAAACGGACATAATGGTCAATAGTAGAAATCAAGTTTTCTTAATTGTTTACATATGAACACACACACATATCCACACCCTATCATACACCAACATGCAACCTTTAAATTCTATTGGCTCCAGACATAGTTATATTTACTCAAAATGAAATCCTTGCTATTAGTAACTGTTTATGTCTGCAGTGTAAAAAATATAGACTGAGGCTTTCCAGGAACTGTATAAAATCATAATGACTCTCATGTGTTTCATGAAAAGAATATTACCATGAAACTAATGTTCAATGTTTTTACAAAAAATGTAACTCACTCTACCAAATTACTACTGCGTGAAAGTTAACACAAAGTAAAGAAATCCACAGCTAACCTCGTGATCACCAAACTGTTGTTTCTAAGTCAGTGGTTGTGGGTTGAACAAAAAACTAAAAGTGTTAAGAAACAAAATAGGCAAACAAAAGAAGATAGAAATATTTATCCTGTCGGAACATTTTTTATGCAAAGAAAATTTAAAAGAATGCTCTTAAAATTTACATAAAGATTGAAGGAATAGTTGAACTTCCTCTGCCCATGAATCAGTAAGTGAGATGTACTGTCTCTGCCATATGTGTCTGTTGTATGGTGTGCTAACTTTAGCATCCCTTCTTGGTATCATATTGCTGTGAAAGAGGACTAGTCTCTTCTGATCTACTGCATGCATTGCTCTAAGCTGAAAAGGGGTTACTTTCGATGATAGTTTTCCATGTATGCATGTCTGGCAAAATGTGTTTAATGTCTACTACGCATGAATAAATAATTATTCCTGGTTAGTGATTAATTATAAGAATTTTATGCCAAATCTTTGAGCATTCATTTCAAATTTTTCCAGTTATAAAAATATTTTTGATTAACTCAGAGTGAAAAGCTGTAAGGATAAATCATATGGTCCGTGGTTCACTTCCTGAGTTGGAAGCTGTTAGCAAGTCACATTAAATATAACCTAATGAAAGGAAATAATTAGTCTACAAAAATGTATTTACAACCAAGTTCTTTAAAAGTTGAAGAAATACTTTTACAGTATAATTTTCTTGCTTCAGCAGATTTGTTACATTGGAGAGATCATTAGACTGATGAATGCAAAACCGACTAATGTATTCTAATTGCATAGGTAGGCTTGTTGTTATGCCTTTAGCATTAGTGTGTGTCTGTGTGGGTGTGTATCCAAATTCTAGTGGGCATTTTTTGTGTCTTTGCTAGTTTCTGTGTGTGTTTAAATCCTTAAGATGGTAGCAGGAAAAATAGGAAAGTAATTATGTATATATATATATTTGTATCAAATTACTATTAGCAACTATATACCTAACTTGAAATTTGATACACATACATATACTATCCTACTTCACATACACATATGTGTACTTTCCTACTTCACATACACACACACACTAATGCCACACAACATAAACATATAAAATCTACCTGACCAATGAAGACAAATAGAGTTTGGAATAGTAAAACATTCTCTTCAAAAAAATTTTCAAAAACATCATTGAAGTTAAAATAAAAGCGAAATATATTAAATTTATAAACATTGTTCCTTATTTAATCTGATATATATATATATGCACACATATATATATCTATAGGCACACACATAAATAAATATATACACACACATATATCTACATAAATACATATATATACACACACACACACATATATATACACACACAAATATATACTCACACTTATCTATATACACACACACACATATATACACACATATATACTCACACACATAGGCCACCTCAAGGCAGTGTAATGGTTAGCAAGTTTGTCTTACTAGAACAATTACTACTGAGTAGTGAGTTCGAACCTCACTGGGTGCCCCCTACCTTTGGCCTTGTGCCACTTGGAAAATCACTATATACTCAGACACACATTTTACCGACATACATACATACATACATACATACATATATATATATATATAATATGTATATATATATATAGAGAGAGAGAGAGAGAGAAATAAAGAGAAAGAGAGAGAGAGAGATTTGTCCTTTCTCAGCCTCATGTTTTCCACTGACATAAAGTGAAGAAATTATATTGAATCAATTGCCAGGTCTACAGCTAGGAGAGTAGTTTCATTATGTCATGTGAGAAAATTTTTCTTGGCTACATCTATCTTGAACATTTTTGCCTATCATTTGCCCACGTATCAAATATTGCTCCCACATCTGATCTGGTGCTTCTGCTATGTATCTAAAGTTTCTTGATAAAATACAGAGAAGAATCTGCAATGTTATCGGTGCTAACCTGAAATCTTGGCTTCCGTCACTTTCCCACGACTGTAAGACAGTTTCCCTATGCCTTTTCTATCAATATTTTCATGGCAATTGTTCTGATGAGCTTTCATCTTTCATACCTCAACTTCATATATTTTAGTGTAGTACTAGATTTGCAGCTCAGTCTCATAATTTCACTACTGAAATTGCTATTTGCAACCACGTTAAATCTTAATTGTTTCTTCTCCTGTACTTCTTGCTTCTGAAAATCTCTTGTAGCGTCTTACTTTCCTCTCAACTACAATGTTCAAAAATTTAAATACAACCTTACTAATCATCTTCTATCTCCTTGAATCTTGTTCTTTTATTGTCGTCTCTGTTGCTTTCACTCTCACTAAATCCTTGCTTCGTAGTTGCTTTTATTGCCTTGCTTGGGGTGAAATGATTATAAAAAAGGCCAGACTCCTATATTTCCAGCCAAGCTGGTAAGCCTACTTTAATCACTTTCAAACATGCAAATGTGACCTTTATATATGTATATCATGGCATAAATATTTGTGATAGAAAATTCTAAAAAGATGCTTTGTTATGGACACTGGCTCTAGTGGTTGATGTAGTAAAATGTTTTCTGAAACAAAAATGAAAAAAAAGACAATGTTAATATGTCATAAGGTTACAAAGCAATGATAAATATTAATAATGCTATTCAAAAAATGTTATGATTTTAAATAAACCTTTCATTAATTAAAATGAAAAAATACCTTAAAAGATTTTAAAATCATCTGAGAAATTTTAAATATTTTTAAAGAAATTGACATCATTTTTATTTGATCCTGAAGCTGCACAGAAGATGCCTTTCAAAAACTAAAAATATTAAGAAACAGGAAAAATTTCATCAGAAGTGATGCAAGTTGAATTGATATATAACAGTTATCCTCCTATATGATAGTGAATACTGAACATGCTTCTCATAGATGAAGAGAAAATAGACATAGTTCTACAGAAGGATGATGTGAATAACAAGGGCAGAACATGTGAGCAATAAAAAGTAAATAGAAATAAGAACTTGTACTTAAAAAGTGTCAGTTGAAATTTCTGGGACACATAATGAGGAAAGAGGTCTTGGAGAATTTGACACTCATAGGACTTACTGAGGGCAAGTTGAAGTCAAGAGAGGCAGATAGAAACTTTCTAACGAGCTTGTATAAATGTATGATATGGATGGGAGTGAGAGTAAGGGGACAAATATGGGAGGGAGAGTAAGTGGACAAATACAGGAGGGAGAATAAGGGGGACAAATATGGAAGGAGAGTAAAGAGAAAAATACAGGAGGGAGAGTAAGGGGGACAAATATGGGAGGGAAAGTAAGGAGGAAAATACAGGAGGGAGAGTAAGGGGACAAATATGGGAGGGACAGGGGAAATGTTGCTTAGGACTATGAAGGATAGGAAGTTGTGAAGAGCTGAGAAAATTTGCATGATCAGTCATGATGAAGAAAATAAAACTTAATGAAAGTTAAATTCTGCTTGCAACTACTGATGCCATTTTCTAACCACTTCAACTTGATTATCATTTTGTTATATTTTTTCTGTTCTTATTTTGAGGCCTCCACCATTCTTTTGCAGTACATAATCAACAGTCTGACATGTGGAAATATAATCATATATAAACTCTATCTGAATATTTATCTTTGAAAATCTTTTACTGGCAATTATTTAGCTTAGCATTTCTCAACTGGTGAGCCCTGAAAGGTAGCCAGGTGTATCCTAAGTTAACAGAAGAGTGATTTATTAATTATTTTTTTTATTCTTTTACCTTTTAATTCTTTTTATAAGCTGATAAAACATTATGATCTTGTAAAGTGAGAGATTATATCATATTTAAAAGATCTGAACTTTGAAACTTGGGAAGAACATATTATTAATATTATAAGTAATAAAAATATTAAAATCCTTCAGCAACTGAAATTTCTAATTTTTTAAGTAAATAGACACTTAACTATTCCCTAGTTTTGTCACAAATTTGAAAAATCACAAATCCAATATTCTATAATACAGGAAAATGCAATTTCAAGAACATACAGAAGGGTACACATATGCACATACAAAGAATGAATTATTTATTCCATATGAAATACAAACTTATATTAAGCATCTTCCAGAGAGAGGAGACACAGTGGAGTAATGGATAGCAGCTCGGATTGAGGAATCTGAGAGCCGAGTTCGAATCCCAGTCGAATCCATTACATTCACTTACATACTAATACCCTTGGAAAAGGTATGAATCCTCTTCTTCTCCCCCTAGCTATGGTAAATAGCAGAACAGACCGGATTCTATAGCCTTGGATGGAAATTGGTCTACCACAGAAAAAAACGGCAACATACTGCGGGGAAAAACATCCGCTTCGTCAGCCATGTATCAAAAGATACATGATCACCTAAGTGTGTATCATGCATAGCACATAACTGACTGACATATGATGAAGTAAAATCTTATATTAAAATTAAAGGTATATCCTAGAGTTTTAGATATTTTACAAGAGCAACTTGAATTTAAAAAGGTTTTGAAATAATGAGTTAGCTTATTACCATACAATTATTTGAATAATCTGATAAGAGTTTCTGCGATTTTAATGTGTTCTTTTTTTACTTTTCAGGCAATGAAAAGACTTGTCCAAGAAAAACAACAAATCTCCATCGTACTTGCCTTAAGAGATGCACAAAAGATTCTGACTGTGTCAGTAAAAAGAAGCGGTGCTTATGTGATGGGGATTGTGGAATGAGTTGTATCAACAAAAGTAAGCTAACTAGTTTCTTACTCTTACAATGTATGATGTATTTTTCAATGAAAAATACTGGTTTTACTTTCATTTTTTTTTAAACGTGTGTTTTGTTTTTGTTTTATGAATGTAACTCTTAAATACTTACAGTGTAACTGCCCATATACAATTTGTGTGTAAGTTTAAAAACAGCAACAGCAACAACAAAGAAATTTTCTTAAAAAGATTTTCTATTTTGACTTCTCATACTTTTTCAGAGCACATTGAATTTCCAGCAGTCAAAAAGCTAATTTAAATTTCAATCAAGCAAATAATTTTCTCCCCTTTATTTGCTTGATTGAAATTTAAATTAGGAATCTTAAAATTTTACAGAAAAATGTTTGTCTCTCTCACAATACTTTAAGCATCAAGATGTGTAATTGGCATGATGAATATAATTTGATCTTATTAATTTCAACAAAATCTGTAACAAGTTTGAATTGTACTTGCAGACCCCGAGGAAAGAATTTGAGAAGTTTATAATTAATATTTCCTTTTTTATGCTTTCAGTACTTTTTGCCTTTTCATCCATTATATCAAACTAGATACATATTTTATATTTAGCAGAAAATAATCAACATTTTCGATTTTTAGTTGCTATTTTTTGATAATCAGTTCAAAAAACAAATATCTAGTTTTGTATTTTCTTTTTTTGTATCTTCTATTAAAAAAATGCTTGGTACTTACGAATACTCAACAAATTTATATCGTCAGTTTGATACCACTTAATTAATGCATGAAATTAAGAAAGGCTTATCAGGTTAAATAAGTTTCAATATACTATTTTATTGGTATTTTATGGTGTTAACAGTTGACCACAGATAATTATAGTGACATGGCAATCTTATGAGTCCACATTGTCTTATATATGTGAGGGTTCCACTAATATACATATTTTTATAAAGAAGGATAGATTTCAAATACTCTGCCTCATAAATAATAAATTTGAATAAACAAATGGCAAACTTGGACCTTCATGCCTGCAAAAAATGAAGTCTCAAAAGGACAGTTTTTCCCTTGACACTGCTATTATTTTAACTACCTTCACTCTTCCGCAATGTTTATTATTTTAAAAAGCAATGATCAAAATTGTATAATAAAGCCTAAAAATATGAAGGCGAATTTATACATTTTCTTTTTTCTTGAGAATTGATAATAAAAATAATAAAAACTATTTATTTATCATATTGTTTATTGGAATGGTTGGCAAAAGATCATCTAGTTACCAATTGACTCAAACTTTATAAAATGGTAAATAATAAGGATTTCCTTATAGTGGGTCCATACATTTAAAAAATTTAGTAAATGTTTATAAATTTAAGAATAATTATTTTTTTCATTTTTATTTCTTTATAAATTAGTAAATGATAAATATTGCATTATTTTAATTGTATTAAGTTCTAGAATGTTGTAAATATAAAATTGTTTATTTGCAAGAATGATCTAATAAATAAATAGTGTTGAATAGTAATGTTGTAAATTCTCATGAACAAAAAAAATGTATAAATTCACTTTCATCATATGTTTAGGTTTTATTATAAATCTGATCATCACTTTTTAGAGCAATTAATATTGCCCAAGGGTGAAGGTTGTTAAAATAATAGAGACGGCAAGGGAAAAACTGTACTTTTGATTCTATGTTTCTTTTTGATGGTCCAGCTTTGCCAAAAAAATATTTTAAATACATAAAATTTGAGGATTATTTGATCATATTTTGTCAGATGAACAATGAGAGATTTGTCTCATAATCAGCATATAATAGTTGATACATGTTTGCTTAATATCTGCTCTTTTGTGTAAATTTTTTATATTGAAAAATAAATGTAAAAATAAGAAGTTATTTATCGCAAAAGACAATTTATTTGTTTTAGTTATATATACCAAAATCAAGACAGTACAACAATTTGAATATCTAAGAATTGTTTTAAAAGAGAACTGAATGTGCGACATTGAAATCTGAAGACATATTGTAATAGTGAAAGAGGCCTTCCAAAAGCTAAGCAAAGTATTAAGAAACAGGGAATTTTTTTAGAAACAGAAAAAGTACTGAACTGTTATGCAGTATTAGTCCTTGTATATGGCAGTAAATGCTAGACAATCTCTTCACAGATGAAAAAGAAACTTGAAATGCGGTTCTACAGAAGGATGCTGAGAATATCATGGATCGAACATGTGAGCAATGACAAAGTTTTAAAGAAAATGAAAAATAGGACATTTATACTTAACATCAGAAAGTAAGTGTTGAAATCTCTAGGCCACATAGTGAGGAAAATAGTTTTGGAGAATTTGATACTCAAAGGATATTCTGAAGACAAGTGGGACAGAGAAAATCAAAGAATGCAAACTTGTGTAAATGGTTGGCACAACAGGTATTAGGAGTGAGAGCAAAAAGATAAACATTGCTAAGAGCTACAAAGGACAGGAAGTTGTGGAGAACCATGATCGCCCACGTCCAGAAGGGACACAGTACATAGAAGAAGCAGCAGCTAATTGAAAGTTATTTGAAAGCCAGTAGAGAGGCATGATTAAAAGGCATAGCCATATATTTCTGCAAATAGCTATTGTAAGCTTATCATATAAGTGTGTTCTTTAAGCAATGGTTGTTTATTCAAAAAGTGGAAAATGGCAATTTTGGTCTTTTGACTTGAATCTATTATGTATTTAATAGCAAAGATAATAAAACTTCATCATGCAAATGCATTAATGGGAAATAAAAGCATATATACATACTCTGTTACATACTGCTTATATGATAAATGTGCTTTATGTGTATATAGATATTTATCTGTGCACATATGAATATGTATGCGTCTTTTAGTATTTCATCTCAGCAATGAGTAATTGTAAATATACTTGTATCATTTTGAGCTATTGTTCTCATCTTGCTTGATGTTAAGGTTATTTTTTAAGAGGTTTTTTATGTTTATAAGTTCTTTTTATAGATACAAATAATTAAGTAAATGCTCTGTTTATAACAAACAGTATTAACAAAACTTACCACCCTGAATGTCCGAGAAATTTTTATTATAAAACAGAGCATTTACTTAAATATTTGTATCTATAAAAAGAATTTATAAACATAAATATATATATATATATATATATATATATATTTTTATGAAATGGACAAAGTCCAACAATTATTTTTAAGACATTTTTATGTTTATACATTCATTTTATAGATACAAATATTTAAGTAAATGCTCTGTTTTATAATAAACAATATTAACAACATTTACCAGCCTGAATGTCCAAGAAATTTTCATAGAAAATATGTGTCCTCCAACAAGAATGGAACCTATATCCTATACGCAACTGTCATATACGTTGATGTGCCCTTACCAATTGGGCCACAGAGGAGTGTTCGGTTAGCAATGTTGATTTTACTGTATTTAAACACTATTCTCCATGAAGACACACATTTTCTATGAAACATTCTCGGACATTCAGACCAGTAAATGTTGTTTATACTGTTTATTATAAACAGAGCATTTATTTAAATATTTGTATCTATAAAAAGAACGTATAAACATAAAAAATGTCTTAAAAATAATTGTCAGACTTTGTCCATTTCATTATGTGTAAAGGTTATTATAGACAACGTTTCAAGTATCATCACATGTCCATAGATTGGTTAATATGGAATATCTTGATTATTGTGATATTTTGTCCCTGTGATGATAGTTATTGCTTGTTCATGTTGAATCGGTGCTTCACTACCTGATCAAGGGATTGAACTCACAACCACTAGATGACAGTAACTCATATACAGTCAACTCTTACATCCACTAGGCCACCAATATTAGAGGTCTGTTTCTGGAGCTTTTTATCATTTGTCACCAGTTAGATGGTTTTTGACATTTGGCTTTGACATCAGATATTCCAGCAATGGAAATGTGATGATGACCAGAGGTTACTTGGTCAAAACATTATATCTATAATAAGATCTATATCAACCAAGATGAGAACAGTAGTATACATTGGTGTCTGTCCCAGAAATATCCAGTATATTTATACCAATATTTTGTACATATGAAAAGTCTTGTAAAAATTGTTTTATCAGAAAAATGTTAAAAAAACAAAGCGTAATCATTCATTAAATATTTCTAAAAAAAAAAAAGAAGCAATTTCTACAATATATGGCTTCTCACATTTTAATTTCTCCTAACTTTTAGAAAACTAATATCAGGATTCAGGTAAATATTTATTCTGTTAACATGTTGGATATTTCAAATAGGTATAAATTATAATAAACTAAATGTCAGTGTGGCAATAATTTTATGGCATTTTAAAAGATTTTACAATTTTCACATCAGTCAGTCTACTATAACCACAAGAAACATTGTAATTAAAAAATTATACTTACATCATGTGCACAAAAATTTATAAAAACAAATGCCTTGAACAAAATTGTGTCATTATAAGGATATATTAGTAATGTTAAAGTTATATTCCATGTTCCGAAATTAGTTTTAGGAATCATTCATCAATTGATTTTGTGAACTTTTGTTTATTCAGGCAGCACAGCTGGTAAATTACTGTCTGCCAATGCAATCCTTCCTTTTCAGAATGCTCCATTAGTCTTCAATCAAGTTAAGATTAGATGACTAGGCTGGTCACTTCATATAGTGAGTCTTTGAAACTGATCTTATTGAAACATTCCTTAGTTTTCTCTCTCTATATATATATATACTTATATATATATATATATATATATACTTATATATATATATATATATATATATATATCACAATATACATATATATATATATATATATATATATCACAATATATATATATATCACAATATACATATATATATATATATATATATATCACAATATACATATATATATATCACAATATACATATATATATATATATATATATATATATATCACAATATACATATATATACATATATATATATATATATCACAATATACATATATATATATATATATCACAATATACATATATATATATATATATCACAATATGCATATATATATATATATATATCACAATATACATATATATATATATATATATATATCACAATATACATATATATATATATATATCACAATATACATATATATATATATATATCACAATATACATATATATATATATATCACAATATACATATATATATATATATATATATATCACAATATACATACATTTATATATATATATATATATATATATATATATATATATATCATTATACATATATATTGCATGATAGATATATAGATATATATATATCATGAGATATATATATATATATATATATATATAGGTATTTCTGAGCTGTCATCTTAACACCACCTGAAATTAACACTATACCAATTATAGTTCCACCCAAAAATATCATACCACATCCCTTTTGTTGACCTCATAACCTGTGAAAACAGCTTTTGTCAGTAACCACACAGCTTTTGTTCCATCTGCCTGGTATATTGAGGCTATCATGGCATTCATCAAAGAAAAGAATGCTTGAAAATTCTGACTTTTAGAGAATGTCACTCATCCCCAGGTGTTTCCAAAATGGATTTTGCACTCACTGTTATTCTGAAGCTTCAAAGAAGCCAGGTCTATCTGTAGGTTGACTTCAAAGATGACCTTATGTCCAGATCTGTTCTCACTTGATGTCAGTGGCTGTCCTTGATATGCAAATATATGATTGACCGGCCTGTGCCTACAATACGCCACAAAGAAAAAAACTTCAACACACATTTTCATGGTTTCGTGTTACCTAGAGATCATTTGAGAAAATTACAGTATAGTTTTATCTTCTGCAAGCTCCAAAAACATTTAGCAATTCTTTTTATCCTTCAAATCCACTTTATAATTCCTTTTATAACGTCAAATTCACAACATGGCTATTAATTTAAAACTTCAATATCCAGGAGATTTCTTACATATCTTTTTTTACATCTCTGCAAAATGAAGCTGTTTTCATCTTAACTCCAATTCTCAGCAGTTATCCATTACACCTATCACACATCCACGCTCACGGCACCTAGTGTTCCCAATCTTTCACCAATTTGACCAACTTGACATTGCTTTGGGTAAACAAAACACTTTGGCAAGTCATCATGACTGAGGGTGTGAGTGTACTGGCCTTGTTCAAAGCTGTTGATCACACCAGATTATATAGTCTCTCCCAGAAACTCTAATTTCAATGTTTGCCCAGCATAGATACAGTATAAACCATACATTGGCTCTGTGGGTGTTGAAGAAACATGAATGTGTCTGAGCAGATGTCTGCAATAGGGATTACTGATTCACCCTAACAGACAGAAATGTGTAGGAAAACATTAATTTTTATTGTTATTTTTAGTAGTAGTAGTAGTGGGAGAGGAGTAATATTTAATAATGTTTAAAAAATAATGCAATTTTATTTGAATAAAGATATCACTAAGAATTCCTTTATTAAACTTGATAAAAATTCAAAACTTTTAAAATGAAACATAACACAGGCAAAAATCAGTTAAAATAATACTTAGTGCCCTTCAAATAAAATATTTGGTTAAAGAATTGTCTTTTGTATTTGGTGAAGGCAATGATTTGTTGATATGCAACTGACAGGAATCATGTCTTTAGCACACTGTATGCATCCATTGCAAAGTCTTGAAGAAAAAAAAATAAGAGAAGCAACCTGATGAACATTATTCCATTCTTCAGGAATATCTGTTAAGCTTTATTTCAGCATTTTCCTGCTGCTGTGGAGAAGATTCTTGAACTTTTGCAAAATTTTTTCCTGTTGACATTTCATATTTCCATTAAAATCATTTCCTAACAAGAACTTTAAACTGGATAATTTTTTTTTACTTCTTTCTTTCATCTCTTTCTCTCTCTCTCTTTTTTCCTTCACCTATCACTCTCTCCCTCTCACATTCTTACTCACCCTCTCAAATTTTGTCATTTCATCTCCCCGCCACTAGTTGTTGCTATCTTTTCTATTTTAACTGTCTATTAATCGACTATGTTCTCTTTCTCTCCTATAAATGGCTCTTCCCAACTTCCTATCCTTTGTAGCACTTAGCAATGTTTATCTATCCCTCCCATTCTCTGTTCTGAAATCCATTTACCCAAGCTTGATAGACTTGTTACTCAACATTTCCTTCTATCCTTCATATCTTCAATATGTCCTGTGAGTAACAAATTTTCCAGACCTTCTTTTTTCATTATGTATCCTAGAAATTTCACCAGAGTCATTCTGAATCTTCATCTAACTTTTTCACATCTTGGTACTACCTAGAAATGATCTGAGCAATTTGCTTCATTTTTTTATCATTTGCAAGCTTCAAACTCATTTAACAATAGTATTTATCAATCAAATAAGTTTTATAACTCATTTTAAAACTTCAAATTCACAACATGTCTATTAGTTTCAAACTTCAGTATCCACAGATTTCTTACATTTATTTTGTTTACATCTCCACAGAATGAAAACTGATTTCATCCAAACTGATGTGCAGATAACCATTGCCATCATTCATCAAATAAACATTTTCAATAAGTATTTATTTTACAAATCAATAGAACATCAAGTAACTAACAGTAGGAGATGCAGTGTATCCAAATATATAAAGGTTTAGATATTTTCTAATCATTTCACCCCAAATAAGACAATAAAGCCACTAAGATGCAAGGGGTTACTGAGTGTGAAGGAAAGAAAGAAAAACTTTATTAAGGTGCAAGAACAATAAAGGAACAGAAATTAAGAAGACAGAATTATATTGCATTTAAATTTTTGAAGATCAAAGTTGATTGGAAAAGCGAGAAGTGCAAGAGAAAAAACTGTTAGCATAGAACTTATGTCTGCATCTAGCCATTTCAACTTTAAAATGATGAAACCGAGCTGCCAATCTTTGTTTCCTAACCATTTTTTCTTGTGATTTATGGTGATATCATGTTGAAAAAAACCATTCCTGCACAATCACTTAAGTTAAGCAATGTCAAGTCTGGTCAGCACCGAGATGGGTACCACTTGGGAATACCAGGTACTATAAGGTTGGATGTTCAGGTGGTGTAATGGTTAGTGGCTCAGAATTGTTTCAATTTCAGTCAGGTTTGTTATATTCACTTACACTCCCTTAGAAAAGGTATGAATTCTCACCTGTGTTTCTCCCTGCTATATGTTAATTAGTAAGGTTTGTATCACTAAAAATCATTAAAAGAAACCATCTCCAAAATATTTGAAAAAAATTCTTACAATCTAAAAATATTTTATGGCATTAAATAACCTGTAAAATAAGATAAGCTGTAGAAAATGAATCAATCTTTTATTTACATTATTCGGACTATTGTCCTCATCTTTGTCGGCATATTTATTACAATGTTTCAGCCATTGTACACTCCGGCCTTCTTCAGGTGGTTGAAATGTCAAACTAAATCCTTTATTTTGCTCACTGGGGTAGACTGTTCTAGTTCCACGTGCCATGTTTAATGGATGTCAGTTATCTCCTGTTAATTTCCCTCTGAAAGTTCTCCCCTGCCTTAACTTAACTCACACACTGAGTCCTGTCACTGGATATAACTAATGCCTTAAAGTGTGAGTTCAATCCCCAATTTCAGAGGGGAATTAAGAGGAGATAACTGATATCCATTAAACATGGCACGTGGAGCTAGAACAATCTACCTCAGTGAGTGAAATAAAGGGTTCAGTTTGACATTCCAACCACCTGAAGAAGGCTGGAGTGTACAACGGCTGAAATAATTTGTAATAAATATGGCAACAAAGATGAGGACAATAGTCTGAATAATGTAAATAGTGTACATAATACCTCATCTCAGAAATATAGACAGATACGAATCAATCTTTTCTTGCTTGTACTTTCCGTTTTTTTCTATTTTATTTTAGTTTCTGCTTATCTTTAACGTTTTCTTTCTATTATTTTATATTAATTTTTGTTATTATTTCTGTTCCGCCATCATTCTTTCCTCTTTCTCTACTCTCGCTTTTCTTATTTATATATCATTTTGCACCAATCAAATTTCCTTTTCAACTTAATTAAACCATTTAACTCTGAAACCTTCACTTTCTTTTCTTTTTATTTCTCTCTCTTTCTCTTCATTTGTTTTTCCTTCATCCTTTCCTTCATCCTTTCCTTTCTTCTATCTCTCTCCTCAAAATTGTCTTCCCACTTGTATGAGGGAACAGCAAAAGGGGAGGGGAAATACAACAGAGCCTTTTCTGAGAAACAAAAGACAATGTTAAATAATTGATAATCTTAAAGAAAAGAAAAATTTAAAGCTGTTTTCTTGGATTTATCTCTCACTTCTCAGCCAACAAGTGTCCAGCTGTGACAAGGTTAAAAAAAAATTTTCATAAAGATGAAGCTAGATAGAATAATCCCAAACAAAGGCTGAAAATAAAATAAAAGAGTCAAATGGCGTATTTCTTTTCTTGCTCTCGGCAGTAAACGGAAGTTTAGAGGATATCAACAGGCCTCAGAAGATATTTCTTATTCATGTAATGCCTGAAAAGAGCCAACCAAAACTAATTCTCTGTGTGAAGCTTGTATAAAAACATTTGTTTGAGGTTTATTAGCTTTTCCTTTCTTTCCTTTTATTACACTTGATTTTCATATTGCTTCTTTTCCCTTCTCTGTTCCTGAATTCTGAAATCAAATGCTGGATTATATAAAACTCCATTGTGATATAATGCTGCCAACACCTTTCTTGCTTGGCAGTTTATTTTGATTAAACTTTTCTTCTATTTTCTTAAGATCCTTGCATTAGCTACAGATAACAATTGATGAACTGTATACCTGTTTGTTCATTTGCCATAGAAAACAATATTTTATATAATCTCTTCTCTTAGAAATCTCAAAAACAGATTGTAATCCATAAAAATGAACTGCTTCTTTTGTACTTATGCTTTCCTAAGTTAGATAAAGCCTTTGAAGAATGAAGATCATCTTCTTGATTGATTGAAACTGAGATTTATTCAAGCTTTTACTGAAATCATTTTTTTACTAAAAGTCTCTTATTAATCATTCTTTAGTTTTTTTTTTGTATTTTATTAGATATTCTAACATATGCATCTTTCTTTTGAAATATTATTAAAAGTGTTCAAAAGCAAAAGAGTACAGATTAAAATTGCAAAATCTGTAAGGTTAATGACTATGAATTCTCTACAAAAAAATAGATAATGCTAAAGATCTAACAGTTTTTTTCAATCCCGAGTTTGACCTTTGTGTCAAGTTGGTGATTTTTGTTAAAAGAGAAAGAAATCATTGGTTGTATAAACAAAGTGAACAATTTTTCATCTCCTGATCAATTAATTAAATCTGTAATAACAAAGTTATGAATAATAACAGCTATTTTAGCTGGACTTTGACAGAGGTTTGATATAATGAGTCAGAATAGTTTTTTTGATTCAGTTATGATGTAAACTTCATTCATCAATTGAACCAGGAGAGTTTTCAAGTCTTATTCATGTACCCCATGTAGATTGATTGCAAAGACTTTCAAGCAATGTCTATTCTGAGAAAAAAAAAACAATGCAGTTGTTTTGTTTTCACAAATGAACAAAGTTCTACTGAAACTTTATTTTTCTTCAGTCTAGGCAAAGGTTGAATTACAACACATAACAAATGGTAACCAAAATAATTATTTATTCATTACTATTATGATTAAAACATTTTCACAGGGGTACAAAATTTTATTAGAGCAATAAAAGCAGACATATTAAAAGGCTATTCATAACAAAAAATATGTTGAACGATGATGATGATGATCATCATCATCATCACACACACACATACATACATACATACATACATACATACTTATACAAATTCAAATTATACAACAGCAAGCATTCATTGGATAATAAATCAACACTACTGTGTAATGCGACAATTTTATAATCGCTATATTTTCATGTAGTAGATTTTTTGCACTTTTGGGAGAATCGGATCCCAGAAGCTTTTCGTGAGTCTCCCCAAAGCTAGCTTGCTGATTGGTCAATGCCAACCAATCAGATTGTCTGAACGTGAAGAGTGATTCTTCCTGTGCAGCGCTTTTGGAGCGGATGATCACCTATATAAGCAAAGAAAATTTTTAGTAAACCAGTGAGATCTCAGCTGCCACAGAAATCCACGATGGTGGAAACCATGCGCCAGTCTTCTCACTCACACCACTACTCACATGCTGAATATTCCCTATACTCACACAATCTTTTTTCTTTCACAGCAAAACTGTTGAAAACATTTATTACCAGAAACTATTACAACCTTATTTCTTACAGCGAACTTTGGAACAATTGATAGTTAAAGAGAAACAACTCCTGTTTTACTCAATGCATGCTTTTCTTTCACATCCTTGTTTGTACATCTTGTTAAATACAAATTTTATGTGTAATGATGTCTTTGGCTTATCCTCTTTTTCTTCACGTCAGTTTGGTTTCCTAATCTAAGTTAAATAAATGTGGTGAAGGCCGCCACAAACCAATATTGCTCTTGATACCTAACCTATGTTGAGACCAATCCAGAAAGATGTTCTGACTAGCCACCATATCAGTTCTGTAATTTATAAATTCCAATGTCAGTGGGATGCTGACTATTTAGGCAGAACCAGTCAAAGATTGGAAGCGCAGATCAATCAACATGTACCAGCCAATATTCACAAGGGAAAGGTGGACAAGTGACATAGTTGTGTTAATTTGTCGATTTAGCTACAGTTGAATATTTGATTAAAAACCAGCAGTGTGCTCCATGTTATAGTCTGAGCACTGGGTAAGGCTAATTCTAATTACCACTTGAAGTTTTGGAATCAGTATACATTAAGTCCTACCAGCCATCTCTCTGTAAATTGAATGATTAATTGGTGGGTTTAAAGGTAATTGACCATTAATGTTATATTTTTTGTTTGTATATAACATTAGTTTGGGTTGTATATTTTTTAGTTGCTGTGCACATTTCTTTTTCGCCTCGATATTTTTGCTCTGATGACAGAAGACTGATAAACCAGTTTAGCTGTTTTTAATAGTTTTCTGTATTACCAATTTATGATAATATATATTTTTATTACCCCTCTTTCTTTTTGTTTTGTTTGCTTTTATTGCTCTGATATTATTATAGTTATAATGATTGATAATTATTCTTAATCATTTTATTGCATAATCACATGTCCAATCCTTAAAACTAACTTCCTTTATACATTTAAATTTGAATAAATTAAATAAGGGACAAATAAGAAATCTTTATAAACTTGACATATTTTACTATTTATTTGGCTTTAACAGAAATTTTGGGAATGGAATAATTCAGAGTTATATTTCACTCTTAAAATTCTGTTTTGTTTGCATTGCTTGTGTAAACATTATATGTACATTGGTGTTAGTACACATGTTTGTATCAATTTTTTAATTAATTTTGAATATCACATAAAAAGTTCCATTATGGTGGGAGAAGAGATGAAGACACAAATGGATAATTTATGTAACATTAAAACTTATTTGCCTAAAAAATAAATAATAAATAAATAGCAATCATTTTTAGTCAGAGTAGAACCAGTGCTTCAATCAGTTCAGCCATGTTGTCAAAATACTCTTTTGGAAGGAAAAGTTTGTGACCAGGTGCCTAGAAAAAGGACTTTCTAATAGAAAAACTATATTCGTCAGACCTCACTACCAACATCCTACCTCACTGTGCCCTGGTATGAATCCCTGGTTCTGAGACGGTAATTCAAAGACCATCTCAGCAGTTCCCAAATGGTACAGCACACCTCAAAGGTTTGGCAGAAGAGGATAGCAGGTGATGCAAAAGACAATCAAATATTTAGAAATAGTTTCAAAAATTTCTATGTCAAAAATAAATATGATTTCAAAATTTAAAATATTATTATGGATTACTTGTAATTGCATGCATGAGTCCCAGTATAAATAGTTATAAATAATTATTGACTGATTTTATCAGTGTGATATTTTTGGCATTATATCAAGTATCAAGAATATAGTAACTAGGGTTTGCAAATTGAAGGAGAACATTATCAATGATAATGTTCTGACTTTGAATCCATATTATCTCCCTTTAAACTTCTCTTTTTTATTTTTAAATGTACATTTTATCACATGAAATTTGGTAAGGCATGAATACATTTTTATTCCCAAAATGCAAACCAGATTTAAACAATTTGGGAAGCACTGCTCTATCTTAAAACATCCAGCACAGGCCTTGTGTCTTGTAACAATTGTAGAAACCCCTCCTAAATTCATAAATGGACACATGAACAAACGACTGATCATACACACATATAATTCCCTAGGATCATATGCAGATCTATGCAGGACATGAATAAAATTCAATTCTTTCACTAATTGCTTTATCTACAGGCCGGGGTCCATTACAGCTTGGTGTCTGCTGAGTGTCAAATTTTAAGATAACTTATGTCAGTCAAAAATATAATCAATAAAATCAATAAAAACTATATGAAATTCATGGTTTAACTGATGATAACTTTGAAATTACAAATATAAAATGAACGGTAATATAGTCAAATAAAATAATACTCATGCAGAGCTACAGAACAGTCATGCAATTAAAACTAGGATCACTAGTGGTTCCTTGTTGTTTTCAAAACAAAATAAGTATTCTTTATTGCTTGTACAAAAAATGAGAGTAACTTTGTTATTAAACTATATATATATATATATATATATTCATTTTTTCACCCTTGGGAGTGTGGTCTGTTGAGCCAGGGAAAAAGAAATTCCCTGGGGAAATAAACTATAACCAATGGACCCTTAAAATTGTTTTCAATAAATTAATTGCTCTGATTTAACATTGTGCCCTCCGGATTTCATCTTCCTTGGGATTATACATATGGATTACCAAGATTTTCATTACTTAACTTTATATATATATATATATAAACATATGTTGTTAAATATAACAGACAATGAATGCCTATTATGTAGACTGCTCTAGTTCCATGTGCCATGTTTAATGGATGTCATTTATCAGTTATCTCCTGTTAATTTCCCTCTGAAAGTTCTCCACTGCCTCAATCAGGTATTGAACTCACACTCTTTGGGTCCTGTCACTGGATCTAACTAATGCCTTTATCCACTGTGCCATGTGTCCTATAGACAGATCACTGAATTTGTTATAAACATCTCCCTTCCTAAGGTAATTTATTAATCTTCAGTTCAGCTTTTTGTAATGTTTTAAGAACACTTTTTAGTCTTTCCTAATGTTCTTCTATAGTTCTGCCATAGATTAGAACATCGTCAATAATGTTTTTGACTCCTTGAATATTTTTTCAATAATTCTGACATCTTTCTTTGAAATACTTCCAGAGCTAATGTTATATGAAAAGGTAATCATTTGAAGTAATATTTCCCAAAAGGAGTAATGAAAGTAAGTAGATAGCTTTCTTTACTTAACAGGATTTGGTAGAATTTGCTGGTAGCATCCAATTTAGAAATACAATTTAGCTTCATTTAGTTTAGGTGAAATATCATCCAAATTTGGTAACATGTAATGTTCCCTTTGCACTGCTGGATTCAGCTTCTTTAGACCTGCACATATTCTGACTTTCCCATTTCTTTTTATTATAGGTACTATAAGCACAAACCAATCAGTTGGTTCAGTAATCTTTTCAGTAATTCCCTCATTTTCCAGTCTATTCAGTTCTTCTTTCATTTTTGGTAAAATAAGGAACGGGACTATCCTACCTGTCATTACACATCTTTTTTTAGAACTATTTTAATTTGGTCTCTATTCATATACCCACTGGTGTCACAGGTCAAATTGCATGTTCAATTTTGTCTAAACATTTTACTAGATTCATTTTTATAGCAGTCTTTCTAGACAATAAGTTCTCTCCTTTTGCACATTTAATGACATATATCTCCAAATAATATTTGTCCTTAGCTTCTACTGTAGCAGTATTAAATTTTTCAATGTACTGCACTATTTCTCCAGAACTTGTGAAGGTGTCATTTACTGGTTTTAATAAAGGTTCTTCTCTCAGATTTTTGTAAGTTTCAGTTGAGATAATGTTTATGTCAGTGCCTCTGTCAATTTTAAACCCCACCACTGTTTTACAAATTTTTTTAATCTGTTTCTGTTAGTTCTCTGAGGAAATATTTCTTTTCTTCATTTACAGTTGGAATCATATTAATTTCAGTTCTGCAGGCTACAGTGAAATGATTCATTTTTCCTGAATTTTTTGCAGTGTTTCTCTTTCATTGAACAGTATTTAAAATCATGTTTTCTGTTACATCTACTGCAGTTGTTTGTTTCCACTTTTTCTTCTTGTATCTCATGGGTTTCTCTGGGTCTTTAGTTTGCCTACGTTTTTCTTCCATTTGAGATTTTATTTGCTCACAGCTCCTGGACATTTCCATAGCTTTCTCAAGTTTTAAATCAGGAATTAGTTGTAATATTTCGGATAGGTCCTTATTCAGTCGTCCTATCTCAAAATGGTCTCTGATTTGGTTACTTTTCTTTGGAGACTCACATACTTCTGCTAATTTGTGCAATGCATAAATAAAGGTTTCTACTGGTTCTCCTGGTCACTGATCTTTAAGATAAAATTTTGCCCTTTCATAAATTATATTTCTTTTCGGCATGAAGTAGGCATTGAATTTTTCCAAAACTAAGATACACATTTGTGTCTTCTCATTGTGAGAAATAAAATATCTAGAATATATTTTCAGGTTTGCTTCCCATGCCATATATTTATGTGCTGACTTGTGTTTTGTTATGTTCTTCACAGAGTTTTGATGTTTCTCAAAAGTGTTGAAATCTCTGTGACCCTTTCTGCCAATTTTCTTTTTTTGTAAATTCAAAATGGTTCTGATATAGTTAATTTGAACATATTATGCTTTTTGGGAATAAAAACAATTTTCTTTTTAATTGAGTCCTGTTCTTCTACTAGAAAATAATTTTCTTCTCTCTGACACCATGTTTCACTGGGCTTAGAGTGGAAAGATAAATTATATGAGACTGCACACTGAAAAGTTGAAGCAATACAAAGACGACACAAGACATGGTAAACTTAACAACTATTTTATTCAAACTGCCACTCAATCCGTTTTGCTTCGAGCATTCTCTCATGGGAGTGGAAGTGCTCACAATAATCATCATCATCATCATCATCATCATTATATTATTGTTGTTATAAACCTTCTGTAGAATCACATCTCTGTTGCTTCAAGTCGCTTCCTCATCTGTGAGGAGATTGTCTTGCATTCATTGCCATATAGGAAGATTGATTACATTATAGTTCAGTACTCTTTTCTTTGTTTCTAATTAATTCTTACTTCTTTGTTATTTAATATTTTACTTAGCTTTTGGGAGGCACCTTTCACTATCCAAATACACCTTTCGTTTTCAGTGTCACAGTTTATGCCCTCTGTTAAAATGCTTTCAAAGTTTTACAAAAGATATGTTAAAAAAATTTTACTTTCCTACCAACTCCAAGTTCTTGTGCCAGACACAAACACAAAACTTAGTTGTTAGAAACAGAAACTCTCCAAAATAGGTGCAACTTAAAAAACAAGATGACTGCTGTGTAAAATTTCAAAAGAACAACACATTTATTTGCAATTACAAATTTGAAAAGTACAAAACTAGCGTTGCACAAAAATTTTCTTTTGCACTCCTCTTTGGGCAGGAAAACACTTCCCTGGGGGTAACAAAAAAAAAGAGAGATTGCCTACAGAAACAAGAAGAAGAATATTTCACAATTATTTTAAGAAATGGATACATGTACAAAAATCTTCCCTTCAAAAATAGAGAAAAATTAGGAAAAACTTGGAGAAAAGATTTAACAATATGTCACAAGGCAGAAATTTTTCAAATGGCACCCACTTCTGTTCTTAACGGTATGCAGAAACAGGATGTCTCAGCTTGGAAGGATTTGTATCATTTGTGTTATAAAGTTCACTTGTTCGTTCTTGGGTGTGAAATCTTCAGTCGTAAGAATCTGCCTTGCATCTGTCAGGTCAAATTTACAACCTCTGATTGGACTTTCCTTTGAAGTGTGAGGTACTATGCTCATTGCATTCTCGTCAATGGCACATCCTTGTCTCCTTTCTGTTGTTCTCCTCACAGATCTGCCTTAGCCCTCTTCTTCTACCCCAGTCCTCTGCTCCTTGCTCTAGATTGCTGATAGCAGTCCTTTTTATTGAAAAAGTGACCATGATATTGGCTCCAGGCAAAATTAGACATTGATCAGCAAACTTGTTTCTCATTGGTCAATATATATAAAAAAAATCACTCTCCAAGTATTCAGAAAAATAAATCCAAAACATTTCAAACAGTTTTATCAGTTCATCACTTGAGCCTAAAAGGCCATAAAAAATGCACCAAACTTAACATACAAACCGTCTGGTCCTTCTGAAGAACAAACTTTTCTTAAAACATGTATAAAAAAAGCAACCCAGATGATTATACATAGATCTTTAACTTTTTTTACAAATAATAAAATAAATTTTTTATGATGTAAACAAAACTATTACTTGTGATTTCATACGAAAATTCTAAACTTAGTTCCTATAAATCTTATTTCAGTTGCATTTATAAGGTCTGATCAAAAAGTATTGTGACTATTGCTATGGTAAAAGAACTAAAGTCTGCAGAGTGAAGCTGCTTGGTAATTGAGTGACCTTGACCTCTGTCATGCATGGTCACTAAGTGATAATGTTCTTGTCCACTTCCGTTATTTATATCAGTGCTTAGAAGCAAAATGTGAAGAGTTTGGTCACATTACCACACCACAAAGATTCTATCAGTCACCATGGCTTGTGCAGCAGGTTTTGGCTGATTAGAACATTCTCCAGATCTGACAACCACCCCAGATCTCACCACTTGAAACTTTTCTCTCTTTCCAGAAATCAAATCCCACTTGAAAGGAACATAATTTCAATATTTTGAGGAGTTCCAGGAATTCTTCTATCAATGGAAATGGCTGTGGATAATATGTGTGGCTTCAGAAGGGGGAGAGTTCAAATGAGATTAAATGCTGAATTGATGTGTTGTAGTTTTCATTTTCTAGCACGAGTCCTGATATTTTTTGATCAGACCTTGTATTATTATAGCTGTTTAAAAAAAAAACATTCAGCCTGGAATCAATACTGTCCAAGTTCTCTTTTCCCAGCACATGAACCACTTTTTTTTATCTTCCTATCATCAGCAATGTCTGAAGTTCAAGAACCTCATAACTGACCTCTAACTTATCGGAGCAGCTCCTCATCAATCTAAGCCAAATAATACCAGAAAAAATATCAGAATTCTTGCTCTTTCTGAGTAAACATGAAAAATTCTTTCAACTCCTGAAATTAGAATTCTTGGCTTCAGTATTATTAATGCTAAGTCAAGATTTTCAATTGGAATTGAGTTACATTATTTGCATCATGAGATATGGCCTAAGGACTTAATTTTGGGCTGCATAGGATTAATATCAGAATCAATGATTATTTAAACTCTTTCACTGCTTTGCTAATGAATATTCTTCATAATTATTATTTTCACCTAAACTATCATTATAATGTTCAGGTAGCATATTTGTTAGCAATTTGGAATTAGAAGGTGGCAATTCAAGTTTGAATTCCAGTCAAATTTGTTACATTCACTTTTTCACAAATAAATTTGGAAAAGACATGAATCCATCCCTGCTTTCCAGAGCTATGGGCTAAATAGCAGGAAAGACTCTGCTTTCTAGCCATGGTTGGTAACCAGTCTAGGGAAGGTCAACTATCAATTCAAAACCATATTAAACCCTGGAGAACACATTCTATATGGCCATAGAAAGGTTTGGTCAGTTCATAATTAAATGCAGTACTGGAGCATGAACTCTCAACTCTTAAGATATTATTATCATTTGAAAACTCCATTGTGAAAATAGAACATTTTAGTATTTTTTAGGATCTACCATACACATCAGTTCTTGGAATCGTGGTGACAGAATCACTTGTATAATTTTTGTCTCATCAGCAGACCCCACAGGTTTTTATACTGTGTATACTAACATATATATGATATAATGATATATGATTTTATATATCAAGAGACATTATTGAGAAAATACTATGACAAATTGGAAAAAAGTTTTTGTGATGCATTTCATCTGATGAAATCCTAACAGATGAAATATGTCACAAAAACTTTGTCGTACTATTTTCTCTATGTATACATATAAATATATTATGAAATGGACAAAGTCCAACAATTATTTTAAGAAATTTTTTATGTTTATACGTCCTTTTTATATATACAAATATTTAAGTAAATGCTCTGTTTATGATAAAAAGTATTAACGACATTTACCCGCCTGAATGTCCGAGAAATTTTCGTAGAAAATATGCGTCCTCCGACAGGAATCAACTTTGCTAACTGAAACGCTCCTCTGTGGCTCAATCGGTAAAAGCACATGAGGCTATATGATGGTTCTGTATAGGATACAGGTTCGATTCCTGTTGGAGGACGCATATTTTCTATGAAAATTTCTCAGACATTCAGGCCGGTAAATGTCATTAATACTGTTTATTGTAAACATAGCATTTACTTAAATATTTGTATCTATAAAAAGAATGTATAAACATAAAAAAATGTCATAAAATATAAATATATATATCTAATATATATATATATATATATACACACACATAAATATCCATTTTCAAAGACAAAAAAAGAATATATAATTTCTGTAATGTTAAAAAAATCTCTCTAAATCTTACACAACGTATGAAGTTAGCAAAGAAAAACTAAAAATCATCAAGAAAAGAAAAAAATTATCTGACTGTAATACAAATTGTACACTTGATAATATTCACACTCCAGTATTCACATCATCACTGAAGCCTGTGTAGAGGCTCTAGGCTGAAAGTAAGTTACCAAAATAGATTTAGGAGATATACTCTGCGACTTATACAATAATCTATGACGATAAAATCATACATATAAAATGTGAATATTCTTATCTTTTGAAAGCCCATTATAGCGCTTCTATTTTCTGTAAAAGCATAAAACACACACAAATACTATTGACAATTCTCAAAGGTGAAAGATCACCAACAAAAAATCCAATTTTAGGGTGTTCTTTAACTCAATTATCAGGTTCACAGGAGGTTGTGATAAAATCCTGCTATATATGTACATCACTAATGAAGAAAATACAATCAGTATAGACAGGAAATCAAATTTTCTGAAAAGATGTTTTGATCAATCATGACCTTTAATGGCTAGACTATTGATAACCTCCAATAACCTATTAGCCCCAGGGATCTTATTTGATATGAGATTTTAATTGATTTTTTTTTCACTGATTTCATCATTAAAGCTATTTTGTTTTACAGTTAAATCTGGAAATATATTAAAGATATAAGATTTCTAAATTTAAGCTTATACATCTGCATTTGAAGTGAGTGATATCGATTAATCTAATGTGTCTAGACACAAAAGTTTAAATGTCTGTCTGTTGTTTGTTGAGAAATTTCTTTTCTATCTTCACTCACTGAAATGTTTGTACTCTTTATATCCTGATGCACTAAACAGTATTGCTAGTGTATAGACCTGAAGTTAAAGAAAAACAAATAAGAAAAGCAATAAGGAAGCTTTGAGGGCTATTACATGTGATTTAGTGGTCTTTTTTATGAATTTTATGATTCAGCATTAATGGAAAAAAGAAAAAAAGATCAAAAATTTTATTTTTATCTTGCTTAGTGCTCTGAAATGTTTTATTTACTTATGGGTATAGCTCAATGATACAATGAGTATTTACAAGATTCATATTTCAATTTAGAGACCTGGTCAGTATCATAGTAACCAACATTCTGGTAAACAAAGAATAAAGATTTGGATACATAAAGGGCCAAGTTTATAATACAAAGAGGCGATAACATGGCCATTATAGTAAAAAAAATTGCATGGTGTTATGTGTGTGACAAAAGAAGTAAGATAAAGAGAAGTAAAAGGAATGACAAAAAACCAGCTAAGTTTCATAGTAAACAAAAAAAGGTTTTATTTTAATTTTAGGGATTATGGCCAGTGTCTAAAAAGGAGAAAATGTAAAGGCTTACTGGGAAAAATTAGAAATACTTCAAAATATCTTCAGTTGGGTGTTGCTGGGTTTTTGTGGTATAGTTTACCTGTCAGGTCAGTGAATTGCAGTAAATGAACTGCTCTGAAGACAATTTGTACAACTGACTTTCCCAGTTAACTCACTTAATTTTAGTGCCAACCAACAAACACAAATATCCAGGTGAAAGACCTCCGCTTTTAAGGCCATCCAACCAGATCAAATGACCCAGAACTCAGAGAAGTTTAATTCATAAAAAACAGATTCTCTTAACAATTGTAGCCAATGCAGCTCAAATGATGCCTCAAAAAGATATTGATGAGAAAGATGATAAGTTTTCTATTGGCACCTCTAGATTTGATCTTACAGATCTGCAATAGAATATGGCCCTACAAATAAAGATATGGTTATGGATAATCCAAAGGGCCAAGAAGATTCTGAGACATCTGATGAAGATGTAACAATAGGAAAATAGTATACTGAGGGTGAGTAAAATCAAGATTTCAGGAAAATAGGCAAAAAGGAAAGCAAAGAAATAATGTGAATAAAACAACATATAGAAAAAGCGTAAGATCGGTAAAGGTGATAAAAGCACCATGTTTCTTGGAGATCTAGTAATTAACTTGCATTATTTCAAAGAAGGAGAATGCAAAGAGAGTAGTAAACAACATCACCTGTCTATATTTCTGAGATAAGGTATTATGTACACTATTTACATTATTCGAACTATTGTCCTCATCTTTGTTGCCATATTTATCACAAAGTTTTGGGCATTGTACACTCCGGCCTTCTTCAAGTGGTTGAAATGTTGAACTGAACATTTTATTTTGCTCGCTGGGGTAGACTGTTCTAGTTCCACATGCCATGTCTAATGGATGTCAGTTATCAGTTATCTCCTGTTAATTCCCCTCTCCACATGGCGCAGTAGATAAAGGCGCTAGTTAGATCCAGTGACAGGACCCAAAGAGTGTGGGTTCAATACCTGGTTAAACTTTCTAAGAAATTCATGCATGCCACTTTTTTCTTCATATATGTGCTATGTCCCTTCGGAATGTGTGCAATCATTGCTCGCCACAACTTTCTGACCTTTGTAGCTCTTAGTAAATTTTGTCATTTTGCTATCTCTCCTAAACCCTATTTTGCCATTAATCTACATCTTCAGCTTGTTAGATTGTTTATGCACAGCTTTTCTCTCCACCACTTGCTTTCAAATATCTTGTGAGTGTCAAATTTTCTAAGCCCTCTTTTATTATCATTTGCCCTAGAAACTTTAACTACCTCTTCATGATTTTAACTATAAGCGTTTTGTTTCCATTTTCTCTAAAACTATTATGGGCAGTCCATGATATTCTCAGCATCCATCTGTAGAACCACATTACTGTTACTTCAAGTCTTTTCTTCATTTGTGAGGAGATTATCCAGCATTCACTGCCATATAGGAGGACTGATATTATGTAACAGTTCAATATTCTTTTCTTTGTTTCAAATTAATTTTTCCTATTTCTTAATACTTTTCTTCACTTTTAGAAGGCACCTTTCACTATCACATTACACCTTCAGATTTTGGTATTGCACATTCTATCCTCTGTTAAAACATTTACCAGATATATAAATATTTGTACTTATTTTATTTTGCTATCTCCAATTTGTAATTTGAATGTTGGGCTGTTCTTTTTGCAAGCAACTATACATTCTATCTTATTGAAATTGATGTTTATTCCTTTTTCATTGCTACCTTTTGTAAGAGTTCCTGTATTTTCCTTTCTATATCTGCTATCAATTGTGTCATCTGCATATCTTATGTTGTCAAGATTGTGGCTGCCAGTAATGAATCTTGGTCAGTCAGTTAAGTGCCATACATGTTACACACTTGGGCAATTAATCTTTTGATGACCAATTTGGTAAATTTTCCTGCAATAGGTTGCTGTTTCTTTGTGTGATAGACTGTTTGTTAATCCAGGCTATAGGATCCGGTATGTCTTTCTATTTAACCCATAGCATTGGGGAGAAGAGATAGAATCATACTTTTCTCAAGGGTAGTTGCATGTAGGTGAATGTAGCGAACATGGCTGGAATTTGAACTCGGCTCTCAGATTTCTCATTCCAAGCCAATATTTATTATACCACCCACACATCCACTGGTAGGAATCTTAATTCTCTCAGTATTGCCTCACTATATAGGTTGAATAAATCCATTAAGAAGACACATTCTTGTCTTGCATCACTTTCTATTTTTGTATATTCACTGAAATTGATACAAATAATACAAACATATTACTAATTAACAGTGGTCAAATCTAAAAGAATGATTTTAGTAGATAACAACTGAAATTATTCTGTATTTGTTCTATTTCATGAAAATTTACACTATTCCAGATTTCTGTGCTACATTTTCCATCAGCTGTTAAAACACTTCTTACATGATTAAATTTCCGTTCTTGCTTTATTTTGGTATCTCCAATTTGTAGCTTGCCTCTGTTAGGATTTTTTTTTTATCCTTATTTACTAGTGAGCCAACCAAAATTAGCTGAGTCATTTTATAGTTCGCCAATAGAAGGTTAACCAATCAGAAGACTTAAAATATTCAATCCGACGTGTATAAAGGCAGCCATTTTGTTTTTTCCCAGAATATCCACTGCTGTCCTCTGATATTGATGACCAGAAGAACTACTGAACTATGCTCTGCTACTTTCTCCGAATATTCACTGCCAACCTCTGATATGGAAGACCTTAAGAATTACTGAACAGCTGCTACTAGATATTGGTGTTGTTCTATTGAACACATTACGTACTGCACTGGATTCTATATTCAAAGACTGCGGTGAACATGTATAACAGCCTCTTGGGTTCACCCTCTTGGGCTATCCCTCTTGCTAATGGCTGTACATCCTGTATTCTTGTAACTAATAGTTTTCCTTTCAGAACCTCCACCTCTCTTAAGATTGCCTAACTGTAAAGGTTAAATAAATCTGATGAGAAGACCTACAGAGGTGGTTTGTGTCCAGTAAATGTTCTGAATTATCCTAATATCTTTCTTGAATAAGTTTTCCCAACACTTCAAATCCATCCTCGTGTGATACTTTGTCATAGGCTTTTACATAATCTACGGAATGTAAGTATATGTTGTTCTGTATTTGTATTTCTTGCTCTGACAGCATTAGAATGATCATAGCATTGAGGCTAATTACTATAGGTGAGTTTAAATGAGAGAGAATCTGACTTTCAAAAAATATAGAAATCCAAATATGATAAATTAAAATCCAGAGGTTTGTTCATTTAGTTAATAATAAGAGAAATTAACTGACAATTGCTTTATAATGGAATAAATGCACTAATCAAAGAACAAGCATCAAGTTAGTTTTACTTCAAGAATCTAAATTATTGCTTTTTTTGACCTTTTCCTGCTAAGTCATAACATGTTTGGTTTTGTTAATTTAATGAAAAACTGATTGAATGATGTCAAAAACAAATTTTAAATATCCTAATGACAAAAAGTCTACACTAGCTTTAAAAAAAACACTTTTTATAGTTTATCCATCTCTACTCTCTTCTGAAAAAATACTAATTTATTTAGTTCTTTTGCTGTTTGAGAATTAACAAAGACATTCACACACTGTTTTGTATAAACAAAGAAATTAATTGAAAACTCCCAGACTTTAATTTTGTTTTATTTATGTTGAAAACAATGTCAGACTGAAAAGCAAAAAGCTCAACATTTTTTTGTGTGTTGAGAGAAATTTTTTGTACAAGTTTTCATGTCAATCTGACTGTGGCATATTGGCTTGAAAAAATATATATTCCTCTTCTGCAGATCAAATCACTTTAACAAAATAGATATATCTCAATGCTATTGGCAAAACAACACATATATTTCTGCTTTGAGAAGGCAGAACATTGGTAAGATTAGATGTCATCCAAAATAGACTTAAGTGACAATTTGTACCTGAGTATAAGAAAGCAAGGGATAATGTAAGAGGAGATTAAGTCTTTCTTTATACAATGTTTTAGCATATTTTGTTGAATGATCATATTATTGAGGCTAATTACTGTAGGTGAATTTAAATGAGAGAGAAACTGACTTTCAAAATATACATATATAATTTTATATACCGCATAGAATATTTTCTAAATTACTTTGTTTCATAATGATGGTGTACAAAGTAAGTATTCATTTAATACTGATGGCTTCTCTTCTATGCATATCCTGCATAAGAATTGCAGCTTTGCTTGCTTCTATCGTAAATGAAGAATGAATCTGCGGATCTTGGATAAAAGATTTTTATTCTGAATGCAGCAACATATTTTTTTCATGGGAAGCTGACTCTTTTCTCTGTTCCTAAATAGGAGACTAAATGGTTTTATTTTGAAACTTTCTTTCTAATTTAATAAAATATCTCAATACACACACATATATATATATATATATATATATATATATATATATATCAGATATTCTATTAGTACTGTACTTTGTACAAGAAAAAAAACCTTGAATTATAGCAGATGTTCAACTCCTTGCTTTCACTTGACTAAATACCTCTTTTCTCTGAAAATGTCTGACAAGCAGATGTATTTGGGCAATGGGTAGGTAGATACAACAAAAGAATCAGCAGTGTAGATTCATGATTAACTTAAAAAATGTCTCATGCAAAACTGCAACACCTGGTAAGCCACAAAGTCTATATAAGTGGCTTACAAGTCCAACCTGATGTGAAATGAATGATATGAAATATGAGGTGTGGAGGCTAAAATTTTCTGAGCTCAACCAAGAGGCCCTTGTTAAAACATCTGATTTTGGAATATTCCAGAATCACCTTTGTAGATATATTTTTAAATTTTGTCACAAACTTTACCATCCCATGAAATTTAGTCAACTCACAACAGAAAAACTTTCATATAACCTGTCAGTTAACTATAAATCAAAAACAACTGTTTGGGAATATTGTAGCTTTTATTATTAATGTTCCAGCAGGAATTAAGAGATAAAATCATCAGCTCAATTGTTTATCATTAACTAAAACAAAAACTGGAATTTACGTATTTTGGTCAAATGTAGTTAATGAAAAATAATAAAATTACACTGTATAAGAATATCTTTTATTATTACTTAGAAAATGAAATATGAGGGGGTACTGAAAAGTTCTTAGCATGACCCACTTCCAAAAACTGTAACATACCTATGGATGATAATGGGTATGTCCCCATTCACATAAATACAGTAGTAAATACTGTATGTTGGTCTGCAGTTAGAGCTTTGTCTCCAGCTGTGATGGTCAAACTCTCTACCTCCGGACAGAGAAGATCCTTAGATGAGCCTCTGTCAAAGGGTAGAGTTTTGTCTCAGGAAACAGCTACCTGACCCCATTTTATACAGGGTCTATGGTGAATTTTTGGCCAAGCCTACGGGCTCAGATATCCCACATTAAATTTGGTCTTGTGCCACATCTGTCTGCAGGGGGAAGTTGGTAGATATCCTGCAGTTGGATATTCATTGTGGAATTCACTTGACTCATTTCTAGCAGTTGACTACTCCTTCTATGTGCCACAAGCGATTCTTATATTTGTTGTTCTTATAATAAGTATTATCGTTCATTACCAAGCTTCATGTGATTATTCTATTCAGCAAACTTCCCTAGGATACAACAAAAACCTAAACAAATAATTAAACATTATATTTTTTTAAAGGGTTTCTTAATCAAGCTGAAAGCACTCTCTTCTATAAAATTGATTAGCCTGTTCATATTCCATTTTAAAATTTTCTGTTGAATTAATTTCCCTAGGCAAAATGGCAGTTTAGAAAAGGTACATCTACACAGGTGGCACTGCTAAGTTATTTGCCTGGGAATAGTTATAAGATTATTATTGGGTAATCACTGAGATAGTCTCATATATATATATATATATATATATATATATATATATATATATATATATATATGTGTGTGTGTGTGTGTGTGTGTGTGTGTGTGTGTGGTCTGGCGATTGCATCTAGCATGAAACAGTCTGTCGCCCCTGAGTGTTGACTTCAATGTTCACTTTTATATTTACATATGCTGATATTAAGCACTTTCCCCATAAATATAGCATAACTTAAAAATATATTTCTTTATAGATATATATATATATATATATATATATATATATAATATCACATCACATCACGCAAAGTCATCTTGGAGTGAAGGTGATCATAGTGAAAAAGCTAAACCCAGCAGAAGTTTAAAATTTTCTTAATTTTCCCCTCTATTTCCAATAAGATTTACATTTCCTTTATAGCAATTTTATTTCTACTGCTTTTAAATGGTTCAGTAACTTTATTCACCTCCTACGTCCATTAAAGAACTAGAAATCCATAATCCTGCTTTTTCATTCATCACCAACTACAGAGACGCCTGTGCTATTATCACCTTTTGTGGGATGGAAGTGAAATTTTACATGACATTTCTTTGACAAAAGCAAAAATGTTCAAATAAAACACAGTTGAATACAACTGCTTCTTTTAATTATTATGCAGAACTTGTAATTGCATATTGACAGATAAAAGATGTGTACTGTCTATATTTCTGAGATGAGGTATTATGTACACTATTTACATTATTCGGACTATTGTCCTCATCTTTGTCGCCATATTTATACGATCCTTCAGTATCTGTCTGTATTTCTGAGATGAAGTATTATGTACACTATTTACATTATTCGGACTATTGTCTTCATCTTTGTTGCCATATTTATCACAATGTTTCAGCTGTTGTACACTTTTGGCCTTCTTCAGGGGTTGGAATGTTGAACTGAACCCTTTATTTTGCTCACTGGGGTAGACTGTTCTAGTTCCACGTGCCATGTCTAATGGATGTCAGTTATCTCCTGTTAATTCCTCTCTCCATGTTCTCCACTGCCTTAACCAGGTATTGAACTCACACTCTTTGGGTCCTGTCACTAGATCTAACTAACGCCTTTATCCATGTGTTCTTGATGTGCACTTTATTAAGCTGAGCTCAGTCAAGATCAGTAACAGAATTGGTAAGATTAGATGTCATCCAAAATAGACTTAAGTGACAATTTGTACCTGAGTATAAGAAAGCAAGGGATAATGTAAGAGGAGATTAAGTCTTTCTTTATACAAGAGCTCAGTCAAGATCAATAACAGAATAGGGTTTTTATAATAATAGCAAATAGTATTATGAAAACAGGTCTCTGATTGGGAGGTTTTGAGGATTGTGGAACCACCTCTTAATTGCTGTTATTCCCAGGTGCACTCTGACGCAACTGTTAGGGTCCTAGCTATGGGCAAATAGGGAACCTCCAAATTGGGCTCAAAAAAGTGAAAGTATAAAAATAAATTTTTATAGTAAAAAAAATATCAGCAAGAGATTAAAACAAATAACCAGCAACATATTTTTGTAAAAAGAAAAATTACTCCAAGAAAATTAAATTTCGGCATTAAATGTCCCATAAGGAGTTAATATGCTGTTAAACAAAAAAAAAAAGTTGAATACTACACTGCTATGCACTGAGTTTGATCCTGACTTGGTGTTCCATAATTGTGAACTTGTGCCAGAACTATGCTAAGCTTAGTAAATAATTGTAGAATACACTGCATTTACAAATATGTCTTTAAAGAATCTGTTAGAAAATTGGAGTAGCAAAAAATGCCTTCCAAACGTTAAAAAATGAGAACATTTCATTAGAAACAAAGAAAAGAATGTTGGATCAATCATTCTCTATGGCAGTGAATGTTGGACAATTTCTTCACAGATGAACGAGAGACTTGAGGCAACAGAGATGTTGCTCTTCAGAAGAATGTTAAGATTACCAATATTGAGCAATGAGGAAGTTTTAAGGAAGATCTAAACAAAAAGGATACAAATACCTAGAACGAGAAAGTCGAAATACCTGGGACACATAATCAAGAAAAATGGCTTGGCAATATTTGACACTTACGGGAAAGAAGAGCAGAACAAAAGAGCAAGTAACCCACCTAACAAACTTGTTTGAATGAATAGCAGAACTGGGAGTGGGAGGGTTAGTAAGAAAATAAATATAGCTAAGAACTACAAAGATAAGAAGATATGAAGTGCCATGGTCACCCACAAGTCCTGGCACAAGGTCTTGTGTCTGATCATGAAGAAAAATTAGTATCTATTCATTGATAGTTGCCCATTTCAAGATTACTATGATATTCTACTAAGCCAAGTAGCGTCAGAATTTATCATTTTATAAGAACTCCAAAATACATAACGAATGGGCGTTCTGGGTATGACGGTAAACTACATCTGCATCCTGGGTAAGACGATAAACTACGTCCAACTGCAAGGCCTCTGATCAGAAGGTTTTGAGGAACATGGAACCGCCTCTTAATTGCTGGGGTTCCCAGGTTCACCCTGACACAGGGTGGTAACACCTGTTAGGGTCCCAGCTATGGGCAAATAGTTAACCCCGAAACTGGGGTCAAAACACTATGAAAGTGTAAAAACAGGTTTTAATACCAGAAATACTTTGTAAAATAATTATTTCCAGCAATAAATTTTTGAAGAAAAAACTATTACCAGCTATACATTTTTGAGGAAAAAATATTACCAGTAATAGATTTTTGAAAAAATTATTACCAGCAACACATTTTTAGAAAAAAAAAAAAAATTATCAGAAATAGATTTTTTGACAAAACAGAATATTACCAGCAATAAAAATCTTGTCGGCATTAAATAACCCATTGAGGTGTTGATATGCCGTAAAACAAACCAAACCAAACCATAAAGAATGCTCTTTATTATAGGTTTGAAGCAATTCTTGACATTTCTAAAGATTCCAAACCAACATTCAAGTTCTCCATGCTTTCTTATATTGTTCTTATTTCAACAGCTATGCTTCCACCTGTTCCCTTGGAAGAATAACAAAAATGGTAGGAAGTGTGGAACTGCATTCCAGTTATTGATAAGTATGTGTATAACATTAAAAAATGCCATATAAAACAGTTTTCAAGGTTGTGCATTTATTTTGAGATGGATTTGCTTAAAAGGACGGAATGCAAAATCCTGTTATTGAATTACGAATGCAGTTTGTCGTCTGATTAACATCCTGAGAACATCATGTAGAAAGATGTCATTATAGAAATTCAGTATTGGATGCGCATTGCAAGATTACTATGATATTCTGCAAAGCGAAGTAGTGTGAGAATTTGTCATTTCATAAGAACACTAAAATACACACAAGAATGCTGCTCATTCATTTTAGGTGAAGGTGTCAACTTGAGATAACAGACCTCATCCTTTGGGAAGTAAAGTTGTCATAGCCTTTTGCAGCAAAATCACATTTATCCAGGTTTGATAGATGAGCTGTGGACAACGGACAAGTCTTTTGGGAAGATTAGATCTGCAAACCAGTTGACATTATGAGTAAGATTCAAGCGAATGTCTTTTTGAACGTTCAACCCTAACAGTAGGGTGAAGAAGCATCAACTTGAAAGTAAAATTTTAAAGTTAGCAATTTAAAACTTTTCTTTTTTTATCAGATGAAAAGTTTAAAATGTGGTTAATGATTGATTTTGAATTAACTTGAAATGTTTCCGTTCATGAAATTATAAAAAGTTTGGCAGCTTCATTGTAGTATTTCAAAACAAATTCTAAAAATTTTGAAAAATGTTTTTTTTTTACTATTAAGGGAAAACTTACAAGTGAACCAATCAATATTAAGGTGGAAGCATGCTAAAGTAGTATACATTTTTAAATTCTTCAGTTCAAATGACTGGGATAAGATTTAATGATGACAACATCTTGTCTCAAATTATTTTAATATATTCATGCCATTGTATGTATTGTTATGAGAAATCTGTGAAACCAAAGATCTGTTATAGCTGTCTGAATATTAATGACAATCATTAACATCTTTATGTCAGGTCACTCTAAAAGTACTGATACCATGTAACCCAATTCTACCTGCTGCATGATGGAGACATCAGCAATTGAAACAGTTTCCCTATCAAGTTCTCCTCATGAAGAGAGTGGTTAGCCACTTGACAAAGGGTGAATGAAACCTTCTTGTAAGGTCAACAATGATCTAGTGCAATTGGGTGCAACCCTGTTCTGTAGATATGTACACGATCAGTATGATGATGAAAAGGCATCATTGGCTGGAGGGCTTCCTGAACTGAAGTTAACAGCCAAAGTGTAAGATTCTCTTCAATGGAATCACTGGTCATGAGTCCATGACCAAGGTGAGCTTTTAAACTGGAAAATATTGGCTAGGGTTTGACCTGAACAGATATGGGCTCTGCCAGGTCAACTTGCCAAAGATATGCTATATATGACTGAATACCTCTTCAGCTTTCAACACAGAAATGTGGAAGGAAATGGTCAGGTGCTCAACTGCTCAGTGACCCTAAAACATTTTCCTGTTAAAGGATTGATGATGATGAAGATGGGGATATTATTCAATCACTTACTAATGATTGTGTATGATTGACCGATTGATTAAACAACCTCAGTTGGGATTATAGTCAATATAGACTCCATGATCCTGACTTATTATATGACCTTTTTAGGGACTTATAATCAGGACTACATATAGTTTTGAATTCAGAGTAGCCATTCTTCTACACTGGCTTGGCAGGGAGAAGAAATAATTTGTATATATCGATTATTTCATATTTTTTGTACCTGGAATAACATTTCTGGTTTTTACTTATCTGAACCAGAGTACAGTGGTTTTTATTACCTGGTCCAAGGATTGAACTAACAACCACAATATGGTAATAGCACTTGATTAACCAATTAATTATGAATTAAGCCACTAACCAGAAAGAAATGAGTGAAGTATTTTTGGGACCTTTTAAAAGGCAGATGATTTTAACAATTTTTTTTTTTTTAAGCATTCAATCCCAAGCAAGGCAGGAAGTCACTAGCACGCAAAGGGTTTCAGAGAGTTGGAACAAGAGCAGATAAGAGTGATAGAGGAAAGGATGAAGAGACGGTTAGGGGATAGATCAGGGCATCTGGAGACGTCGATTGACGTTACATTTGAACGGTTGGAGATTATAGCTATCAGGAAAACAAGAAATGGGGAGAGAGTTCCACAGGCGAGAAGTGTGAGACATGAAGCTATTGGAGTAGAAGAGATGGTTACATTTAACAGTTTTGATAGTGAAAGGGTGAGAGTGAGATGCGAGCCTGGTTGAACACTTAAATTCATGAAGTCTGGGAACCAGCGAAAGCAGCTCATCGGAGCAGTTACCATGAAAGTATTTGTAGAAAAGACAGAGGGTGGCAATGGCACATCTGTAAGACAGCGACTGCAGATGAGATGCCAGATCAGGGCCAATTACATTGCATATCCATCTTTGGATTTTATCAAGGACCTTGAGACAATTAGAAGGGGCTTCAGACCATATATGGCAGCAATATTCCATGCAAGGGCGAATGGTTGATTTGTAGTTTGCTATCACGGTGCGTTAATGCTGCATTTTTCATAATTTTTTAAAAAATGTTTGAAATAAAGAATTCTCAATGCATTTGAAATATTTGATTTATTCAACTACAGCTTTAATTTTAGATTGTTATATACGTTATTATTATTTATTGAATGATTGATTAAATAACTGTTATGGTGAAACACACCTAGTCTATAGATAATAGACTCTCCCATTTAATATAAGTAGGAGTTAGTGAGGGTCGAGGGGAGTTGAATACGAAAGTAGTCAGCTACCACAACTAGATTACTCTGCGTAATACTTATTATAACAAGTTCCTAACGTTTTTGTATGTTGAACCTATTTAGGACCGAATTTTGTCCAAATACAGTTTCCACTGAGGAAATAACTCTACAACAATAAACAAATTCAGGATCATAGTCATCATAAACTCTGTGATACTTTCTAAGCATAATTGTGCTTCATTACATACAGTTTTGAATTCAGAGTTGTTATTCTCTTGGACAAGTTGCCAGCCAAGGCTGAAGAGATCAGTCTACTCTATTATTTAACCCATAGCTGGAAGGAGAAGAGATAGAAGCATTCCCAACAGAGGTTTGTGTGAAAGTGAATGTAACAAAGCTTGTCTGGAGTTTGAACTTGACTCTGATTTTTTGTTCCAAGCCATTATCCATTACGCCTCCCACACACCTTTCACTTATAACAGAGCATCATTAATTTGGTAATCTTTCAAGACATTGGTAGTGAGTTCTCAGTATCAATTCAGCCAATCTTTTTCTTATTAAAATTTTCACTGAACAGTAAAACTGTCCTCCCTAGTTTGATTTTTATCTTTGAAGACACTCTTAAGAAAATACACATAAATTTATTGGGATCACAAAAATTGGTATTATTTTTAGATGACAATTGTTTCTAAAAGATTTTTGTTTGTAGGCAAACATTATAAATGATTCAATAAACTCAGCATAATAAATAGAATAATAGAAAATACATTGATGGTAATTGTTCGGATTTGCTCCTGAGGACGTTACCTAAACTTTTTGAATTTAAGTGCTGTACAAGACTGAAATCTCATCAATTTACTGTTGAACTGGCTAGATGTAACCATAAATTCTATACTAACAGTTTCTTTTCTCACTTGTGGAACTCCCTTCCGGCTCCATGCTTTCCAGCCAACATTAATCTGCACAAGTTTAAATGCAATGTCAATCACTATCTACTGTCCTGATTACTATTTCCATTTCCTGTTCATTATTAATGTCTCTGTTTCTAATTTTTCCACAAAATGTAACCCCTTGTGTCTTAGGAACTTTACTATTTTGTTTGGGCTGATACCAATTAAAAAAAAACTATTGAAGAAAACCTTTTTCTAAAGTTGTCAGTGGTTTCATGATGAAACGTCAGTGTTTAAGTTTTAATTTATTTGTTATTCATCCTTAGGAGTCAAGTCAGTTTTGAGCTTAATAAATTGTTTACTAATCAACTCATCACTATTGGTAAAGAAATTATAAAAATAATTTTTTCTGAAAATTAAAAAGATCTGCCTTTAATATTTATCACTCTGCATCATTTATAAATATTACTTTACCTTTTATTGTATGGAATTCCCTCAAAATATAGTGTTTTATAAATTAGTTCTATATATTTGAAATTGCAGTAGTCTGGCTCTCAATTTCATTCAAGAGTGTTTTAGGTGTTGCCATAGAAGGATATGACTACACAACTAAGAAATTCAAATTCAACTTGCATTGGCAGGACTAGTATTTTGCTTGATGAAAATAGTCACCTACAGAGTGCTATTAAACTGCAAGTGTTTATCAAGAAAGGGATAATTTTAAAATTTTAGTAGATTGAAAAATAATTTTTGCATTAAAGCTTTTAGAACTATTGGTATTAAGTTCTCTTTTTTGCTAAATCAGTAAAATTAGTTTATATTTGGTTATTATATTTTCGATTTTAGTATTTACTAATTAGTTCAATAGCAGCTCAGATTGAGGAATTGGAGAGCTGAGTTCGAATTCCAGTTGAATCCATTACATTCACTTACATGCTAATATCCTTGGGAAAGATATGAATCCTCTTATTCTCCCCCTAGCTATGGGTAAATAGCAGGAAAGACTGGGTTCTATAACCGTGGATGGCAACTTGTCTGCCACAGAAAGAAATGGCAACCTACTGTGGGGAAAACATCTGCCTTGTCAGTCATGTATTGAAAGATACATGATTGCCTAAGTGTGTATCATGCATGGCATATAACTAACTGAATTAGTTCAAATCATATTAATTCCTTACTTTTATTTCTTTTTTTTTTCACAACACAATTTGAAGTATAAATAGTTTTTAATGATATTTGAAGCTTCTTTCTTTTCCCATGGTTCACAAATTTTGTAATTCATTAGGGTGATAGAGGTACCACATGTACTGTGACCATGTAAGTGGTGGGTGTGACTTGGAAGTCAATCCCATCTCAGGCTAGTTTTGAACTTATTTGTTCTTCACTTAGACTAGTTAGTTTTTCTTGGATTTTTCTTAGTTTTGATAATAGTATCTACTAATTAGTCTGATTTTCATCAATTAGTTTTTAAGTGTATTCCTTTATTTTAATGTTTTTGAGTAATGTTCCTGACATTGATTTAAAGCAGTTCCTTGACCTCAATCCTTTTTGCTAATCCTCCAATTCTCACTTCATATATAGGATATCATAACTTCCTACTTTTTATTCTTACAGTCTTCTGGTAATATCAATGATAAATTTGATTCCACCCCCATATCATTATTTTTTTTCTTTTTCTTTGAGAATAATCTCTTCATTCTTGTCTCCACAATTTGCTTTTATAACGTTTTGGAATCCCTTACTATAACTGTCTCATTGAATTCCAGTACTTTTAGTACGTGTCATTTGAGCCAATTTTCTCTTCAATCCAGATTAAATTATGTACAGTTCCAAGGTATTATCATTGTGCAGTTGTTGTATATTTTCTTTGGTAATTTGTTCAAGTTTGTTTTGCACATTCACTCATGAATTATATTACACTTTCATTCTTTTTCTTAGTTTTTAACTATTTTCCATGGCAATATTGAGATACAACTGTTCATAATTTGTCATTAACTTTTTCTTATCTTTCAGAGATATGTAATATATTTTTTTCAAATCCTAACCAAAGATTTTCTTTATATTCATTCAAATTATCTGTCCGTATCCTACTTTGTGTTCTTGAAATGATTGCCATTTTTTATTTCTTTTTTCCTTGGAAATACACAGACATTATACACTTTCAGTGTCTCAAATTCAAAAATGATTACTGCTAGAGCTACAAAAGCTATATATAGGGAATTTGTCTTTTCATTTGATAATTCTAGAAACAATATTTATATAAGTTGAGAGAGAATTAAAACAGATGATAAATTCTGGAAAATGAGATAACAAAGACCATAGAATTGTTTTAATTTAACCTCAAATTGCATTTTCCAAACATTAATATAGCTATAAAAATAATTAGTCTTGTGCTTTCATTTGTCAAGTATGATGATAACATTAGATTAAAATCAGCAAACATTGTGGAAATATTGAAGAAATATTGAGGAAATATGCTTTTAAATGATCTCAAGTCAAATCTGATCAGTTCAGTAAGCTCAAATTGGCAGTTGATCTCAAATGTGAGCTAAAATCTGCTGGAACAAGAAATGGCTGCTTAATTTTAACATAACAAAGCTGCCTTCTCGTAATCCTCTCAGAGAACTCTTTCTGGTCTCCATCAGCATGGCTGATGCTAACCTCCAGGAGATTCACTCATTGTACCTTTTCAGGCTAACATTATCTACTGACATGAAGTGGAAAGTTTATATTGAATCAGTTACTAGGGCTGCTGCTAGGAATGTTATTTTCCCTATGTCATGCTAGACAATTTTCTCTCCAGAATCTATCTTACATATTTATAAGTCCAAGCTTCAAATATTGTTGCCACATATGGTCTTGTGCTCCTGCTATATATTTACAGACTCTTGTTAAAATCCTAAGAAGAATCTGAAATTTTATGGGTGCTAATCTGGCATCCCAGCTTCAGTCATTTTCCCACTGCTGTAATCTAGCTTCCCTGCGTCTTTACTCTAAATACTTTCATGGTAATGGTTCTGATGAGCTTTCCTCTATGGTATCTAAACTTTATGAATTTAAGTGCAGTACTAGATTGGCAACAAGGTTTCATCATATTGAAGCTGAATTGGCTAGATGTAACTGTAAGTTCTTTGCTAACAGTTTCTTATCTCATACCTCTCGCCCGTGGAACTCTCTTCCAGAACTTTGCTTTCCAGCCAACTTTGAAGTTCAAAATTTAAATGCAATATTAATTGTTTTCTAATGTCTTCTTGATTCCTTTTCTTTTATTATTCTCACTCCTTAATAATGCTTTTTTTTTATTCTTTCACACTCAGTAAGCACTTGTGTCTTAGTGGCTTTATTGCCTTGCTTAAAGTGAAATGAATAAAAAAAATGGAATAAAAACATAAGTGTCATTAGTATAAATCGATTTACCAGAGAAATAACAAAAAAAAAATTCACAAGATAAAAAATATGAAGAATATACCAATAGATTCAGAAGTTATGAAGAATGAAATTATCATGTGTATTCTGGGCCAATGGAGAATTTTACCAGAAATTAATATTCAATAGTGAATATTAATTGCATCAATCAAACAAGATACAATGGAAATTTCAAGTAAAAGTTTAGCTAATGAAAACATGTCAGATTGAAGATTTATTTATATACTCTCATAAGATTAGAAATTTACTACAAAAAATGAAAATATGTAATCGTATCATTTCTAATAATTCCTGCCATCAAAAATCAATATAGAATGAAATTAAAATGTCATCTATGAATTTTTGTGCTTCAACTGTATGGTCATTATTTTACTATGTAGATTATTTTATTCTATATATATATTATATATATTTATTCTTATAATAGCTTATATATATATATATATATATATATATATATATATATATATATATATATATATATATAATCTTAAAATAGCTTATATATACATATATGTATATATATATATATATATATATATATATATATATAATCTGAAAATAGCTTATATATACATATATATATATATATATATATATATATATATATATATAATCTTAAAATAGCTTATATATATATATATATATATATATATATTATTCTATAGATTAATGTGGCATTTGTCCAGCAAAGTGTAAAACACACTCCTCATGATGAACACAGTTTGGCAATGGTATTCCTCCAATTAGTATATACCAAATACTTGTTGAGATTAAGCATTCATCCATGCTTAGAATATTGCTTTCATATATGATCCAGTTTGCTTTGTAAATTCATTGTAAATTAGTCTTTCTATGGAAGCCAAAACAAAATATGCTCTTACTGCTGGCTTCCAAGCACCTGTGAAATAGCGTTTAATCATTTATTTTTCACTTTTTTTTCATATATTACTATTGATGAACTACACCAGACAGTGAATTTACAATAAAACTATTTTTTTAAATTCTAAAAAGTCACAGATGAGCATATTTTCTTGGAAGGTTGACCAATTTATAATAAAAATTCAAATAGTAAATATAATCCATATTTAATTTTTATAAAACTTAATTAAAATAAATTTAGATATTCATAATCTTGAGTGTTTAATTTATATTAATATGAAAAATATTTCTAGTCACAATGCCTATTCTAAAACTTCACTGATATATTCTACACAGAGAACATCACTTAATGGCAGTTTCCACTTTTAAGAAGGATGTAGGTTCAAATCCTGCCAGAAGGTACATTTTTTCTTTAATAAGATTTCTTAAATATTCAGACCAGTAGATGATCTCGCCTATGGAACTCCCTTCCCTATTACTGTTTCCCTGACAAATACAATCTCCAACGGTTTAAGTGTAGCATCAATCATCATCTTCAGTTACCTTGATCTATCCACTTCCCTTCTCCACATCCTTTCATCTTTCATTCCTATCTGCTCTCGCTCCAAATCTTCTGTAACCCCCTTGCCTTGATCGACCCTCCGTCTTTCTCTTTCTCCACAACCCCTCCTTTACCACTCCTATCTGCCCTTCCTCCATCCCTTCTGTAACCCCATGCGTGATAGTGGCCTCCAGCCTTGCTTGGGGTGATACGCTTAAAAAAAAAAAAAAAAAAAAAAAAAAAAAATATACTGTTTAATAAATGAACAGAGCATCTATTCAAATTTGGTTATCCACTAAAAATGATGATAACCATTTAGTCATAGTTGGTTACTGTCACAGTCAAATTACCCTCATCTTGTAATGTCATGCACTTTGTAAGATGATGCTGTCATTGCAGGAAATATACTTCAAACTTGTTTTCTGGAACATAAAAAAATGAAAAAGAAAAAATGCAGGAAAATAAAATAATTTTGGCCAATCAAAAATATTGCCAAAAAGACACTTCCGCTGTTAGCTGAAACCAGGTTTCAAATTAGTGTCTGGGCGCCTGGTCAAAAGGATATAAGCTGACAGCTCTGAGCTAGATGAGTAATGGCAAGAGAAACCATGGAACAAGAGATGCGATCGCTGGCGAAACCAGTCAGGCATGACGCATGAAGTAGTTAACAGGTCATCTTCCAATGATATTTCTGCCCTTCTTAGGGCCAAGAAAAACACTGTAGATTGATGTTGACCTATTTCTAAGATGATTACTACTATCACGTTCTGATTTCTAAATTATCAAATACTGAGCCAAAACAAACTTTCTCCTTCAGCTGCTACCAAGATCATTCTGTTGACCCAAATATCAAAGGACTCATCTAAATCAAATAAATAAATATATATTAGTTACTTTATACCCTTGAGTCTGTCCATTTTATTCCAAAGTTTGCAGTAAATAAATACCAAGAATATCTGGCACAACTCCAAACCTCAACAGATTCTTCTAACCTTTCAAGCACTTCAAAATAAACATGTTGAGTGACAGGTTGTCCTTATGCGAAAAATTTGTTATAAACTTTTTCATTATGCTGAAAGAAATGCAAACATGGTTTTGAACTGTGATTGAGATGTATGTTGTTTTAGGAAAATTCTTTGTTTTTCACTGCATACACTGGACATCTCAGTAGAGTAAGCTAGTCCTGCAGTTCATAAGACATTAGGGTCATATTGTACCAGCTCTTGTCTTCTGGCAAGTTCTCAGGGTCAGTAACACCACCTACATCAAGTTGCTAAGTACAGTGGTAATGCCCTTGATGAAAGTGATGGTTATGAATGTTCCAATAGGTCTCTACTCACTCCCACATGGTCTACATGATTTCTGAGTGGCTGACCGAAGTTTCATGATTCATCTAGATTCTTAGCTATCCTGATTTGAAATTGTTTTTAATCATTTCAGTCCAAGTAAGGCAATAAAGCCACTAAGATGCCGAGTGGTTACTGAGAGTGAAAGAGAATAAGAAAAATCTTTATTAAGGAAAGAGGAGAATAAAAGAATAGGATTCAATGAGATAAATGATGATGATTGACATTGCATTTAAAACCCTTAAAGATCAAAGCTGCCATGAAAGCAAGAAGCTTGAAGAGAGTTTTACTAGAAAGAAATGTGACTTGAAGAAACGGTAAGCATAGAACTTTGATTACATCTAACAATGATGAGACCTAGCTGCCAATAATAGTACTGCATTTAAATTCATATAACCGACGTACCAAAGAGGAAAGTTCATCAGATAAAGGAACAATTATCATGAAAATATTTAAAGAAAAGTTACAGGGAAGCTACGATAACATTGCAGATTTTTTTTTGGATTTTATCAAGAATATCAAAATACAAAGCAGAAGCACCAGACCAGATGTGATAGTAATATTCAATGCATGTACGAATAAATACTTATAAAATATTCCCTAGTCTACTATATAAAGACCAACCAACTAAAGACTTATTGAAAACTACACTAATGCATGTGATTACCGTTATAAATCTGATATGGGTATGTAGTTGTTTCCAAAGTCACATCAAGGCTGTCCTCAAGGGTGAGGGTAGTTTTAATAAAAAAATATTTTTTTCTGTTTTTCTAAGCTGAATGTAGAAAATATGCAGATTTTTTCTGTCTTTGTTTTTCTTTATATTTTCTTCTCAATTACCTGAGATACTCTGCGTGTATGTACGTACGTACGTATGTATGTATGTATATATGTATGTATGTGTGTGTGTTTGTATGTATGTATGTATGTATGTGTGTGTGTGTATGTATGTATGTATGTATGTCTGTGTGTGTGTTTGTAGTACATGCATACATACACACATACACATATTGAACACTGATAAGGGTGACTAGGCAGGTGACAGAGTGTTTTTTCCAAGTATTTTTCATGGTATATCAGTGATTAGGTTCATTTCAAGGTACATAGGAAATGCCGCAGAATGCTGTGGTGCTGGTCGGGGGAGCATTCAAACCTTTTCGGCACATATATGTATAATCTACCTATCTCAGTGTTGCTTAACTTCAGAACCAGTGTTTCAATGTGATACAGCTGTAAACATCGATTTTTATTTTTTAATAGATACATTTTAAATTTAAAATAAAAATGGTGCATCTATTTCAAATTCAAGTACCCACTATAAAACTTTATATAACTCTTAATGTAATTTATTGTGTTGAGAAAAGTATCAGCCCAACTAAGGTGGCGGGTGGGGGGTAAATACAAAACCCTGATTAATTTGGTGAGTGGATCAAGCCAAAAAATGTTTCAACACACATCCTTGTACTTGCATATACAGAGATACACCAATGCATTTAATTATTGTTGTGAAGTCCTCAGTCCTTCATTTTTCTATTCAGTGCCCATGCATAGTTATATAGCCTGGTTATTCTGGATATGCTAATTAGTTAATCTATATATATCACTATGTCTCCCATTAATGATGGGGTTTTGTGCCCCAATGTTTTTCATGTGCTTCTTCCTATCATTTTGTTTTCAGGGTTTCTTTCTCTCCGCTGGGATCTTTGCTATCCCTTCATTACTTAGTCCACATTTTAGCTACGGATGCTCTTATCTGTGCATCCATGAAATCAGGATTCTCTAATGATAAAGTTTTTTCTATCAGCAATGTCATTGTTGTGAATTCCTAAGTCCTTTGTCTTTCTACTCAGTATATAGCCTGGGTACGTATTACAGATATTTTAATTAGTTAATCAAGATATCACTAAAATTATATTCTCAGATATTTATGCATACAAGCTGGTGCTGAAAATTTCTTGGCCTGGCCCAGTTTTTTTTTGTTTTTTTTTTAAGCTTTTCACCCCAAGCAAGGCTGGAAGCCACTAGCATGCAAGGGGTTACAGAAGATTTGGAGGAAGAGCAGATAGGAGTGTTAGAGGAAAGGATGTGGAGAAGTGGATTAATCAAGGCAAGGGGGTTACAGAAGATTTGGAGCAAGAGTAGATAGGAATGAAAGGGGGGAAAGGATGTGGAGAAGGGAAGTGGATAGATCAAGGCAACTGGAGATTGACGTTACACTTAAAAAGTTTGTAATAGCAATCCAAATTACCAAAGATCAAATATTTGTTTAGTAGTGCTTGGTTAACCTGAGAACTTTTCTGTACCCTCTCATATGTGTACTATTTTATTTTCATAAAATGTGTCCGTGTTTGTGTGTGTACATGTACATATATATATATATATATATATATATATATATATATATATATATATATATATATATATATATATGTCTGTTGTGAAATAAGTAGATGTATAGAAGCACATGTCAAAGCAGAATCATAGGTTGCTCGTCTTTAGCTGTTAGATTGCAAAACTAATCTGAGAATTTCCTGAACAATGAATATTGAATAGCAAATCAAAGTCAACAGATAACACAGAGACAAGTCCAAAGCTTACAAATGAGGCTATCAACTTATGTTAGATGCAAAAGATTGTCAAATGCTTTTGCCATTTAAATTTGCAATAAACCTCAATATCTGAATGTCCATCTCCTTTTATAAAACCTCCACTTATATGAGATATTCACTGCTTGTGATGCTCAAATGTCTTATTAGATATGAAGTTCAATAACAACGATACGTATTCTGTTATTTCTTTCTTTTTTATTCTTAGTTGTGGAGACCAGAACACAGAATTGGACATTCTGGTTTAATTTCTGACAGGTAATATTCAGTTCCACAATCTCATCAGAGAAAAATTTGATTTTTAAATCATAGCTAGAGACCAACACTTAACAAAGTCAATTAAAATCTTCTTCAACTCTATACTTCTAATGTCTCTGCCTAAACTCTGGAATTTGATCTAGTTTTTACTTGTTTTTTTCCCCCGTCAGTTGGATTAGATAGGCTCACATATTGTCCAGTTTACATGCCTTATTTCTTTTCTGCACAGGAACAGAGGTTTATTCCTTGTTTCCAGTTCCTTCTAAAGTCTTCTCATACTTACATCTTAGTGGCATTATCATCTTCCTTGGGGTGTATTGATTAAAAGAAATTACATAGATTTATAATTATTGTTTTTTATACTTTTGATTATATATTATTTTTTATTATATTGTTGGAAGCTTATTTTATGAAGCTCCCTACAAGGAACACCGAAACAAAATATGAGGTACTAAAAAGGGCAAATGGAAAGAAGGGTGCCAAAATACTTTTTACCATTTTTTACATTCAACAATATAAAACAACAATACAAAATAACATTAGTAAGTTTACTACCTTTGAGCTAAGGCAAGGTGGGGCTGTCAGCTACAAGTATATATTATGAAATGGACAAAGTCTAACAATTATTTTAAGACATTTTTTATGTTTATACGTTCTTTTTATAGATACAAATATTTCAGGCTATATGACAGTTCTGTATAGGATACAGGTTCAATTCCTGTCGGAGGACGCATATTTTATATGAAAATTTCTTGGACAATCAGGCCGGTAAATATCATTAATACTGTAGATTATAAACAAAGCATTTACTTAAATATTTGTATCTATAAAAAAAATGTATAAACATAAAAAAAATGTCTTAAAATAATTGTCAAACTTTGTCCATTTCATAATGTGTGATGTCATTTGTTTACATTTGGATACGCATCGAGCAGATATGAACGTACAAGAGAAAATCATGGAAGATTGTAGTTTAAAAACAGTAAAATTGACCTTCCTAATGGAAATGCTCCTCTGTGGCTCAATCGGTAAAAGCATGTCTGGCTATATGATGGTACAGTATAAGATACAGGTTTGATTCCTGTTGGAGGACGCATATTTTCTATGAAAATTTCTCGGACATTCAGGCCGGTAAATGTCATTAATACTGTTTATTATAAACAGAGCATTTACTTAAATATTTGTATCTATAAAAAGAACGTCTAAACATAAAAAATGTTTTAAAACAAGTATATATCTTCATTCCCCATGGCGTGAGTTGAGATGCCAGTCATGACGCGTGTACAACTCCTTCCCAGGACTAGACTGATTCTAATTGTGTCAAGGGCCCCAATTCATCTCAAATGTCCTTACTGTTTCAAGGGCATTTACTCACCTTGCCTTATCTGCTCATGAGGTGGAGAGTTCTAACTAAACCTCTACAATATGTATGGAAATATTGTGTTAACATTGATGTAAATAAAAAGCAATATCAGTCATGTTTAAATTTTTCCGAAATATTAACAAAATTCATTTTGCTTTCTTCTTTATTAATTTTTTATAATTAAGTAAAGATATTGCACTATATGATTACTGCCAGGAAATACGAATGGGTCTGAATTGAATTTAACGTTAATAAGGAACCTGTCTTCTAAGAGAAATTAATCTATGATGACCCCCCCCCCCCAATATGTATTGGTCATACCTTTAGTAATACCAACGTAGACATTGCTCTCATTTTCAAACTAGAACATTAGAGAAGCTAATTGCATCAGAGGGTTGATCTGAAAGATGACTTTATATCTATCTGGTGCAGAGTTGCACCTTGAAGGATATCAATGGCTTCCCCCTACATGTGTGAACCAACAAAGGTTGATATGCCTTCAAACCCTAAAAACAAATCAAATAAAATTCCCCAAAATGTAAACAGGTGGTCAAACCAGCTAAGCTTAAAATGTGCACATGTGGATCAAACAGATATCAGGAAGTTATAAAAGCGACCCAGTGATTTTTCACATTCAAAGAAAGCCCCCACCCACCAAACTGATATTAACTGATGCGGTCCATCATTGAATAAACAATAATTTTACATATGAGAGATGTCAACTTGTATTCTTATTAGTCTTTACAATGATAACATTATATCTTTAGAAAAGCCATGTTTAAAGAAAAGCCCCACACCTTAACACTAATACTAATGAAGTCAGAAGGTAAATAAGAATTTTACGTTTGAGAGATTACGTTTTGTGTTTATATTGATCTTCATATTAATAATTTTATAGTCTGGGTTTACCTTTATTCTTTGAGAATGAAAAATGTTACCATTTCAAAGATAAAAATATGTAAAATCTTTTTTAAAATATAAATAAAATCTCATAGAATATACTGGAACCAGCCCTAAACCATCCAACTGAGGGGTGGAAACCAAACCTAATTGGGGGACCCCAAGCAGTGCTTTGTGAGCCTCACTATCTTATCAACATTTATCTTCTTCTACCTACATTTATATATGTTACAAATTAAATGAAGTAAAACTGACTATTAAAGAATGGAAAACTGTTGCTGATTTTGAATCATTTTTTTCTCCAGTTCCACAAATTTGTTTTGTTCATGCTTAGTCTCAAAAGAACTCTGCATAAAATTCACTACTTTTCTATCCATAATGTTGAATCTTTTAAATTATTCAACTTTTTAACAAGAAAAATCTCAAGTTGATGTTAAAAATTGCTGGTAAATATTGTTGATTTATTTAAAATGAAATGTTCTATTATGACATGTCTCTAATTTGTATAGAAATACATTGTATTTATTTTCAATTTTTCATATGATCCATTATTGTACATAATTAGTTTACAACAGAATTTGTATTTTATATAAATACTACCTGTCTATATTTCTGAGATGAGGTATTATGTACATTATTTACATTATTCAGACTATTGTCCTCATCTTTGTTGCCATATTTATTACAACATTTCGGCCGTTGTACGCTCCTGCCTTCTTCAGGTGGTTGGAATGTCGAACTGAACCCTTTATTTCGCTCACTGGCATAGACTGTTCTAGTTCCATGTGACATGTTTAATGGATGTCAGTTATCAGTTATCTCCTGTTAATTTCCCTCTCTGAAAGTTCTCCACTGCCTTAACCGGGTATTGAACTCACACTCTTTGGGTCTGTCACTGGATCTAACCAATGCCTTTATCCACAGTGGATAAAATGTGTTCCATCATTTTCAAAGACATATTTAAATTATGTGGTACAAAATATCTGTTTAAATATATATATATGTGAATAAAGACAAAAGGAAAGCTCATTTTAGCCTACATGTTTCATCCTCTGAGGGACTTTATCAAAGCAAATGCAATGATTTTATTTTGTACAAGGATTTATAGAGAAAAGTAAAAACGTTACTTTTCAAAATTTTTAAATTTAAAAAACGTTCATAAATATTCATCAGGTTAGATGAAAGTTTAAGTAAGTTATGGAAGATGCTAAGCAACATAATGTAATATCTAAATGAAAGTGAGTAAAAGATGTTCTTGAAATTCTTTATGCAAATTAATATTTAGATTATTTTAGTTTGGAATTAATTTATGTGTTATGTATTTTTAAATAGCATGAGATTGTGAATTTAATCATTTTCTCTTAATTTTTAAACATTTTTATAGTCATGCACGTTGGTTTGGGAAAGGAATAATTCATTCAGGAATGGAGATATTTGAAAAAAATCCAGTGTACATATTTTTATCTTTGAAATGGTAACATTTTTCATCCTCTGAGGGACTTTATCAAAGCAAATGCAATGATTTTATTTTGTACAAGGATTTATAGAGAAAAGTAAAAACGTTACTTTTCAAAATTTTTAAATTTAAAAAACGTTCATAAATATTCATCAGGTTAGATGAAAGTTTAAGTAAGTTATGGAAGATGCTAAGCAACATAATATAATATCTAAATGAAAGTGAGTAAAAGATGTTCTTGAAATTCTTTATGCAAATTAATATTTAGATTATTTTAGTTTGGAATTAATTTATGTGTTATGTATTTTTAAATAGCATGAGATTGTGAATTTAATCATTTTCTCTTAATTTTTAAACATTTTTATAGTCATGCACGTTGGTTTGGGAAAGGAATAATTCATTCAGGAATGGAGATATTTGAAAAAAATCCAGTGTACAGATTTATATTTTGGTAACATTTTGGTATATATATATATATATATATATATATATATATATATATATATATATATAATATGTATTTGCCCATAAACTTTCATGATTTTTCTTTGATAGTAGATATAATTTCTTTTGGGATTTGTTCAGTTCCTCTGAGATTTTGAAGACTGCTTGCCAATACTTCCTCTCTGCTACTGATTTTTTTTAGATTGCTTTATGATACCATGTCAAGATTGCATAAGAAACTCGTTTTTTTTTTATCTGCACATTTTTCTAATACTTTCTGTGTTTCCTTGCAGATGTTTCAATTCAAAATAGCTTTTACTAATGACAATAATAATGTGACTGCCTTATTTCACCTCAAGGAAACTGAAGGATCTAGTTTCATCTTTCAAAATAAATAATTTTTTATGTAACCAAAAATTATTTTTACTATTTTACCTACAGATATTTAATATTAATAATTGACTACTTCTTTTCTATGTGCCATGTTCCCATTGGTGATCATGGCTCTCCACAATCTCCTGTCCTTTTGATTTCAGACAAATTTGATTTAAAAGACATACAGTATATACTGGGGTATAGGGTGAGTTTTTATGATTTTATCACAAAAAATAGGGGGTCCCACTATATGCAAGTAATTTTTTTGAAGAGATTAAAAATCAAATTTTCAGTGACCAGTTGCACTGTACATGGGTAAATTTTCTTTCTCGAGGGGTTAAAATTCATGCATTTTTGCTGAAAATAACCTACTGGGTAGGCTTACATTCAAACATTATAATTACAATTCTATGTTACATATTCTTAATATATTTTGTCAAGATACACCACAATATACAGTAAATGATTGTTGCCACAGGTGAAATATCAAATGAATTTTAATTCTAGTATCTTTATTTACAGTATACAGTAATAGGATTCAACAAAACTGAGTAGCATTATACAAAGCATATCCCACTATTCATATATAAATTATACATAAAGTATTATGATACACATTACAGGAAGAAATTATTTATGATAAACCAAAGAAAACTTCTTTTATTGAACCCTTACTAATTATACAGGATCAAATTGAAGTTTTTCTCTGGATCTAGTGACAAAAGGGAAAGAAATTTAGATTACATCAAAGACAGGCCCTAAGGCAAAGAAACTACCATACTCAGGCAGGAACAAAAACAAAAGTAAGGTATCTAAATCTTTGTACCAGATATTTTATGGTAACTGGTTTATCTCACCATTTTGGGTTACCTTTGTACAAAAAAAGTATGAAGATCATTTATTTGCTATAAAATATGTCCAGAATAATGCCCAGTACAGTAATATTTGACTATGGTAGGCCAACTAGTATTGCTCAGAAGCTTGGTGGGGGTGAGGTATAGTCACATTATACACAAGCTATGTGGAAAAAGATCAGTTTTTTCATAAAAATCTTCAGAGGTCGCACTATACATGAAATAGGCTTATACACAAATATATACAGTACTTCACATCTTTCTAAACTAGGTCACCTTTGAACTGACTCACAAGCTATCTTCCTATTCCATCTATAAATTAGTAAAATCAGTTAATTGTGGAATGTGGAAAAAGAAATGAAAGAATAAAAAATTAAAGGGACTGTTGGAATTAATACTAATAAAAACTTACCAGTATTTAAGATGAGACTGGAACAGAACCTTTATCTCCTCTAGTGAGCCAATGATTCAGGTTATTCCTTCAAAGAGGCATAAAACTCTAGTCAGCTCAGACATCTGCCAAGAAGAAAACTCTTAACAGATAACCTATGAACTCTGGCTCTTACTACCTATATCTCACTCCACTTGGCAATGGCACACAAACCCTTGGTTTAAAGGTAAAGTCAGTAATGGAAACATTATAGTTCACTTCACTAGTCCCACCTAGAACCTACTTTACATGTCTCCTATAATCAATATGTAACAGCCTGAAGCATTTGTGGAAAAATATACCAAAATTATCCTTCACAAAATCAAGCCACAATCAATTTTGGTTGAATGCTCAGTAACTAAACTGACTCTCTGGTCCCACTTTGTTGGAGATGACAAGGGTGGTTAGCAATAATGCTGAAAACAAAAATAAAACCTCAGAAATATGAAAATCAAACCTATCAAAAGAAGAATGAATTCCAAGAGTCAGCAGTCACTTAACTTGAAATGCTTTCCTTTTGGGGGGAAAAGCATCCGTGAAAACGGCAGTAGCAAAACACTTCATTCTCCCTTCCAAGAATAATCATGATTAGCTACCATTCACAAATAACAGATAATGGCATGAAGTAGCCAGCACCCTTGGAAATGATTCCTTGTCAAGTAAAGCGAGATATGTGTGACAGATGTCAAGTAGCCATTACCCAGTGTCTGTCTGCGACAAAGTTAGGACAGCAACTTGGATTTGGAAGGTTAGAAAATTGTATTAATGACTACAGTTAGTAAATGTGAAACAAAGAGCAAAAGATTAACAAATATAAGAGTATGCAAACCAAGATGGAAGAAGAATGTGGATTTGATAAGTGGCTAACATATCTACTCAGAAGGAGAGAAGAATCAGAAATAAAATATACAACAGAAGATAACTTTTATAACCTACTAGAAAAACAGATAGATAACTTTTATAACCTACTAGAAAAATGGATAGATAACTTTCATAACCTACTAAAAAAACATATAGATAACTTTTATAACATACTAGAAAAACATATAGCTAACTTTTATAACATACAAGAAAATGCCAAATCTCAGAGCAAGTCAAAAGAAATCACTATTACAGTACTTGAAAAACAGATAACTTTTATAACCTAATAGAAAAATGGATAGATAACTTTTATAACCTAATAGAAAAATGGATAGATAACTTTTATAACCTACTAGAAAAACAGATAGATAACTTTTATAACCTACTACAAAAACGGAGAGATAACTTTTATAACCTACTAGAAAAACAGATAGATAACTTTTATAACCTACTAGAAAAACAGATAACTTTTATAACCTACTAGAAAATGCCAAATCTCAGAGCAAGTCAAAAGAAATCACTATTGCAGTACTAGAAAAACAGATAGATAACTTTTATAACCTACTAGAAAAATGGATAGATAACTTTTATAACCTACTAGAAAATGCCAAATCTCAGAGCAAGTTAAAAGAAATCACTATTACAGTGGGAATGAAACCTCATGCAAAAGTATTGAAATTGTTAAATATTAACTTGGATCCCACAAAGAATACAGAGAATTTGGGAGTACAACAATTAGCTAAGTAATAATCAGTATTTGGTTTAAAGAGTATCAAAGAGACTTGTGGACTTGGAAAAATTCAGGAGGAGATACCAAGCACCAGATAGACAGCTTGATCTATAAATGATTTAGAAATGCAATTTTGCACAAAAAACAACATACCCAAGTAATGTCTGTAAGAATGATGACTTTCCAGTTACATTCAAAAGGAGAAGAGATTAAAAAGTAAGATTAAAGAAGCCCAAAGCAATGTCTAAACTTCAATATAAAAAAATTTCCAGTGTCGCCATTTTTAGACAGATACATTCATATTTAAAACCAAACATAAAGCCGTAGAACATTTCAGGCATTTGAAGTGAAAAACTTTCAAGGAAATAAACAGCAGCAAAAGAAGCTCTCCCCAGAAAATAGAATTTGGGAGCATCTCAGTTTAAGAAACCATAAATGTGAACTTAATCAGACAAGCAGCTTGTAACAAAATTAACAATTCAAATTCTAATAAAGAGATCTCACAACAGAATTAGATTTGAAATAGGAAAAAAGACAATATAGCTTAGTTCAAGATACCTGAATAAAATGCAATTTTCATGGTTAATGTGCTCCTAGAACAAGCAAAAGACATACAAAATATGCATATTTCTACCTGTATTTCCTAGATAACGCATAGGTATTAAATAAAGTACATGAAAAACCTCTTTCTTCTCAGAAACAAGATATGAATAATCCACAATCTGTTTTGGGGACACAAAGCTTACATGTAAATAGAGAAAACATAGAATATACCAAAATAGAATGAACAGTATGAGAAGGATGTGTTTTCTCAGCAGATTTATTTAACGTGTACGACAAGATTATTCTAAAACATTTAGAAGTCCTACCAAGCATTAAAACTTGTAGATATAACTTTAACAACATATGCTAGGAAGATGACATGGAGTTGATGGAAGATGCATAAGGAAAATTGAAAGAGATATTAAGGTAGTTGAAGAAAGCAAGAGAAAAGGACTGACGATTCATTGTAATAAGGTAGAATATATGGTGATAAGTAAAAGGTATAACCTAAAGATGTATTGGTGATGTTAGTATCCTGCAGGTGTGGAACTGAAATTATCTTGGTTATGTCCAATGCTTATAATGATCAGAGTTCTATGTTGTGATTTTCAGGACCAAGGCAGGAAATGTCAGGAAGATTTGAAAAGTTTGGGGCAGACATTTGAAGGTAGATAGGAACAGGGAGAGCAAGGTATTAAAGGGATGAAAAATAACAGAAATAAAGTAAAACTGGCTGGACTAATATGTCATGTCAACTTACCTATATTACAGTAAAATGCCAAATTCCCAAAAGACGTGTAATGACCAAAATGTGCTTCTAACATTAAATATTGAGAATACCATGGACAAATCTGTGACAAAAGAAGGTTTAAAGTGAATAATGAATACAATAAAATACAAGAAAACTGTTTCAATCGCTGAGAAAGCAATCAGTGAATTTTTAGCACATAATGTAGACAGAAGGCTAGAAGTAATTTATTTACATTCTTCAGACTATTGTCCTTATCTTTATCACCATATTTATTACAACATTTCAGTCATTGTACACTCCGGCCTTCTTCAGATGATTGGAATGTTGAACTGAACCCTTTATTTCACTCACTGGGGTAGACTGTTCTAGTTCCATGTATCATGTTTAATGGATCTCATTTATCAGTTATCTCCTGTTAATTTCCTTCTGAAAGTTCTGCACTGCCTTAACCTGGTATTGAACTCACACTCTTTGGGTCCTGCCACTGTGCCATGTGTCAAGGACACATGGCACAGTGGATAAAGGTGTCAGTTAGATCCAGTGACAGGACGCAAAGAGTGTGAGTTCAATACCTGGTTAAGGCAGTGCAGAACTTTCAGAGGGAAATTAACAGGAGATAACTGATAACTGACATCCATTAAACATGGCACATGGAACTAGAAGAGTCTACCCCAGTGAACGAAATAAAGGATTCAGTTCAACATTCCAACCACCTGAAGAAGGCCAGAGCGTACAACGGCCAAAACATTGTAATAAATATGGTGACAAAGATGAGGACAATAGTCCAAATAATGTAAATAATGCCTCATCACAGAAATATAGACAGATACTGAAGGCTAGGAGTATTTAACTGCATCATTGTAGAGTGAGTGGTCATGATTAAATGTAAAATAAATGACAGAATTATTGTTCAACAGTTCTGATTTGAAAAAGTTTGCAATAAACAATAACAAGAAAAAGAAAAGAAGAGAACAGGGCAAAAAATAATATAAAGCAAGCAACGAATATATGGAAGACAAATTAACAGTAACAAGGTAAAGCAACAATAATATGGTAAAAGGTTCACCAACTAAGAATTGTGTTTGACACACAAGAATGAATTAAGATGAATGTATGTAGCATTCTGACTGCAAAACAAGACAGACCGGGACTGAGTCAGATAAAACCGAGAACTGGCTTATTTTATTGTCTAGGAAGAAATCCTAGCATGCATTTGTATGCTCTGACCTATAAGTGGAGTGGGGTGGGGGAAGTGTTTTGCAGTCATTCACAAGTGGATTAAAACCAATAACAAAAACCTTTTTTACAATAATGGTCACTTTGTACAAGGCCCAAGGGCCACTAAAGATAGAGGGTTACTGTGTGAAGTTATATTAGCATTAGAAAGGACAAGACAACAGAAAAGATAGACACCTAATTGTAGACTTGAATTAGATGAAATTTAATTAGCAAATAAAACTTCAGTGTTCAGGCAGATATGTTAGGTGTATACCATTAAAACAGACTTTAGAATGAGCCAGAGACCCAATCCCAAACAAGAAACAGGGGATAAACCTCTACTCCTGTTCAAAAGACCGAAGAGGTGGGTAGGCAAACCTATCTACTCCTATTAAACAGTAAGAGGCACAGTTTATGAGGATATATGGGGATATAATGATTAACCCTAGACATGAACAGGTTAACATTGTAGTGATCATGGAAGCATCATCTTGGGAATCGGTTCCATAAAATAGTAGTTCTTGGAAAGAAACTGTTAAAATGGAACTTACATCTCATCAATATGAAGAGAATGAAGGTCATTTGTTACAATGTGCATGGCTCGGTAGGTATTAGCCATGAAGGTAAGTACTTGTGGAACAGATAAAGCTGTCAGTAACCTACTTGAAAAGTTTGAGCAAATATATGACGGAACAAGAAGCATAAGGTTAAAGAAGAATCAAAAAGTAACAAACATTACAGAGAGCAAGAAAACAAAAAGCTATGGAGAACCATATTCTGAAAGGACATGACACATAGAAATGGTAATGTTAAAATTAGCCATTTCCTTATAAGGAAACATTTGGCATTTATTGACAGAGCAGTGCTACTTATGGTTTATATTTATAAAGTCTTTCTCTTAAAACAATTTCCTAGAAAATAGGTTTCTCAAGTTAAGTAACTGTTATTGCTCTTTCCAGTATTGATGGGGGCTTCCTTCCTTGCCTTTGGCTTGAAGTAGCGTAGAATGAAAGAGAAATAGAAATTTAAAGCTTTATTCAAAAAAAGGAGAGCACAGATGACAGATGAAGAAGTATAAAGAACATAGAATTATTTAATCTATAAATGAGAAAACTAAATCTTATCAAACTCTTTTAAAATACAAATCTAATCTCTACCCAAGGTAATGAGAATGATTTTCATTGTTACATAAATTTATAGCTGTTTTTTTTATAGCCAATAAAAGCCAGACATCATGATCTGAAAAATCTTTGAACTCTTTCTATAGAAAATCATATTCTGAAATTGATAACGTTCTTACAAACTGATCAGTAGTAAAGATGTATGGCAAAGGAATATCAGTTGCAAATGATTTTACATTTTCAGAAAAAGGAAAATTTGCTTATTAAACTCGAATTTTTGGAAACATGAGTTATTCTAAATATTTATTCTTTATTGTACAATTTTATTTATTATAAACCACAGAAAAATGTAAAATTTCATAATAAAATATAAGGATATTATTATTATTATTATTAACAGGTTTGCATATTATTCAAAAGCATTAGTAAAAGAAAGAAGACTATGAAAGAAAATAAGTGCTTTGGCTGTGGAAGTAATCAGGTTTGAAATATCCTGCCATTACTACTCAAGGTCCAATTACAGTATTTGATAGTGAAGAGACCTGCCAGAAAACGTGAAAACTGAACAAATTTGGGTGAAAGATCCCGAGGTGATACTTGTTTTATTTTGTGCTTTTGTTTTTAATTACAAATCAATTTCAATCAGCAAATTATCTTCCTGTTAATTAATTCATTCTAGTCTCCTTGAATCCTTCAAACAAATTTCCCTTTATTACTAATGTGTCATTAACCCTTTCTGTCGGTGTTGAGATATAATTCATTTTTAAATTTGATTCCATAAAGTAGTAAATATGCTTGAGAATAAGCAAAATTTACTCAGTGTTCTCAGATAAAGCAGACATCTTAATTCTCTTCCAACTCGTATCCTTATGATATCACACGATCATAGCGGTCCCTGTATTCTGTGTTTTAAATTGGTTTATCTGCCTTATGATATCACACGATCATAGCAGTCCCTGTATTCTGTGTTTTAAATTGGTTTATCTGCCTTATGATATCACACGATCATAGCAGTCCCTGTATTCTGTGTTTTAAATTGGTTTATCTGCCTTATGATATCACACGATCATAGCAGTCCCTGTATTCTGTGTTTTAAATTGGTTTATCTGCCTTATGATATCACACGATCATAGCAGTCCCTGTATTCTGTGTTTTAAATTGGTTTATCTGCCTTATGATATCACACGATCATAGCAGTCCCTGTATTCTGTGTTTTAAATTGGTTTATCTGCCTTATGATATCACACGATCATAGCAGTCCCTGTATTCTGAGCAAATCATGATCACAGTTTCAAGTTTTGCTATCAAGATTTCAGGACCAAGGCAAGAAATGACAGTTTTAACAATTTAACAATTTTTTTTTATCATAAAGTTCACCCAATAAAATGCTCGAGAGTCACTCAAGGTAGAGGGTTACTGAATAATGTATGTGATATGAATGTAACAGGAGCTGGTAAGCAGAGAAGATCATGAGGATGAGGGTAGATAATGATTTACACTTGACTTAAGATTAAGATTGTAGTGTTCAGGAAAGCATTCATATGGGAGTATTTTCCACAAGCAGCATTTATTTTTTTGGCGGGGTGGGGGGGGGGCTTTCTGAGTTTAATTCTATCCATACAACTGAAATACAAAGGAAAGGAAAATGAATATACTCTGTGGAGATTTGGTGTAGCGTGTCCCTATCTGTAAAGGTCTGAACTAGTGTAGCCAAAGAATGGAGTTCATCTGAATATTTCACACGGAAATAATTGTAGGGTTTGGGATATTGCATATATGAAAAGGAGGTTAGAAAGTGTAAAATAAGTGTAAGATAAGTCATAAGTGAATTAATGATTTTGAACTCTAAGGAAAGTGAGATTTGAACAGCTCCAGCCCAGATATGGCAGCTATGTTCCATTTTTGTTTTAATCTGACTCTTGTCAAGGTTAATCATGAACAAAAATCAAATTATCCCAGCTGGTACATTTGGCATAAAAAGAGTGTCACTTGGGTCTGTCAGAGAAATAAGTTTTTGCAAAAATATAAAGGATGGTGCATCAAAACAATCTTCTTTTATAGGCCATGTCTCTTTTATAAGCCAGGCTATTGGCGATCATTGCTCAACAAAATGTCCTTTTATATTATCTCTTAGCAATATTGTTTTTTTTTATTTTCACTATCCTTCTCACTCCTTGTTCTGCCATCCATTTGCACAAACTTGTTAGGCAGGCTACTTGCTCTTTTTCTCTGTCCCTCACTGACTTCAATATGTCCTGTGAGCATCAAATTCTCTCAGCCCTCTTTCTGCTTTGTATTCCAATAATTTTAACTGTTTCTAAGCATTTTTTTCTGCTTCCATTTTCCTTAAAACTTCCTTATTGCTCTCATGCTTCATTCATGGTATTCTTTTCATTCTCGTGGGAAACCATATTTTTGTTACCTCAAGTCGGCTGGACAATTTCCTCCCAGATAAAGAGGAGACTTGATGCAATAGAAATGTGCTTTGCCAGAAGAGAATACCATGAATGGATTATGACAGCAATAAGAAAGGTTTATATAGGATCATTGATATTATATAACAGTTTGGTATTTATATTACATAACAGTTTAGTATTGGTATTACATCACAGTTTGGTATTGATATTACATAACAGTTTAGTATTGGTATTACATAACAGTTTAGTATTGGTATTACATAACAGTTTAGTATTGATGTTACATAACAGTTTAATATTGATGTTACATAACAGTTTAGTATTGGTATGACATAGCCATTTAGTATTGTTATTATATAACAGTTTAGTATTGATATTACATAACAGTTTAGTATTGGTATCACATAACATTTTTGTATCAGTATTACATAACAGTTTGATATTGGTTTTACATAACAGTTTAGTATTGGTATTATATAACAGTTTAGTATTCTTTATTTCTAATGAAATTTTACTGTTTTGTAATACTTTGTTTAGCTCTTGGAAGGCATAAAACAATATTTGGCTAAATTAAACTTTTGCTCATCACTGTATAATAAACTAAATGAAAATGTAAAACTAATTTTTTCCTGCTAACATCAACCTACATAGAGACATATAAATGATTAAAGAGCTTGAGAAATCCACTATTCCTTATATAAAGACTATTAGGGAATTATGAAACATTCTGAGGGTACTTCATCTAGGGTTCTCGCCTTGAGTCATTAAAGATAAAATAGATTTAATGTCCCCCCTTTTCATAGTCATAAAATTTGTTTGCTTTCTTCTACCATCAACTTTTACTGATTCTAATTAGATCCTTTATTTTATAAATCTGTTCTTCTTCTTTCTTGAAAGGTTTATCATGCAGCTTTGTGTCTCATGTTACTGATGAAAAGAAAATGTTTATATACGAATTATTGGAGGATACTTAATAAAATCAAATAAAAAAAAAACTCTCATGTGAAAGTTATGAATAATTTATGTTAAAAACAAATCATCTCCAATCGTTGTAAAATGCACAATGCATTCTCTTTATATATAACTCTTATTAATGTTAATTAAAACTATTCTTTATAAAAAGTGAAATGAAACAAATCTCCTGGGATTTTAGAGCCAAGATATTAATCTTGAAATTAATAAATTTTCATGATTGTTTTATACTTAAATGTCTTTTATGTATGAAACATAAAATGTGACAATAACTAAAATTCTATGATTTTTATTAACTTTCAGTCACATAGCCGGTATGAAGAAGTGAAAAGAATTATATTTACAAACAATACTGTATTTAATTGTATATATTTATATATCTAAACCTCATTCTATGATATGATGTTTAAAACAATTTATCAGACTGTTTATTACTTACTTGTTTCTTATTCTATTTCATATGTTGTCTGCTTTTACTATTTACTTAACTGAGTTTGATGCACATAAGAAAGGCTTTGTCTGTGGTTTTGGATACTTAATAAGAATCATTTGAAATAATCAGCTTAAATAATGAGAATGTGAAGTTTGACACAGAATGTTGGATTTACATTCAAAAAGGAATGAACGCTAAGTGAACATTGTTTTGAAAGGTTTTCTTTGTTTGAAATCACATTGTATCCTTGTGCAACAGAGTTTGTTACTTTCACTATGTTGGGACAGAGAAAGAGAAAGCAAGCAAGAATTCTCCTTTTTTGTAGCAGGTAGTTGGCCTTATTAATTCTTTGTTGGTTAGAGGAGTGGATCAGCCTGTTCCCACTTTCTGGGTAGAGAAAGCTGACCTCTAAGCCCTTTTTTTAAAAAAACGATATTGAGGTTGGGGAGTGCGGTAAGTGCAAGTAGAATTGTCTTTTGCTTTGGTACAGATTCTTTGATCTTTTGTCTTGCTTACTTAAGTATCTGATTTCAGAAACAAAGATTGACCTGTCCTTCTAGTATTCAGGAGATATGTAGGTGATAATTTTCAGGAGATTTAAGAAATATTTTTATTTTATTTATTAAACTTTGTCTGCTACTAAAAGAAAATTATGAGAATATTATGAGAAAATGGTTGATCAGTCAATTTTGTTTAGGAGCATATCAACATCTATATGGGTTATTTAAAGCTGAAATCTAAATATTTTGAACACTATTTTATGGCTTCAGCTAAATATATTTTGAACGCAATTGTAAGGATTCAACTACAGATGAAATGTATCATTGGTCCTTTTTATTATATAAACATGTATTGCTAGCAATTTTACTATGAAAATTTATTTTTATACTCTCATAGTGTTTTGTTTTCGTTTGGGGGTTCACTATTTGCCCATTGCTGGGACCCTAACAGGTGCTACCACCCTTGGTTCAGGGTGGACCTGGGAACAACAGCAATTAAAATGTGGTTCCACGTTCTTTAAAACCTCCAATCTACTGGTCAGAAACCTTGCTGCCAGATGTAGTTTGTCAGCACTATGACATAATTAAATTCTGAACAGAAATAAGAAGTTTGTTTTTGTTTTTTTTTAATGATTTTAAGTGATAATATAGCTTACAAATCAGAAATATTTGCTTAATGTTCATTGTAGAGAAATGGCTATAAAGTGCTAGTCTTAGAAGCCAAATACTGTTAATTTGAACTTGGTATTCTTTTGGATAAAGTTTTATATCAGATTTAATTTAGCTTCAAAAATAATATTCTCTCTTTCCTTGTATATCTATATGCATAGTCACATCACAATAACTGCAACCAAATGATAAAAACATCATTTATTTCACACAAATATTTTTCAACATAATTTCCTTCCTGATCAGTGTGTTGCAGGATTCTAGTATGTTTGGACAGGAATAAGTGACCATTATATTGTGAGACATTTTATATTAAATATTCATGGGATCCTGGAACATTTATCTCGCAAACAATATTGGCAGACTCAATGTGAGTCTGGGTAAAAAAAAGAAACAAGACAATGAATACAAAACAAATTAAAATGCATGTTATTAACAGAAGTTATTACATTTATACACAATTATAGCTATAAGAAGAATGTGCTTGTTTGTGTGTATGTGAAACAGTCATGTGTGATAGACATGCGTGTGCATATGAGTGTGTGAAAGCGTTTAAAAGTCATCAGAGGACCAAGAAGCAAATGCACCTTGTCAGCAACATTCCTTGTCTACGTGCAACTACATCTAGAAGCAAGAGTTAAAAGGAGCTAAAGAGGAAAAGAGAGAATGCAATTACCTTTTTATAGATTTAAAGAGTAGTGCCTAACAGACGTTTTGGCAAAACCAAGTGGGATAACCCACAAGTGTACTTAATTCACAGGTGAATATTGATCAGATAAATTGAATATTATAGAGTAAAAATTTAAGATCAAAATTCAGCTGACACAATGTCAGGATGTAAACATATTGAACCTCTTTCGTATATTTTATATTTTACTCACAGTCTCTGTCTACCAAAGTCAAGTTTGCTGCCAATTTTCTTTAAATTTTGTTTAACCAACTATTGCGGAAAGGAATATATGATCATTTCCCTTACAAACCGCTCTCTGAGTCTTGTACATCTTACCAGATGCTGATTGTAATGAGTGTTTTGTATTGCCAGATAATTTCATGGCTCTTTTATGACATAGGATTCATTAGGATTGGCAGCCACAATCTTAACAATATTAGATATGCAGATGAACGTGTTGATAGCAGGTACAGAAAGGAATCTACAGGAACTCCTACAGAAGGTTGTGAAGGAAAGTGAGAAGAAAAATCTAAACATCAATTGCAAGAAGATAAAAGAAACAGCCCAACATGAAAATTACAAATTGGAGATATCAAAATCAAGCAAGTATAAAATTTTAAATATGTAGGAAGTGTTTTAACCGGGGATGGAAAGTGCAACATTGAAATATAAAGGTGCATTTGGATAGCAAGAAATGCCTTCCCAAAGCAAAGTAATGTATTAAGAAACAGGAAAATGTCTTTAGAAAAAAGAAAAGGGTTTTTATTTTATCTTATATAATATTAGTCCTCATATATGGCAGTGAATGCTAGACAATCTCTTCACAGATGAAGAAGAGACTTGAGGCAATAGAATGTGGCCCTACAGAAGTATACTGAGAATATTGTGACTGGAACAGGTGAATAACAAGGCAGTTTTAGAGAAAATGGAAACAAAAAGGACACTTACCATCAGAGAGAGTTGAAATTTCCAGATCACAGAGGAAAGTGGGCTTAGAAAATTTGATACTGACAGAACATATTGAAGGCATGTTTTTGTTTTGTTTTACGGCATATCAACCTCAATGGGTTATTAAAATGCCAACAAAATTTTTATTGCTGGTAATATGTTTTTCTTCAAAAATCTATTTCTGTGAATAGTTTTACTTGAAGAAATCTATAGCTGGTCATATTTTTTTTCAAAGAATGTATAACTGTTTGTATTGCCGGTATTTTTTTTTTTTTTTTAAGTATTGCTGATGATAATTTTTCCTTCAAAAATTATTGCTGGTAATAATTTTTTTTTTTATTACAGAGTATTTCTGGTATTAAAACCTATTTTTACACAAGTTTTGGTGTTAACTATTTGCCCATAGCTGGGACCCTAACAGGTGTTACCACCCCGGGTCAGGGTGGACCTGCGAACGCCAGCAATTAAGAGGTGGTTCCACGCTCCTCAAAACCTCCTGATCAGAGGCTTTGCTGTTGGACGTAGTTTATCGTCTTACCCAGGAAGCGGATGTAGTTAATCATCATACCCAGGACGATTGAAGGCAAGTGATGTAGAGGACAACAGGATATAGCCTACCTAACAAGCTTGTGTAAATGGATGGTGGAACGGGGTTTAAGAGAAATAACAAAAAGACAAAAATTATTAAGATCTACAAAGGACAGGAAATTGTGGAGAGCCATAATTGTCAATGTCCTGAAAAGATATGGCACATAGAAAAAGGTGTTTACTGCATGATCATTTAGAAGGAAGAAGACCTACAAGAGAAACAGGGGAAAAGAATATTTAAATTATTTATTATCTCTGTCATCCGAGTTGCAACATATATGCACACACGTGTATTTGTGCATCTGTAAATGGGTTTAATGTTTATCAATTTAAAACAGATGAAAAAGAACTTAAAAGGGTTTTCTCAAAGAAATAGCCCTGGGATTTCCTAACTTCACTTCAAATATATGAAATTGTTTTAGAACAAATGTTTCAGTGCAAATGGAAAATTTCAGGAAAAAGCAAACAGACAAAAAAGATGAGCTGACAATCAGAAAATGATGTTTTTTATATTGCGGTACCCGCAAATAAACATGATTATATATGTACATAGATATTAATTTAAAAAGAGATTCAAAACAAATAGCTGAAATAAAACTAACTCTGATAGTTGCCGTGATTCTCTCAGTAGATCTCAAATCAGAAATATTAAACCTGATTTGTAACCTGATATTACGTTTCCCCATGCGTTTTATGTCACTGTATTGTCTCCTCATAACACTGACCAAAAGAGAAATGCAAGCAAGAACCTATTAAATAATCAATGTCGCATTAATGAGCATAGACACTTCCAAGACTCAAGCAGAAGGCCACTTGCTGTCAAATATTACTTATTTAGGCCTAATTGCAAGTCATTTTATGCATCGCCAAAACTTACATCGCCACATTTATAGCTGAAACTTAAACACTGTGAAAATAAGCGGTAGATCCTAAAAATGGACTTTCCAATTGACCAACGTCCAACGGCGGCAATAGATAATCATTTCCTGGCATGTGAAAGAGCAACCAAAAGTAAAATCTTTCTCTTAACCTATTGATCTCTCTTCTACTCAGCTTTGCTATCACCAAAGTATATTTTTCTATCGTAAGCATCATGATCACTTCATGCCAGAAGAAACATTAATACACTGTTTTCTATGAGATGGCAGTTTCTCTCAAGACAAGCAAATACCAAATTTAGAATTTGCCAGACTTTTGTACATAAAGTCAAATGAAAAAGTAACAAGCTCTATTTTAGTACACTTATTTTGCATTTTCATCTGTTGATGGAGACAAAAGACATTAGAATAATCCAGAATATATATTGGGAACAAACTGCCTGCATACAAATAGAAACTGAATTGTGTAAGTACACCAAAATAGAAAATGGTGAAAGACAAGGATGCATCTTCTCATCTATTTAATCTATACAGCAGGAGTTGGCAACCTATCGCACATGTGCCACACGTGGCACGCCAAGCAATTTCCAATGTAACGCAGCAGCAAATGACATCACAAAGTCCAAACCAATAACTACTACAATGCAAAGAAGATATTTACCTGTTTCAATTTTAGTATATATTAAAGTATATATACCATATATTACTATATAAAATATATTGTAGAACAGGTATATTAACCTTGATTTGTATAAAAAATATGTATGCTGTTGGCACACTGAATGATTTTAAAACCCTAAGTTGACACATAGTTAGCAAAAGGTTGCTGACCCCTGCTATACAGCAAAGTAGAGGACTCTTGCCAGGATTTAATATTGGTGGGCACAATCTTAACAACATAAGATAAACAAATGACACTATATTAATGGCAGATACAGAAATAAAACTGAAAGAGCTCGTATATAAGGTAATAAAGGAGAGTGGGAAGACTAAATATAAATTGTAAAAAGATAGAATCTATGGTTGACAGTAAGAAAACCAGTCCAAGATGTAAGCTTTGAGTTGGAAATGTCAAATTCCAACAAGTTTAAATATCTGGGAAATGTTTTAACGCCATCCTTATGAATTATTTTGTGAAAAATATTTCCTTTTCAGACATTTTTTAAAAATTTGTTTTTAATATAGTAACTAAGAAACTAAGGCACCTTGAAGTACCTGAGCAGTGGCAAACAACTCTACCAGACATATGAGTTGACTATTGAACTCGTTTCAAGCTCAGAAGGGCATAAAAATAATAAAGATCAATGTATAAACACATATGTAGCTTTGTTTTTAAAATTATGTTTTGGACATATTCATTTGTGCCTATCTGAAATATACACTTTCGGTAAAAACATATAAACATATCTACACTGGGTTAACAGATGATGAAAATGTGATGTAGGTATATTAGAATAGCAAAAATGCCTTCCAAAACTAAACAAAGAAATAAAAAAAAAGAATTAATTAAAAATAAAGGAAAAACTGTCGAACAGCTTAGTAAAATCAATCCTTCTATATGGCAGTGAATGCTAGACAATTTCCTCACTAATTCTAAGTCACCTTTTTGTTTGCATTTTTCTTAAAACCTCCTTGTTTCTCACATGCTCCATCCATATTTTCAGCATTCTTCTCTAGAACTAGATCTCTTTTGTCTCGCATCACCTTTTCATCTGTGAGGAAATTGTCCATCATTCACTGCCATATTGGAAAATAGATATTATATAGAAGTTAAGCACTTGTTTCTTTATTTCTAATGGAATGCTCTTGTTTCTTAATATTTGTTTAGCTTTTGAAAGACAACTCTCACCATTCCAATGTAACTTTCTTTGTCACATTTTCCATCATCTGTTCTAACACTCCCCAGATAGTAAATGTCCCTACTTGCTTGATTTTGACATCACAAGTTCATAGCTTGCATATTAGGCTGTTGTTCTTAAACCTAATATTTAGATGAATAAAAATAATCAATTGGAGTTAATTCAGTTTCTGTAGATTATCATAAATGTAATTTCTCTTTCAAAAAGCTGAGCATCTTTTGAAATATATTATTTTTCATCAAATAAGAAACTAAGTTTATTGATTTAAATACTGAGCTTTTTTTTTTACCAAGATAAGTGCACAGGGTAAGTATTACCTGTCATAAAATAATTATTCAATGTCAAGTAGCATTTGCATTTTTGACAAAAATACTTCTTGATGAAAGTTGGAATCTAAAAAATTTATGCACATGACAGAATCACTTTTTACAAATACATTTCCTACAATTTATAATTGTTTTTTCTTCTCTTCTTTTCCAAAATGGAGGTGAAGTCAGTAGTTCAAGTAACTTTTTTACTTACATTTTAGGACTTGAAAGAAAAATACATTAATCAATGCTAATGCATTTAAGATTTTGTTAGTTTTTTTGTTTCAAATACTTTTTTATTGTCTGTTTTCTCCAGAATAATGCTCAGAATATTATTTAAATTGTATTCAGTTACAAAGAAATAACAAAGGAAAAGACATTAAATATTGGGAAACCAACAGTGAGAAAAACAGTAGAACAATGTCTCATTTATATGCTCCTTTTAATTCTTCATTCATACATTATGAACATTTTTTCTCTTTTTAAGCAAAATTTAAATATTTTCAAAAATTTAATCATAGTTCAGCACTATCAGGATTTTTTTCAAAATGCTATGAATTTTAATAGTGTAGCAGTTTACGGCTCTCCACAGTTTCTTTTCCTATCTTTCTATGCATTCATCGGAAAGATAATACTGGTTTAATGTTACTTTCTTCACAGTCTGGAATTTATAGATTTTCATCCTTTAGTCTATTTGACACCCAAGACTACAGAAAGCAATCACCTCCGTTTTTTAGTCTATATTTAGAATGGAGAAAAAGTGGTAAAGTTATGACTTTCTTAAGCATATTTCTACAAAAGTAAACGAGACAGTCGAGGCGATAATAATCATAGTACTAACAACACATCCCAAATACATAGTAACACTCTCTTTGACTGCACCCTATTTTTTGATTGCTATCTTTCAATGTTTTAGGTAAACTCAATTATTCTTATATATTGATGCTGGAAGACCCCTTCTGAGATATAAAGATAAACCCAAATATAATCTAAGATCAATTGGCATGCAAACAAAACACTTGGAAGAGATCATCCAAATCTATTAAAAACCAGAGAAAATGTTATAATGCTGGAATCAATCAGTGTTTGAAATCTAGGATGGAATAACTCCGTGAACAAGGTCAAATGAGTCAAGGCAAATTTAATTAATTTGCAATAAATGTAGGTTATCTTGCATCCGCTATACAGGATTGGTGTCACACAGAAGACACCAACATAAAGAGCAGATGGTATGAAAATACTAAGTCTTTATCCAACATGCATTGACAATCATGAAAACGTCCATTTTTATATATATATATATATATATATATATATATATATATATATATATATATATATATATATAACATATATATAATATAATATAATATATATATATATATATATATATATTATATTGTATTATATATATGTTATATATTATATTATATTATATATATGTTATATATATATATATATTATATTATATTATATATATGTTATATATATATATATATATTATATTATATTATATATATGTTATATATATATTTATATATTATATTATATTATATATATATATATATATATATTATATTATATTATATTATATATATATATATTATATATATATATATATTATATTATATTATATATATATATATATATTATATTATATATATATATATTATATTATATTATATATATGTTATATATATATATTATATTATATTATATATATGTTATATATATGCATATATATATACCGATGTAGAAATGATCTAAATAAAGAGATATGATCAACCATATATGTCAGTAATTTAGTACACATACAGGTGAGCAAATAACTATTTAATCAATAATGTAGACAAAACAGCACTCAATGTGGTTAATTAAAGTTTATATTAATAATTACACACATACCTGTGTTTACATTATGACTCATTGTTACATGATTTTCTGATTAATCAGGTACAAAAAGTTGTGAACTCTTCAATATGGTTGTTTTTTTTTAATTCCTGAGTCTCGTGGGAGCAACACCACATTGCATGCAGATTCAAAGCTTAAGATTATTATAAATATAATATAGCATTGGGGGATAAATTCAAAATATCGAGTGTTGGTAGGCAGATATCAAAAAATAAACTAAGGGATTAATAGTAAGTTTAATAGGGATATTGATCCATTAATTTGTATTGAGTCAATATTAGGTTATTGCAATACAAACTAAAAAAGTTGGTAATTGCCAAATAAAAAGCATGGATAGAAAAAAAAGAATATAAAGTAAAGAAAAGTAAACAATAATAAAAAATAATAAAACAAATAAAAAAAAGTGCCAGGCTATAATAAGCATTAAACGCTAAGATGGTGCAAAGGAAGTAACTGAATATGGAAAAAATATTAGAGGCAGATCAGTGGAGGTATTACAGAAGCAGTCAGGTTAATTGCTCTAGCCAGCATCGAAATATTTGAGAAGTTCTTTCTGTGACTGCATGTTATCATAAACTCACTTTGCTTGTGTACAGCAGATTAGGATTATCGATTTGTCTGAGAATAGTTGGATTTTCTAAGAGGCACAGACTATATTTTTCTTTGTTGATGTTAAAAGGTTTCGTTTTAGTGATGAGATCCCAATTTACTACAGGTGAATAGTTATATGTCTTAATTTTGCCAGAAAAATTTAGAGAGAGCTATGGTATTTGAATATTGCTTATTGGTAAGTGTCATTTTATGATGATAAATGCAGACTTTCCAATGGTTATCAATGGAACCAAAATAAAATTTAGTCTTGCCATTATGCTCAATGATAGCTTTGTAAATAATGCCTTTATTCATGCATTTAGAATTTAGTGGGCATGTACTATTTTTTCAACAATTATAATTTTTGTCAGTACTATTATTACTGTTGAAATTGTTTAAACATTTTTTTAACATTAAATTATTATGCTGTGCTATATACTGCTCAAAGTTTTCTTGTACAGCTGTAGCTAATTTTAATGGTGTTCTTGTTGAAAATCTTGTCAACATGACACATGTCAAAATTAGACGACAAAATGATGTCAATTTTGGGAAGACAACACACACATACACACACACACACACACACACACACACACACACACACATATATATATATATATATATATATATATATATATTTCATACAAGTTTTATTAAACAATGCAGACAATGTCTGTCTGTCCAACATTTTATTTATTTTTTCTAACTTTCAACTAAATTGTTTTATTTCAGAATTAACTTTCAAAAGTTCTTTCGACTGTTACTACAGTTGTTATGAAGGTTAATAGTTTTGTGTGTTAAGATTGCATGTTTAACATTTCACCAAAATAATATTAATGCATGGCAAATTTTAATAGTTAACAGTAAACTATGATATAGGACTAAATGCAAAGAAAGTTTCAAAATTCTGGAGGCTGTTGTAATACAAGTGTAGCAGCCAACATTAAATAAGGTATCTTTCTCCATAGGAGATCTTATATTGAAATGTGCTTCAAAAAATGCATGCATGAATTCAGTTTGAGCATTTCTAAGTGACTTAAAATTGATTCCAGCAGACATAGAAATGTGGAATTTTCTAAACATGCAATTCTAATAAAACACAAAACTAGTAACTTTAATAATGACTGTCATAGCAGTCAAAAGTACTTGGTTGAATGCAATAAAAGAAGTTTGGAAATTTAATTTTGACATAAAACAACTCAGAAAAAGTAAATAAATAGCTGGATAGACAGACTAATTTTGTCAGTATTGTTTAATAAAACTTGTATGAAAGAATGCTTGCTGCCTAAATACACCTTTTATATATATATATATATATATATATATATATATATATATTAGACAACGATATCAAATCCTTAAGTGGAAAGTATAATCCAAGTAGGTGTTTTTAATATAAAATATTAAAAAGATAGATCCATGAAGAGAGCTCAATGTATTGTATACAGAGCAATATAATATATATCAAAGAAAAAAAACTTAACACATCTCGAAAAATTGGGTAATAAATTTATTACAGCAGGTAAGTTTTTAATATCTGCCTCATCAGACTGTTCAGTCTTATGAGGCAGGTATTACAAACTTACCTGCTAAAATAAATTTATCACCTGATTTTTCAAGATTGTTATATATATATATATATATATATATATATATATATATATATGTAGAGAGAGAGTGAAAGAGAGAGAGATGAACTCATTGCCATCTATGCATGCTGATTCATTAAATAAAAATGTACACATATGGAATTACATATCTTCTAAATAAATGCATGACTATACTAATGTTTGCACATACACATTTGTTTGTTGATGCATAAAGTTACAGATATCATTATATAAACACCTAGATTCATGCATACAAAAATGCTGACATACAAAATCTCTCTTTTTTGTCAGTACACATGCAAATCTTTTCATTTTTAGTCTTACTATTTGAGCACTGAGGTAGTTAAAAAGTAATTTTACCCCCAGGAATGGAGATATCCCATTACACTAAAAGAGGCAGGAACAAGAATATGTTTTGATATCTGTGGCCAATTTTGAGTAATCCAAGTATTCTTTAGCCGAAATCCACACTGAAAAGATCATGTGTTGCATATACTTTTTTTTTTATTCTCTAGATATACGGAATAAATGATTGTAGCAATATGAAATGCAAAGCAAAAACAAAGAAAAATTTTAAAATATATAATAAAAATATATAAAAATTAAAAAAAAAAAACAAAGCAATAAAATTGATAACTATTTCACAGCTACAATTATTCCCACATGTACCTGCCACATAATGGTATGACATTAGTGGCAATGGGTCTTCATCTAATCTAGCTAATGTCTCACAATTATGTTGGATGTATTTCTTTCACACTATGAATAATTGCTGACTGCTTATTTCAAAGTATGATTAGGGTGGTTAGCTAATCCCTGTTGAAGATGCCCACTCAGGCACATGTGTATTTCTTCCTCACCTGCAGAGCTAAACTCTTGTTTATACTGCAATTATGCTAAGTAGAGTTTCTGGAAGAGAATGCCTAATCTGGCTTGAGCAACCATTGAACAAGGACACTACACTCAAACCCTTGGTTACAATGACTTGTGACTTTGTGGTAGCACAACAATATACAGATTCTGAATAGTTTTGTCTACCCAATTTCACTCACAATGATTACATCAACTCATGCTATGATTTTGAGGCACTTTCCAACAGTAACACAAACGCTGAGATTATGTTCCTGGGCCAATATTATCAAGATGCCAACTCCTTGAAAAATTACCATTGTCACATTGTCAGAATGCTAGCATTCATATTACTTGCTTGGCCATGCTGTCTCGCTCATATATATATATATAAATAGCCGAGAAAAATAACAACACTCGTGACCTGACGATTTCATCTAGCATGAAACAGACTGTCGCCTCTAAGTGTTGACTTCTATGTTCACTTTTATATTTACACACGCTCTATCTCTGATATTGAGCACTTTATCCTATAAATATACCATACTCTAAGACTATATTTCTTCATATGTATATATATATATATATATATATATATATATATATATATAAGGTTTCCCACTCCTACATATACACTCTCACTAAAATTTTGTTTTTATATCCGGAGTTACATTTTCCAATTTCTTTTTGAATTTGTAGGTCTGATGAATTGGATTATGATTACAATTTCAATGTAATAAATTATAACCATGGAATATTACTGTTTGAGCCTTTTATATTATATTCTTGCTCTGTCCTGGACATTGGAGCTCTACCTGGATTCTGTCCTCTTGGAAATTCATACATACATATATATATATTTATTGACCACTAATATTATCTATCTATCTATCTATCTATCCATATATATATATATATATATGAAAAATTTCTCAGAGTTAACCTGTAGAAAAAGAAAATACTACTGACTAACTCTGTCATGTCCATTATCAAGAACAACTATCTCATCTTCAAACACTATTAGGAATAATATTTCTGGAGCAGGCATTTATAAAATAAATTGACAATACTGTTCCTCCCAGTAGATTGGAGAAACAAGCAGAAATTTTAAAAAATGCATCTATGAGCACAAAGGAGACCTCACAAAAAACCACTTAACTTATGCACTAGTCATACATAGATATAAATTCAACCACAATTTTGATTTAAAAAATGTTACACTCATAAAAAAAGAAGATAACTCAGAAAGAAAATCCTCAAGAGTGCCACCATTGAATATTATTCAAATATTAATCTACACCCAGGTTTTTCCCAATATCATCTTTCCTAACAGATTTACTACTCTTTCAAGCAAACGTACACAACTGTATCAAGAAATCAAAAGAAAATGGTTGAATCTGTCAACACAGCAATCATAACAATATCTCCACACATGACAGTACTTGACATAATTTTCAGTTGACAATATGAATAAAATAGTGTTTTCTAAACTTCTTCTAGTTGCCAAGGGCATTTTGTTTGTTGTTAATAATTACTTTGTTTTTAATAAATTCATTTCATTTTTGCCTTGAAAATTGTCCACATTGGACAAAACACATCGGCTAATATTACAGTTTTCTTATTGTCTTTTACCTTTATACATGTATATGTATGTATGAAATGGACATAGAGGTCAACACCCAATGACAATAGTCTGTTTCATGCCTACATGCAATCTTTCAAGCTTGAATATTGCATCTAAGACTTAGTGGGTGTTGACCTCAATCTTTGCGTTTATATTTATGTTTATATACACTCTATCCCTGATATTGAGCACTTTAACAGACAAACATAGCATAACTTACATCTATATTTTTATCATATATATATATATATATATATATATATATATATATGCTAAACAACTACAATGACACATTCCTTGTTCTCAATGTTCTTGAAATCTATCATACTTTTACATACTGTATTTATCTATCTTTGTACAGCTTCAGATGGTTGAAATCAGAGATGCTGTTCTCCTCAGATGGCTAGAGACCCCAACTGCCCTGCTACTTAAAATATCTCTTTATACCCCCTAGTTATGTGTTAAGTAGTAGGATGAACTGGATTCTCTAGACATGGTTGACAACCATCCTAGGAGAATGAAAGCTCTGGATTCAAAGCCTGAGGAGTCATTTAGATACCTTCTGGTACACCTTGTGAACAAGTTCTCAGGATGCAGTTCTTCCAAAATGTGTAGTTGGTTCTGCAAAAGCATTCACCAGTATTGAGTTGCTTGATCTTTATACCTTTATACAATGAGAACGAGAGAATCCATAATATATATATATATATATATATATATATATATATATATATATATATACTGCAATTCACTCCACCAGTAATTTGGAAACAGCATGCTCTACTGCTTGGCATTCGCACCAGAAGCTCCAATATGAACATTTCAGAGTGTTTGGATGTCAAACTGAGGACAGTACAGAGAATTCAGAAAGAGTTGGATGATATATCAACATCATGGTGTTTGGAGTGATCACTAGTGATGGTAACATTATGCCACCATTCATCTTCCCACAGGGCATCAGACTCAACACAGAGGTCTACATCAAGTGTCTTGAGGAGTTAGTGCTACCCTTCGTCAAGAAGGTGGCTGCTGCATGACCCTATGTCTGGCAGCAGGACTCTGCACCATACCACACAAACAGAAGAATCCAGTTATGGCTGTCAGAATAACAGAGCAGGAAGTGAGCTACAAATTGGAGACATTGGAATCAAGCAAGTGCAGACATTTATATGGAAAGTGTTATAACAGATGAGAAAAAATGTAACTCAGAAATGCAAAGAAAAATAAAGTGAACTGTCACAAATCCACGGATCTGTACATCCAACTAGTTGCAAATCCACTCTGTCGGTAGAGTCACCTTGATTGGTCCTCTCCTGTTCACTGCCACTGACTTTGTGTTCAAATACAGGTACACTAATCTCTAGGTAGCACATCCAGATTATTCCACCAACCTTGTCGGTAGCAAATCCAGTCTATTCCATCAATCCCTAGGTAGCACATCTGGGCTATTCCATCAACCCCCTAGGTTTCACATCCAGTCTATTCCATCAACCCCTAGTTAGCAATCTGGGGTATTTCATCAAACCCCTAGGTAATACATTTGGGCTAATCCATCAACCCCTAGGTAGCACATCCGGACTATTCCATCAACCCCTAGGTAGCACATCCGGACTATTCCATCAACCCTAGGTAGCACATCCAGTCTATTCCATCAACCCCTAGTTAGCACATGTGGGCTATTCCATCAAAGCCCTAGGTAGCACATCTGGGCTATTCCATCAACCCCTAGGTAACACATCTGGGCTATTCCATCAACCCTAGGTAGCACATCTTGGCTATTCCATCAACCCTAGGTAGCACATCTTGGCTATTCCATCAAACCCCTAGGTAGCACATATGGGCTATTCCATCAAACCCCTAGGTAGCACATCTTGGCTATTCCATCAAACCCCTAGGTAGCACATCTGGGCTATTCCATCAAACCCCTAGGTAGCACATCTGGGCTATTCCATCAAACCCCTAGGTAGCACATCTGGGCTATTCCATCAAACCCCTAGGTAGCACATCTGGGCTATTCCATCAAACCCCTAGGTAGCACATCTGGGCTATTCCATCAAACCCCTAGGTAACACATCTGGGCTATTCCATCAAACCCCTAGGTAGCACATCTGGGCTATTCCATCAAACCCCTAGGTAGCACATCTGGGCTATTCCATCAAACCCCTAGGTAGCACATATGGGCTATTCCATCAACCCTAGGTAGCACATCCAGTCTATTCCGTCAACCCCTAGGTAGCACATCTGGGCTATTCCATCAAACCCCTAGGTAGCACATCTGGGCTATTCCATCAAACCCCTAGGTAGCACATCTGGGCTATTCCATCAAACCCCTAGGTAGCACATCTGGGCTATTCCATCAAACCCCTAGGTAACACATCTGGGCTATTCCATCAAACCCCTAGGTAGCACATATGGGCTATTCCATCAAACCCCTAGGTAGCACATCTGGGCTATTCCATCAAACCCCTAGGTAGCACATATCGGCTATTCCATCAAACCCCTAGGTAGCACATCTGGGCTATTCCATCAACCCTAGGTAGCACATCTAGTCTATTCTGTCAACCCCTAGTTAGCACATCTGGGCTATTCCATCAAACCCCTAGGTAACACATCTGGGCTTTTCCATCAACCCTAGGTAGCACATCTGGGCTTTTCCATCAACCCTAGGTAGCACATCCAGTCTATTCCGTCAACCCCTAGGTAACACATCTGGGCTTTTCCATCAACCCTAGGTAGCACATCCGGGCTATTCCATCAACCCTAGGTAACACATCTGGACTATTCCATCAACCCTAGGTAACACATCTGGACTATTCCATCATTTTCTGTTATAAATGATGGAATGTTTCTACCTTGGGTTTTCTTTTTTTCATCATTGAGCCAATAGCATTGACAGGATCATGCAGTCAGCCATTTTGAAAGTAAGTGGTTTTCTTCTGCTCAATTAGATTAATGAATGATGACTTCCAGAATCTAAAAGAAGATTAAAAAAGAGGAAAGTTTTATTAGAAATAAAGAAGAAAAGCCTATTGAATTGTTATGTAATGTCAGTCATCGTACACGACTGTATTCTGGACAATTTCCTCACAGATGAAGAGGATACAGGAGGCAAGAAATGTGATTCCAAAAATGGATGCTGAGAATACCATGGATGGAACATATAAGTAACAAGGAAGCTTTAAGGAATGCGGAAGCAATAAGGTTATTTAATATCAGAAAGAAACAGTTGATGTTTCTGCTACACATAATGAGAAGGAAAGCTTGGGAAATTTGACACTTTCAGGACATATTGAAGGTAAAAGGAGCAGGTGTTAACAGCAAATAACTTCCTTGATGAATTTCTGTAAATGGATGATGAAAGTGGGAAGGACAGTAAGGAGACAAACATTGTTTACAGTTACAAAGACTTGGTAAGTTGTGGAGATCCATGATTATTCACATACAGAAGGGGATTTGTATAAATAATAAGAAATCATCAGAACGAATTTAAATTAATTCTTCAGTTCTCTTTTGTCAAGTTTGTATATTTTTCCAAGTATCTTCTCTCAACTGTTGTACCAGTTAATACAAACCAAATTTCTACTTGATTGATTACTTTTGTTGCCATAACAGTCAGAACTGAATTTTAAAATAATTTAGAGATTAAAACCCTTTGAGTTGTCAGGAATATCAGGTTACGCCAGCCTGTGGATTTAATACTTGATAACTTAAGGTATATTCTAACTTGCTTTTAAAGTTTTACTATTCCCAAAGTCATATATTAAAAATAATAAAAAAAATCTTTTAGGTGCTAAGAGTGCTGTTACACTTGCCCAACTGTGACCTGGAATACCTAACTAACATATTCATTCAAATCTATTGCCTAATGAAAAACTACTAGGAATGAAAACAATATGAAAGTAAAAACTTATTTGAATAATTTCAAACTCCACATCTCAAGATGACAATAGATTAATTGGAAAGAATTCAGTGAGATTAACTTCTCTGCCAGCTGATCCTCTGACAAATATCTGAATGATATAATGCTTTATGAATAAGTGTGAAATTACTTTCCTTTTTTTTCTCCCCTTTCTATCCTTTTTGACACCAAAAGGAAAATCTCTTCTCTTCATCTTGTACTTCATCAGTGTTGTCTGTGTCTTTGAAGTAAACAACAAGAGAAATAACATATGTCGAAGTTTGCTGAATATTGCGGCTTTCTTTCATATGTGCTGGTCACTCAGAGTTTGTTGTTTTGAATATTTTCTTAATATTTTTCTCTATTTTTCGTTGCTTTCTTTGATCTCTTTATGTAGTTACTTTGCCTGACTTATTGAAAATACAGATTGACTTTTGTTTTAGGCTTATTTTTAGTTTATATCAAGATTTTTAGAAGAGAAATGTAGATTAATAATACTGTTAACCACACACACACAAACACACTATATATATATATATATATATATATATATATATATGTATATAGTTTTATGGTATGCTACATTTATGAATTAAAGTGGTCAATGTCAGGCATAGAGTATATCAAAATATAAATATATATCTAACTATAAAAGCGGTGACAATCTGTTTCATGCTTAAACACAATCTAGGTCATATGCATTGAGCTTTGGTTCAACTATTTATATATGCTGGTCAATGGTGCATTATGGGTAGTGAGGTCTATTGGATTCTTTTTACTATTATTGGCTAAGTGTTAATAGCAATGTTTCAGATTATTATAGAGGCAGTTGTATTATATTAATGGTTATTGGGTAGGTGGTAATGTTTATGTTTCAAATTATTATACTGGCAATAATATCAACCCAGTAGGACAAAAAATGACACCTAACAAAGGGTGGAAGAACTCTCGATGAGCCAACAGCCAGCTAACTAGAGGTGGTGTCTCAACAAACCACCATGGAGAAAGCAATGAGAAATCATTCTATTATTAATCCCAAGATATATCATGGCAATTAATGAACACAATATGAAACCTAATGGTGTGAAGGGGGCTAAATCCATGGGAATTAACTCCTCACCCAGTAAGGACTGACATGTTCAACTGGTGTCACCTGACAGTCATCCAGCAAATGTTAGCATAAATAGCGTAAAGGGGATAAAATTCCTCTGAACTTATCCCTCGCTTGGAATGGAGTGACATGAGCAACAGGTGTCACCAGACTGTCATCCATCAACTGCTCATATCAAACAAAAAATAACTCTTGGGACATAGAATGTTAGAACATTAAACAACTGTGGCCAGTTGGAAAATGTAAAACAGGGGATGAGTAGGTTAAATGTCAACATCGTAGGTGTATGTGAAACTAGGTGGCCAAACAATGGAGATTTTGTCAGTGACAGCCACAGGAATATATATGCAGGCAGAGATCAAGACATCAAGAAATGCATTCTGAGATACTGTCAGTTATCTTTCTGAGATGAGGTATTATGTACACTATTTGATTTATTCGGACTATTGTCCTCATCTTTGTTTTGGCTGTTGTACACTCTGACCTTCTTCAGGTGGTTGAAATGTCGAACTGAACCCTTTATTTTGCTTACTGGTGTAGACTGTTCTAGTTCCACATGCCAAATTTAATGGATGTCAGTTATCAGTTATCACCTGCTTCATTCCCCTCTCTAAGTTTTCCACCGCCTTAACCAAGTATTGAACTCACACTCATTCCATCCTGTCACTGGATCAAACCAATGCCTTTATCCACTGTGCCATGTGTCCTTGAGGACATCTGTGTATAAATTTCTGGGTATTATAAACCTAATGTCTTCAGTAACCATTTTTAACAGTGCTCATATTGCAATTTTTGTTGTTGTTATAATTTTTCTCTGGCACTCCTTATTACTGGTTCCCATAGTGTATTCATTTCTATGCTCGGTTGGCTGAGGAGATTTTTGGGGCCTAGCCTATGTGCTGATTCCTTTATCCACTATACCATGTGTCCATGTGTTCAGTTCGACATTCCACCCACCTGAAGAAGGCCAAAGCATACAATGGCCGAAATATTGTAATAAATATGGTGACAAAGATGAGGTCCCAATAATGTAAATATTGAAAGAATTCTTGTTAAACTGAAAGGAAATTTTTTTGACATATCTATTATGCACAGACACCACAAATTCCGGAAGAAGAAATCGAATCTTTCTACTCCATGCTAGACAATGCCAAGGTTCGGTGCAAATCACTAGCAGTTATAATTATCATGGGAGACCTGAATGCCAAAGTAGGCAAGTAGAATGAAGAGGAGAGAGCTGGAAAATTCAGACCAGGAATCCACTACAAACACAGAGAAAAATGGGTCCAATGGTGCATGGCCACTGACCAGGTAATAGTGAACACCTGGTTCCAAGAACATCCAAGGCGATTATGGACATGGAGAAGAAATCTAAAACCAAATTGAGTGCATAACTATCAACAAAAGATTCTGGAATGCAGTTGTTCACTGCAAAACCTATCCAAGTGCTGACTGCCGAAGCAACCATCTCCCTGATATATATAAACTAAGAATGAAACTATGGAAACTGAAGAAGCCTATTGCAGCACCCAAATTGCACTACAACAGTCTCCTGAACAACCCGAACTTGAAGGAAAAATATGTCAACAGTGTGAAAAGAAGATATGAAGGACGAAATGGAAATATGAAATTGGACACATTAAAAGAATCTTTAATGACGTCAGCAAACCAAGTGATCTCAAAGAAGGGACAAAGAATTTTTAAAAATGAATGGATCACAGACGAGATTCTTGAAATGATACAAAGGAGACAGAAAACAATACCAAGACATGGAACGGAATACAGAAAACTACGCAATGAAATAACGAACAAATGTAGGCAGGCTATAGAAGAATGGCTCAATGAAAATGTGCAGAAATAGAGAGAATGAGTATCACAGATAAAGGAGTTATGTATAAAAAAATAAGGGAACTAACAATACAGATGACATGCTCATCAACAGGCTGCATAAAATCCAAGGAAGGAAGGCTTATATTAGAGAAAGAAATAATTCTTCTGTGCTGGAACGAAAATATTAGAGATCTCTTCCATGACAAAGAAGAAAAACTGGTAATACACAGAAATACCAATGGGCCAGAAATACTAAAAACCCAAGTAGAAGCTGACTAGCCAAATTGAACAGGAACAAAGTGGCAGGGCCAGACGGAATTGTAATAGAGATGCTGGCAGCCTTAGACAATTTTGGCATAGACAAGTTTATAGAAATAATAAATGAAATTTACACCAATAGGGATATATCAGAAGACCTGAGCAGACCTATTTCCATAGCACTGCCTAAGAAATTAGACACAAACAAATGTGAACTCCACCAAATAATAAACCTAATGAGCCACATAACAAAACTCATCATGCGAATTCTGATGAAAAGAGTGTGTAGTAGAATCAAGCCAGTGATAGGACAAGAACAGTGTAGGTTTGTCAAAGGCACTGGAACAAGGAATGCAATATTTATGCACAAAATGTTATCAGAAAGAGCAATACAAATGCAGAAGGACATGCACCTGTGTTTTGTAGACTATGCAAAGGTGTTCAACAAAGGATTCCACAAAGATCTGTTAGAGATGCTCAATAACCTTGGCATATTCAGGAAAGACATCAGAATAATTAAAAATCTCTTCTGGCAGCAAACCACCTGCATATGGATAAAAAAATGCGTTCAGCAGATATAAAAAAAATAGAAAGGAGTGTAAGACAAGGATGTGTATGAGATATGCAGATGACACAGTGTTGATAGCAGACATGGAAAGGAAACTACAAAATCTTCTATGTAAAATAGTAAAGGAGAGAGAAGAAGAGACTAAGCATAAAATACAAAAAGAGAGAATGCATGGTCATCAGCAAAAAATGAGCCAAAAATGCAAATTATAGGTCGTGGATACTAAAATCAAGCAGGCACAGAAATTTAAATATCTGGGAAGTATCCTAACAGAAGAACGGAAAGTGTGACACTGAAATCTGAAGACATATTCGGATGGCCAAAGATGCATTCCAAAAGCTAAGCAGAGTACTAAGAGGCAGGAAAGTTTTGTTGGAAACAAATAAAAGAGTACTGAAATGTTATGTGATATCTGTCTTCCTGTATAGCAGCAAATGTCGGACAATCTCCTCAAAGATGAAGAAGAGACTCAAAGCAACAAAAATGTGATTCTACAGAAGGATGCTGAGGATACAATGGGCTGAACATATGAGCAACTGTGAGGTTTTGAAGAGAATGGAAGCAAAGTTATACTTAAGGAAGAGGTAGTTGAAATTTCTGGGACATGTAATGAGGAAGGAGGGCTTAAAAAATCTGATACTCACAGGAAGGATAGAGATGAAAGAGGGGCAGGGGAAAGCAACACGTCACAAACTTGATGGGGTTGAGTAAGTGGATGGCGGAACAGGGTTTGAGAGAAATAACAAAAAGACAAAAATTATTGAGAAATACAAGGGACAGGAAGATGTGGAGAGCCATGACTGCTTATGTCCTGAAGGTACACAACATATAAAAGATGAAGAATTATACTAATGGCTATTGCATAGGTAGTAATGTTTATGCTCCAAATTATTCTAGAGGCTATTGAATAGGAATGACTTTGGAAACAAACATGGTTATTTGTAGCTATTTCATAGTGTTGTTTGATTACTTTTTATTCATTATTTATTATTTATTCCATTATTTGCTATTGATTATTATTGATTAAATTATTATTGATTATTATAACATTTACTTGTCTTTATGTGTGTATTCTCAGTTAGTTAACTATTTTATTATTTACTTATTTTGTTTTTAAGTTTTTATTTATTTTATTTATTTAATGCCCAATGACCAGCATCTAGTCGAGCCCAAAAACGAGCATGAAGCAGACTGTTGCCACTCTGTGCTCACCTCAGGGTATATATATATATATATATACACACACACACATATATATTAACATGTACATATATACACACAGATATACACAAACACACACACACACATATATATATATATATATATATATATATATATATATACACACATACATACACACACAAATATATATATATATATACATACCTATATACACATACATTATATATATGTATATATATACATATATATATACATATATATGTATATACACACACACACACACACATATATATACACATGCATATATTTATATACACACACAAATATATATATATATATATATATACATATATATATTCACACACATATATCCATATATGTATACATATATATATATATATATATATATATATATACATATATATATTCACACACATATATCCATATATGTATACATATATATATATATACATACATACATACACATATATATAATATATATATATATATATAATTTGAACAACTAGAGCCAAGTATATCTAATTAAAATAATGCATATGAAGACAGTATTTATTATAAATGCATCCTCTTAAGATCTATTCATTCCATGTTTAGAAGTTGATATCCATTATGATGCAGACATTGTGATGTAATAGAATCATATGCAGCAATGAACATTTTGATAGGTTTCTTGGAGTTCTGTAAAAACTTTCCATCATCCGTTCTTGATTCACAGGGTTTATTGATAGGCATGGTTTACCGGAATACTTGTTGTGTACATCATGTGCAATAACATCAGCTTTAAACTTATCTTTAATTTAGGAGATTATAAGTCTTCATCGGTGGATTGGAATGAAACTCTCTTTGATACTGTCTTTGAACTTCAGCTGCATTTTTGTACTTCCAGTAGCATTTCAGGATTAACTTTCTTTGTTCAAAACTAAGCTTGGATGATATTAGTAATACTAATATGGTAACCACCACTACCATTTTACATAGAAAATATATAACAAGCATTCATTGGTTAATCACCTTCAATCTAGCTCGCTGATTGGTCAGTTTCAACCAATCAAATCACTCCCACATGACAGATCTATTTTGGCGCCAACTCAATCTGATCTTGTCACATGGTACAAAATACTATAAAACCAAAACACGAGTGATTCTCGTCCTCTTTTTCTCACTCACTCTTCTCGACTCTCTCGTTCTCTTCGTCACTCGTACATCTCAACACCGCTGCCAAAATGTGACTCTAAAAGAACTCCCATCTTGACTAATGCAGTCAGACATAAAAGAACTGTACATCATTTCATGCAAGTATAATTCTGAACTTTATCCAACTTGTACAATACACAATTATAAATATGCAACTTCTACATTTTAATTATCAACTTATTCGTTATGAGCTTAGGTACAAATATTAACTCGTCTAAGAGACACAACTCCGTCTAACCTTTCAGTTCACATGCATGTACATCAAATACTTAATAAATTCAATTGTTATGTTTTCAACCCTACGTTCTGTTGTATATTTTATACCATGTGCTATTTTACTTCAAATATAAATTGCATTGTGACCACCACATTGGATAGTGACCTCCAGCATAATGGCATTATCCTTTCCACACCTTTCCTAGACAAAATAAAATAATTGTGGTGAACAACCTTCATACATTCGTGCTACACTAACATGTAATTCTGAAAAGAAAACAAGTTGACTTAAGCTACACACTGTGAAAGAATGTATACATTTTTTGAGACAACTTGTTTATAGATATCACACACACACACACACACACACACAATATGGCAGATTTTATTATGAAAAATAATATTTTTGCAATAAAAACTGGTAGTAAATAACTGAAATCTACAAAATATTCTGGATACACTAATATTTATATCAGCAATATATCAAATGATTTTTAGCTTATACTCCTTATCTCTTATTTCTGAGATGAGGTATTGTAACTATTTACATTTTTCAGACTGTTCACCTCATCTTTATTGTCATATTCACAATTTTTTATGCCAGTGTATACTCTGGCCTTCTTCAGGTGATATACGTTGAAATTACAAACCAAACCCTTTATTTAGCACACTGGGGTAAATTGTTCTAGTTCCACTTGCTATGCCTTTCCTGGATATCTCAGTTTAAGTTATTTCCCTTTAGTAACTAAAATCTCCAAGTTTTTTATTGTTCACCTTTGCTGTAAACTCACAACTGTTTTCGTCAAGTCACCGGATTACTTCAGTTAATGCTTTTATCCCCTAACTTGGGATAAAAGGGAATTAACTGGAACTGAAATATCCAGAAAAGGCATGGCACGTGGAATTAGAACAATCTATCTCAGTGGGCAAAATAAAGGGTTTGGTTCAAATCTCCAACATATATCACCTGAAGAAGGCTGGAGCAAACATAAGCATAAACATTGTGAATATGACAATAAAGTTGAGGACAACAGTCTGAATGATCTAAATAATGTAAAAATATTTTGCTAATAATTTTATGCAAACTAAGTACAACACAAACTTTTTTTATGAAAAATACAAAAGATATGAGCCTCAGAAACATATTGAGTTGACCAAAAGTTTTGTTTGGTTTATTAAGTAAATTTTCTACTTAATAAATGAAAGAAATTTTTTCTCCAATCTAATATGCACAAAATATTTGCACAAAATCCCATACACTTTGACAGGCTATTATTTTATTATTCTACATGTTAATACAAACTTCTTAGCAACCTTCACCAAAATCTCTCAGCAATAAAATTTTACTGTTTTGAAATCTTTGCTTGAATTTTATTTTTCATCCTCAGATACACTTTTAATGAGAGACCACATATTTTTATTGGATAAATATATAGGGAGGTTAGGGGTGCTATTCCATTAATTTGCTGACTTTATCTGGCAAGGTAAGTGTTGTAATGGAATGTCCCACACTTCCTATTGCCTATGTGGACTGACTATATTGGTAGATATATATAGTAAGCACAGAATGTACCTGGCAGACTTGCTTTGGGAATTAGTCTAGAGTTGGAGATTCGTCTCCAGCTATGCTGGTCAAACTCTCTGCCTACGGGCAGAGAGGATCCTCAAATGAGGCTACGTCAAAGAGCAGAGTCTTGTCTTGGGAAACATCTACCCGATCCTGTTTTATATGGGGAAGTTTTGGCTGAGCCTATGGGCTTGGATACCCCACATTAATTTTGGCTTTGTGCCACATCTGACAGCGTGGGTCGGTTGGTAGATATCCTTGCTTCAGGAATTACTAGCTTGCTAACCGATTTCCTGTCTTTCAGTAGTGTATTCTCTTTTACAATAAACCTCTCTTCTTTCATTTATGCATGCATTACTGTTCCTTCACTCGAGTGCCACCTTTGTCTGTTTGTAACCTCCTTAAGGATATAAAAATAAGAAATCGTCAGCTTTGTAGAATACGGAAGAGCATTGCTTAACATGAATATAGTCATTATCTTATAATTTCTTTGTTTTGACATGCACCACACAAAAACATTTTCTCAAAGAACTTATAATAATTTTCTGACATTATCTTGATACCATCACCAACTGTCAATGGATCTAAAATATTATTGCCTATGATGCCTAAAATATTCCTCTCCAACTGCCCTGTTGCCTCCTAAGTCATGTTGATTAACTATTACCATGAAGGATTCAACTTCTTTTGTTTTAAGCTTTTCGCCCCAAGCAAAGCATGAGTACCACGAGCACACAAAGGGTTACAGAGAGTGAGAGCAAGAGTAAAGAGCGATGATAGAGGAAAGGATGAAGAGAAGGATGCGGAAGGATCAAGGCATCTGGAGATGTCGATTGACATTGTATTTGAATAGTTGGAAATTATAGCTGTCAGGGAAGTAATTAAGAGGAAGGGAGTTCCACAGACAGGAAGTGCGAGACGTAAAGCTATTGGAGTAGAAGAGAGGGCTACATTTAAACGTTTCAACAGTAAGAGAGGACTGAGATGCCAACCTAGTAGCACATGTAAATTTATACAGTTGGTGACATAGCAAAAATATCTCGTCAGAGTAGTTACTCTGAAAGTATTTGTAGAAAATTCAGAGGGAGGCGATGGCATGTCTGTGAGAGAGAGCAACTGTAAACAAGATGCCAGATCAGAGCCAACCACATTGCATTATGATGAAGAGTTGGGACTCCAGACCATATATGACAGCAGCATTCCATGCAAGGGTGAATGATTGATTTACAGATTTGAGGGATGGACTTGGGCAAGAAAAACTTTCTAGACTATATATATCATGTCTATTCAATGGAGCTTGACATTCATCACTAAAATTACTGTTAAGAAATCAGTTTTTTTATACTCTTTGTCCAAGTTAGATTATTTTCATTCAGTTAAATATGGTAGTTTGGTTGCTTTCATATCTTTAGCCAATATTCTTAATATTTTACATTTTCTCTTTGTGTTTACATTAACAACATCATCCTTTTCAAATATTCCCTTGCTGGTCAATCAACTTGTATATTACCATTTTTATTTGGCTAAAATATCTTTTTGTAACATTCTTAAAACTTGTTTTTTCTTTAAACTTTTTCAATTTCTTGTCCAACTTTTTTGCATTTTCATCACTCAATAGTTTTACAATAATTTGTGACTCTTTTGATGTTATATCTTTCTCATGACTAGTGGTCATATCTATATATCTGGAATTAAAAAATAAATATAACTAACTATACTATCATCCATATTTATTTACAATGTAATTAATATCACAAAAGTTGGATAATAAAATCTTACACCAAATAAGTTACTGTAAATATTTCCAATAAAAACATATAATCTGAAACTCACATTGTATATTTATCATATAAATATAAATATATCCTTGAAATCCTACTAACATGTTTTGTTAGCAATTTAATTGTGGATATACTGAATTGTTTCACAAAAGCAGCATGAATTTATACAAAAATACATTACACATATATATATATATATATATATATATATATATATATATATATATATACCCAAGTTTAGGATTGGTATATACGGAGTGAATTCCAATAACCAACAATTACTATTCTTTAAAGAGTGCTCAATAGTAGAGCAGATATAATTATTTATTTGAATATTACAACATAAATATGTTATAAAATCACGACAAAAATAGCCATTATCATCACTTGATAAGACACCAGAAGTGTTGAAACAAAATGGCTATTTTTGTCGTGATTTTATAACATATTTATGTTGTAATATTCAAATAAATAATTATATATATATATATATATACTTTCTCTTTTTATACATATATATATATATATATATATATATATATATATATATATATATATATATATATGTATGTATGTATATAGTGTGTGTGCATGTATACACTTACAGAATTTCTATTAAGCAGACAATTTAAAATATGAAGGTCAATGTAATTCTAAAAGTTTGAACTCAGAATAATAAGATATTATAAAATTTATCATGTCTTATACTTTGTCAATCAAATACTCATTCTCTGTAATTTCTCCCTCGTACTCTTTCATACACACACACACTTTTACTTTATCTAAGCAATGTTTTTATGTATATGCAAAACATAAATACAGCTGTTTGTATGCTTGTATAACAATTAGATAATATGATTTTTTAACATATCATGATAGCAAGATTACTGTTTCTAAACCGAAACTCTTGATAACACTTCTATGGTTTAGTACACTCTGACAAAATCAAAAATGCTGATCAGTAAACGCAAAATCTTTAAGCCTCATTTAAATAAAATCTGTCCACAATCTATGCAAACATTCCTAAGATAAACTTTGAGGCTATAATTTTATTTTATTCAGTTTTCTAAAGTGGGCTTTTTAACAATTTATTTATAACATTATTCATTTTTTTTGATGGCCACTGATTTCTTGTTCCAAAATAGCCCACCATTAGACAGAACAGCAAATGAAGCTGATCTGAAAAAAGATCAATCTAAAAATTGACAGAATCAGTAAAATCATGACAAGAAAGAATTTGGATGAAGATGGAATGAAAAGTTGGACAGCAACTGGCATTTGTGTATTAGAAGGACTTGGAAAATCCAGAGATGGTGTGGAAGGATGAGCCATAGAATTTTCTATGCTGATGTTCAAAGCAATTCTTTTGTGTCTCACCTTTCTTTTTGTCTTCAGTTTGTATAAACTCTGACATTTGAACATGTCATATCCTTTGTTCATATCCCAAAAGCAATGTGGGATTTTCAGTCAGCTTCTCTTTGGTCATTCATTGCTTGTTGGCAATCCATGTTCTGTGATTCAGATTAAATAAACAACCTTTTTATCTTGGAAGCACATAGACATATTCATTGATAGATGCAATAATACAAACACACCAAATATCAGTGTTTTTATATATTTTACTTTGCATTCATTTTGAATTCTCTAGAACACTAAAAGTCTGATTTTGTCTGCTTCTTTGTAACCTTTAAGAAGCTGAAACAATGCATTATAGTTACAAGTGAGGAAATCTATTTTCCATTAGATCTAAAACATTGCATTGTGGTCAGAAGTAATAAATTAAAATATCCATTAACAAATATCACACCACTTGAAGACTTCTAATAGCAGCAACAACTAAAATTGTTTGTACAGGTAATTAAAATAAAAGATAACGGCATAATAAAAATGTTGACATTCTACACTATCGTAAACAGAAGGTTAGGAAGGAAACTCCCATCAGTATTAAAAAACAATAATAGTTAGTGGACTAAAGGAGGCTATTTTCCTTAAAAACACTTTTAAGAGAAAGATTTTATAAATTTCGACCATCAGTAATGCTAACTCTTGGTCAATGAATGCCAAGTGTTTCCTGTATCATCAGAATGTGTTAGAAACAGTTTTTACCATAGGAAAACTTTGGAAATGATTTTTACTATAGGAAAACATTGGGAATGATTTTTACTATAGGAAAACGTTAGGAATGATTTTTACCATAGGAAAACTTTGGGAATGATTTTTACCATAGGAAAACTTTGGAAATGATTTTTACCATAGGATAAATTTGGAAATGATTTTTACTGTAGGAAAACATTGGGAATGATTTTTACCATAGGAAAACTTTGGAAATGATTTTTACCATAGGAAAACATTGGGAATGATTTTTAACATAGGAAAACTTTGGAAATGATTTTTACCATAGGAAAACTTTAGAAATGATTTTTAACATAGGAAAACATAGGACATGATTTTTACTATAGGAAAACATTGGGAATGATTTTTACCATAGGAAAACATTTGGAATGATTTTTACGATAGGCAAAACCTGGGAATGATTTTACCATAGCAAAGTATTAGGAACAATATTTTACCATAGCAATCCACTGGGAATGATTTTATAGTAAAATCTGATTTCCTGAAAAACTGTTTTACGCAAAAGATTTTATAAATTCTAACTTACAGCAATGCTAATCATTTGATCACTGAATGACAAATGTTTCCTAACCAATTACTTCCTAAAGAAGCATTTAATTTCACTATTACCACCATTATCATTAAATACACTAAGTTGTGATCATGAGTTTCATAACCCATTAGGATCATCAGGACATCACATGTACTACACCCATAGAAGAAGTGGTTCATCTTGGGCAAGATAGCATGACAGAACCCAGTCATCTCCAATCTGGTTTGAATTCACTTTTCCTTCACCTAGACTAGTTGCTAGACAAGGCTATAAAGCCCAGTCTGTCCTGCTATTTACCCATAGCTGGTGGCGTAGAAAAGCTGGATTCATGCTTTTATCGGGGGTATTTGCACATAAATGGATGATAACAAGAAAAACTTTTTTTCAAGAATGCTGAAACAGTGTATTGTAAGATAAGCATAAAGTATACAACAGAAAATAATAACAAAAACATTAGGATGATATAAAACTGAATAATAATATTGCCGGGGTCGTGTAAAGAAGAGAAATATGTGATAGCTATTAACCTCTGTTTTTATTTAATTACTTATTTGTATATAAATGAAAAATCTGTGTACAAAAAATAACTCCATTTCTGTATATATATAGTGGTGTGGGGCTTAGGGGTTAAAGTAAATGGTTGATTTACCCACACCAAGAAGATTAATGAAGGATGATAATGATGAGGTAACATATGATAATTTTAACCAAATTTGTTGAAAGGTCAGTCAAATCATATGGAAAACACAAAGTGCCATAATTCAATGCCTGGTAAGACAAAAGTAAGCAAGTAATATTCAAGAAATATTTTTTTTTAATAAATGAATAAGAGGAGGTCATGAAATATTGGATCTTTCCACAATAATGTTGATATGTTGTCAAGACCTGGAGATTTTTGTTGGTAAAATCTTTGAGTGTTGTTTTGAGGTCATTGCGCATGAATGGGTTGGTGTTTATGTCCAGTGTATTGGATATTTGATGTATTGGGTATGGAAGTGCACTGACTTGTGGTGGTTCTCCCAGGAGTTTCTTAAAGTGGTTAAACCAGTTAGCTTTACACTTTTCAGTGAAACAACCTTTGAACCAAATGGAAGGCTCTGATTTTCTTCCTGGTTATTGTTTTCCAGGCTGCAGCATTTGTGGTTTATTCGTATGCAGTCTAACAATCTTGTCAATCTCCCCTTGGATCTACTCTGTGTCTACATTGGCATGGGCCTCATCTCGTATCCCTTGTGCTTTTGTGGTGTCTTTAAAAGTATTTCTAATTAGCTTCTGTCCATATCTTGGTTTCATTCTTCACAGATCTTGTCTTTCTCACATGAACACCTGTACTGATGTGGGTGTGCTGTAACTTTTCTCTCTTTGGCAGTTGTCAGAGTGTGATTTCTTCTGTAGATGATATAAGGTTGTCTTATCATGTTTCAATGTCATCAGATTGATCAGTGAGTATTTCATAAAGATTCTTAATATCTACAGCAAGGGAGTGTCCCAAAGTTTTGTCTGATGATACTTTGGCCCAATCGTCTTGCTTCAGACAGTCTGGTACTGGCAATTTGGATGACCTTAGGCTGAGAATGCCATGTATGAAAACAACTCTATGATCAGAACTGACAGAGGAAAAGGATGAGTATGCTTGGGCATTATGAACACTGTTCTTCCACTTGTTTCTCATGACGTAATCAATTTTTGATCAAAGGTCTGGATAAATGCTAGAATGTCAACAGATGGTTTTCGATGCTCCATGAACCTCGTGTTTGTAATTTGGAGTTGGAACTCCTGAGTGAAATCTGTCAGTTTTTCCCTGTTTCGATTAGTTTCCTTATTGTTATGGGATCTTACCTGTAATGACAATGAACTCTTCCTGACACTATAAAGACTGTGCCTCTCAAGAGAGAAAATAGGGAAGTGTAACAAGTTGAGACAATAGTAGTTCACTCTAAACCAGACTGACAGTCATACTAACACCTTCAGTGTCTTGTATTATTATTCTGTTTAATATATCTTTGTTATTCCTACTCTTGTGTTCGTGTTGTTCTTCCTTGGTCCTAACCTTGGACCATAACAGTGATGCGAGGATATTGGACCATAGCACTTATTATATATGAAGCATGGAGCATCATCCTTCCTGATTTGACCATTGAAATCGTCAGAAATAATGAGGAAGTTTTCAGAGCAGACACTTTCTGTTACTCTCTTCACATCAGAGTAAAAGTCAACTACTAGATTTTCGTCACTTGTGTTAGTTGGACAGTAACAAGCAATGAATGTAGTTTAAGGGTTACTGTTAAATTCAGCAACAATTATGTGATCAAATATTTTTTCAACGGATAGTAAGTTTCCTGGGGCTTTAGGAGAGAGAAGTATACCAACTCCACCAACTGTGAAACCTTGGGAGTTTTTGGTGGCTGATGTGGTGATAAATTGGTGTTGATCAAGGTTCTTATAATTCAGGTCAGTGTCAGGATGATGATACCTGTGCTCCTGGATGCTCAAGATGTAACTTTTATTTTGCTTTGTGAAAAAGCAGAAGCTCTTGTTTTCTGCTGGTCTTTAACAAAGTTCATGAATTGAAAGTGCTGTAGTCAATGGGACCATTGCATTTCAAAATGGATAATTTTGCGACTTACTTTATGACAGTCAGCCTAATGTGTTTGTGAGTTTGTAGACAAAATCTTAGTAGTTACTGATTAATCTCTTTTATTTTGTGAATGGATAAGAGTTTATTTGGCATTTGCTGGATGTTGTCTCTACCATTGGGAGTGTTGTAGAGTGTTATTGTTATTTTCTAAATCGTCAAAAAATAACACATGATAGTGCTAAAACTGTGTCTGAAAGTATTTTGGCAGTATTTGCCCTTGTAATGATTGTTTATCAAACAAACCTTCTGATGGGATTTTATTGGCTACAAAATAGAGAGAGATATATAGCATTTAATTCCTATATATCTAGATATTAGTACATAGATAATTGGATATCTATATGCAAAAACTAATGCAGAAAGGATAACAACACATTAAAAAAAGGAAATGAACTGAGATGTTTTTATTTTAATTGCTTCAAATAAAATCTTCGATGTCTAAATATGATTTAAATTCATGTACAAAGAAATCCACTGTTAATCTATCAAAGGTCATTGTTAAAATACATTTGTTAAAACATGAAATTTACTAACAATGACTATTAAGACTAGCTGAATAACTATTGTATCCTGACAATAGATTGGTAAGTTTACAAGCTTAAAACATCCAAGCAGGCAAGAAACATGTATATTTTAGCTATCCAAACATTAGTGGAATAGATATAAGAAACAGAAAAAGACAGATTAATAGAACTATATTTGTGTTAAAAACTAAAAGATAGAGAAAGAAAAAAAACAAAATCATATTGGCTCAACTTTATCCTTTGACATTACTGATCTTCAAATGAGATTACTTCCTCATATTCTTTGAGAGCACTTACATTCTCTCAGAAGTCGATATTACATTTTTTTTCCTCAAAGAAAACTGGACAATCCTGCCATTCACAACCCAGGACATCCTAGAAAATTGAAATATATTTCTTACTTAAGTAGGCCAATGTTCTTTAACAACTACTTTTAAACTTTGACATTTTTATAAGTTATTGCAAACTTTATATTTCATTATTTTGCAATCTACTTTCAACATATGTGTGTCCACTTTTGCTTATTCTATTCTTTTATTTCATGCCACAAGCTACAAATATTGCATGATACATAAATTTCTGGTCAGGAAATGAAGAACTTGATATCTCTGGGGTGATGGATACATATACAAGGTTATGTCCCTAATAAAGATTGATGAAACACTCTACAAATGCTTACAAGGTCACTTTGAGATGTGGGGCAGAAAAATGTCAAGAAATTCGCAATGGACAATACTGAGTCAAAAAATAAAATAGCAAATTTACTATTTTTCTTTGAGACAAGCATTCCCAACACTGATCCCATTTATACTGCCTGGAATTTGTTGATTTTTATGTTTGGCAGACTGATCTAATGACATGATGACTGGATATATATAAGATTTAAATTTGAAGTATATAGTACAGGAACAAGAATGTTTCTTCTGATACATTAATATATATATATATATATATATATATATATATAATTCTTAAAATTAAATATATTTATAGGGGAATAATGCTTAATATTAGGGCACTAGAGTATTTGCTGAAAAAAAAAACTGTGTAGACATAGAAATAAATATGACTCTATGGCATAAAAATGACAGTCACCATGTAGTCGTCATTTCTATGTTAATGTTGTTATATATATATATATATATATATATATATATATATATATATATATATATATATATAGGGTGATTGAAAAGTAACTCCCTATTTTATGTATGAGTGGCCAGCCAGGAATCAGGAATTAATACCTTGTGAAATTTTTCTTTGGGGTTGTTTAAAGGAGCAAGTCTACTATACTGAACCAAGACTTGGAAGAACTTGAAGGGAGAATACAAGAAGTTATGTCTTCCACACCACAAGAGTTCCTGGTGAAATCAGTTGACACAATTCCTGGGCAGCTCCAGAACCTGGTAGCAAAATCTGCTGCCTATATCAAATTTTAAATAAATTTATGCAACAAATGCATATGCACAGAATGAAGATACATGCAAGAAAAACATAGCAAATTTAATTAAAAGTATTACATCTGGAATAAGTTTAATTTTAATAGACCTAAAAACTTTTGTCAGATATGTTTTTTATGTTAATTATTCCATCAGACAGTCTACATTTATTTTGTCAACCATTTTGTAAAATGTCTACTCTTCAAAAAAACTCCCCAAATTCTACTCCCTAAAAACATATTTAGTAAAGGGTTACACCTTCATTTGGCTCAAAACCAGAAGAAATGTTAGAAATAAGTAAATCACACTTATTGGAAACTTTCCTTAACCTACTTATTGAAGAAAAACCATGTAACTAAGTGATAATCAATCAACCATGAAGCAAACATGTTAAAACCTCTTATGTTGAAATAAATTTTCTATGTGGCATGCATATTCTTATTGAGTCAATGAATTTCTTTATGCTTTTTATCAAACAATGCTGAATTTGAAATTTTCTGTTATACAAAAGCACAGCTTTATATATATTTGTATATATGTATGTAAAAAGTATTGCTGTATTTGTATGTGTACAGAAAACGACACTTCATCTTGCATGAGTTATTGTTGAATAATCATGTAAGAATGCTTACGTTCCAATGCATTCTTATTCTGAAACATACATACACACACACACACACACACACACATATATATATATATATATATATACATATATATATATGCATTCAATGAAAGAAAAAATCAGAAAATTTTCTTTAGCTACCTTATGGTCAAATCACCACTGGAAAAACTTGTTCTTTGTTTGATCGCTAAAGTTAAGCAGTGTCCAGCTCGATCAGATTGAGCTTCACTTGGAAACACTAGGTAGAGTAAGTGACTTCCTACAAACATTATTTACAATTGGACTAATGTCCTCATCTTTGTTGAATTGATCCTATATAATATCTTAAACATAGATCCTCCTAAAAGTTATAACAAAATGATTTTCCGTCTGAATTTCTGCAATGAGGTAAGCTTCAGGGAATTTTGAGCTGAGTTCTGTATATAAGCAAATTTTAATGCAAACTTATGGAAATAAGGATAATTCCTCATCACAGTAATTCAGACAGAAATATCCATGACTGTAAGGTACCAAAAGCCATCTGACAAGCTTATATCAATGAATGGTAGAACAAGGACTGGAAGGAATAATAAAGAGACAAACATTGCTTAGAGTTAAGAGATAGGAAGTTGTGGGGAACCATGATCCCCATGTCCTGAAGAGACAGGACACATAAAAGAAGATATGGCTATTTATACATCATAATGATATTATCCATGAAGCAGCAGTCAATTTCTTTTCACGTCAAAAAATATACTAGTTGTTAAATACATTCAGAATCCCTTATTTTGTACAATGTTTACATTATTCGGACTATTGTCCTCATCTTTGGCGCCATATTTATTACAACGTTTCAGCCTTTGTACCCTCCGGCTTTTTTTTTTTTTTTTTTTTTGAATGTCGAACTGAACCCTTTATTTCGCTCACTGGGGTAGACTGTTCTAGTTCCACATACCATGTTTAATGGATGTCAGTTATCAGTTATCTCCTGTTAATTCCCCTCTCCAAGTTCTCCACCACCATAACCAGGTATTAAATTCAGGCTCTTTGGGTCCTGTCACTGGATCTAACCAACGCCTTTATCCACTGTGCCATGTGTCCTTGAGGACATCTGTGTATAAATTTCTGGGTATTATAAACCTAATGTCTTCAGATTTCATTTTTTACCAGTGCTCATATTGCAATTTTTGCTGTTATCATACATGTTTTTACCAGAGCTCATATTGCAATTTTTGTTGTTATTATGGCTTTTCTCTGGCATTCCTTATTACTGGTTCCCATATTGTATTCATTTCTATTTTGTTTTTATATCTGGAGTTATATTTTCTGATTTCTTTTTGAATTTTTAGGTCTGATGAATTAGATCATGGTTACGATTCCAATGTAATAAATTATAACCATGGAATATTAGTGTTTGAGCCTTTTATATTATATCATTGCTCTGTCCTGGACATTGAGCTCTACCTGGATTCTATCCTCTTTAAAATTTATACATATATATATATATATATATATATATATATATATATATATTGACCACTAATATTATTTATATATATGAAAAATTTCTCAGAGTTAACCTGTAGAAAAAGAAAATACTAAAGACCAACTCTGTCACATCCACTATCCGGAACTATCTATCTCATCTAAATAATCTTAAAATAATCACACTCTTTGGGTCCTGTCACTGGATTTAACCTTTATCTACTGTGCCATAGTTAGATCCAGTGACAGGACCCAAGGAGTGTGAGTTCAATACCCGGTTAAGGCATAGGGAAATTAACAAGAGATAACTGATATCCATTAAACATGGCATGTGGAACTAGAACAGTCTACCTCAGTGAGCGGAATAAAGGGTTCAGTTTTACATTCCAACCGCCGGAAGAAGGCTGGAATGTACAATGGCCAAAACGTTGTAATAAATATAGCGACAAAGATGAGGACAGTAGCCCGAATAATGTAAATAGTGTACATAATACCTCATCTCAGAAATATGGACAGATAATGAAGGGCCGAAATGTTGTGATAAATATGGCGACAAAGATGAGGACAATAGTCCGAATATTGTAAATAGTGTACATAATACCTCATCTCAGAAATATAGACAGATCCCTTATTTTGATTGAAAATATTAGGCTTTAATTAGTTCCAGGGAATAAGAAATTCATTTAATTTTCTATTAATTGTTCAGAATAGTATCCTTAACAGAGATAAGGATATTAGTCTGAATAATTCATGGAATATCAAAATATTTAATCTCAAGAGTTTTATAAAAAAATTCATAACACTTCTCCATCTTATAAGTGAAAAAGAACTGGTGAGAAAAATTTCACAAAAATGATAGTAAAATGAAAGATCTGTTGAGATCAAATGATTGCAGAGGAACTGCAAAAAAGACTGATTCATTGAACTGTCAAATAAACCCTTATCAATGAATGCTTCAGCATGAAGAATATACTACAAAAGGTACATGTGTGTTGGACTGGCCATGTCCAAAGATGGAGTCTGCGAAAATGCCTACTGTTTGATGAACTGTTCACAGACTAGTATCTTGTGGCATTGACTATCTGAGAAACTGTTACTATAGAAACATTTTGATAAAAATCATCCAGATGTCTTCTGTTTCTGATGAATCATTCAATAACTCAAAAACTAAACTATAACATTCCATGATCACCAATCAGACCTTGAATTTTTACCTATCATGAATTTACCTATCTTGAATTTTTACCTATCATGAATTTACCTATCATGAACAGTTGTTCTCTTAAGGAGGCTCCTTGCCATGAATACCTATTGGGACTTAAGCTCACTCGAGATCTCAACTGGAACTCATATATATATACAATTCTACAGTTTTTTGTACTGCTCTTAAAAGAATCAAAATCCTTCTATTATGCTCTTTCTTTATAAAAGCTAGATCAGGTCAAAATGGAGTTCTGCTGCCATATTTCAGCTATAGTCTTCCTGTCTTCACAGTTCAGTCTTGATAGAATTCCAAATCATCAATGTGGCCTTGTAGATGACAAATTATTTTTCACCCATAACACCTTTCCAACAGACAAAATGTTACAAGCCTCTCACTACTCTATCACTATTTCCATGGCAAATACTCTGATGATTTATATTCCTTAGTTCAACCAGTTCTGGTCTGCATAGTTAAGACCTGTTATGATATGTACACTGGGACTAATCATCCTGTTCCCTTCATATTCCATTAGTAATAAGGAAGTTCCATTTGGACAGCTTCTTAAGAACTGCTACTTTATGGAAGAAACTTCTGCGAGGATGCTTTCCTTATCATTACAATGTTAACCTTTTTGTGTTTAGGGTTAACTTATTTTCCCCATATATTCTCATAAACTGCACTTCTTAACTCCTACTCTTAAAACCGCCTCATTCACTAACCATGTACCTTGAGTTGTTTGGGGGTCTTGTATTGAGTGTAGAGTTAGTGGAAAACACACACACACACACACACACACACACACACACAGAATCAAATATAGGAAGCAGAGTCATAAATGATTCCTGTAGTTGGCCATTTCATGGCATTATCTCTTAAATTTTAATTTCTTAGGCTAAGCCTTGATTACAGAACATATGAAGACATGTTTTTTTGTAGCAAATTTTACATGTGAGTTAATGAAAAAATAAATTAAAGTTTTGTAATTTTGTCTGTTGCTGGTTATTACTAAGTGAGGAGCGTTTTGATTGGTTGGTAAGTCTTGTATATTTATCCCCTTAGGAAACAAATACCAATCTCTGCCGCCTTTTAAGATATTATAAATCAGTTTATGTTTAGACTTTAAGTAGAAAAGAAAAAACAATCAATAAACATCAAAATTCTAATTAAATTCCTTACAGAGATAGTTTGGCCAATTCCACAAGTGAACCAATAAAACACACATACTCTCTCTCTCTCTCTCTCTCTTTCTCCCTCTGTGCTGTGTCCTCAGGACATCAGCGAGAATAGCTTTTCCATTTCTTGCTGTTTTTTTGTTGCTCTTAGCAGTACCTTCTCTTTTACGCCCCTTCTCTTTCTATTTATGGTATTTGTTATTCTACTATATTCATCTGCTTTTCTTGCTTTTGATAAACCTTGTAAGTTTTTAATTCTCCAAGCATTATGTGTCAACAAAATTTCTTCAACTTTCTTTCTGGTTGTTATCAGCCATTCGCCCTTGCATGGAGTATTGCTGCCATATATGGTCCAGATGAATTAATATTCACACTTGCGTAATTTTGACATTTAATATTTTCCTTGTCAAATTCCCATTTGCCTGCCCCTTTTTGTCTTACAATTGATGGTCAGTCCATTCTTCTTTCTTTTCTCATCTATCTCATAAGATAAGGCTAAGCTCTTTGCAATGAGCTTTGCTACTAATGCCACATTAGACAGACAAAGGCCATCCCCTATCTGACTTTCCCCCTCTCATGGAGCTCAAACTTTGGGATATCATTATCACAGCACAGAAAGTTTCCAGACTCATCAAAAACCCAGACTCTAAGAAGGCGACTAATTTGGATAAAATTTACGTGATTGTTCTTAAGAACAATTAAAAAGTCTTCTTAATCACAGCCATTTAAATGTCTGTTGAAAATCTGGTTCACCCCAGATCAGAGGCAGAGTCTGGAAAAATAACCATTTCCTTTTATTGCTCCAGAAGGTGTTTGACTGCTCCTGGTATGCCCAAGCTTTGCAAGAGTCAGATTGGACAAAGTTCTACTGCCATATCTTCTCAGTTCTTACTTTCCAGCCTTGACAGTTTCAGAGCACTTACATGGCTTTTATACTCCGTGCTAATAGGAATATGGAATGGACAAACACGGTGGATAAATAGTAAAAGGTTTATTGTAGAAACCAGTACAATAAGCAAGGAGGTAATAGTTATATGCACGGTCGTCACAAGTCAGTACAGTTGTGTGTGTGCTGATTTCAGAAGGCCGCTAGTCTCACAGATCTCGGCTCTCTCATCCTCTGTCTTCACGGATACTTATAGGTGGTTACCACTTATAGTGCTGCCACTTATGGGGGTGGCAGGTTATTCCATCACATCAATGGTTTTGTGGGTGATGTATTGTTTTCCACACAGCAACTACTTTCCAACAGATGAAGCATCACAAGCCTTTCACCGCTCTATCACTGTTTCCATGGCAAGTGTTCCAATGAGCTGCATTTCTTGGTTCCACCAGTTCAGATCTTCACTACTAACCATGCTGCATATACGTAGAGGGGGGTTGTATTATCCCTATTCCCTTTATATTCTGTTAGTAAGACGGAAGTTCCATTCAGAGAGCTTCTTTCTAATAACCCCTACTTTGTAAAACAGATTCCCCGAAAGAATGCTTCCCTGATCACTGCAGTCTCAGGTCAACTGTTATCCACTTTTAACATCTTCATTCAGTAACCCTCTACCTTAAGTAATTCAGTTATTGAGTGAACAACGTTAAAAAATCTATCATAATAATTCTTTAAGTTTTCTTTCTGCATTCAAAACAATGTGTCCTGCATATCATACTATTATTATTATTATGATGTCCACCTAATAATAATAATTCCTGGTCGTCTTCTATTTCCCCTCATGATATGCGCAATCTTGGCCCTGCACAACTGTCAGTCCTTTGTAGCTCTTAATAAATTTTGTCTTTTTGTCAGCTCTCATAAACCTTGTTCTGCCATTTACTCACATTCGCTAGGTAAGTTATGCATTGTTTTCCTTCATTCTTCTTGCCTGTCAGTATCAGATTCACCAAACCTTCTTTCCTCATTATGTGCCCTAGAAATTTCAACACTCTCTTCCTGATGTTAAGTATAAGTGTCCTTTTTGTTTCCATTTTCTCTAAAACTGTCGTTGCTTACATGTTTGATCCATGGTATCCACAGCATCCTTCTGTAGAGCTACATTTTTGTTTCTTCAAGTCTTTTCTCCATCTGTGAGGAGATTGTCAAGCATTCGCTGCCATGATATTCACTTTACAGGTTAAATTTTAATTTTGACATACTCAATTTTTTACCTATTTACATCCAATCTTTCTGATGCTAATGTCTGTTAATCCGTCCTATGGCTTTAATAGATACATTGGCATGAAGAAATGGACTAACATTTATTTTGAAATGAGAAAAGTATTAATTAATAGAGCAAATTTTGGATTTTTATCAAACAAAATAGAAAGATATTTAAACAATTAAGTCTTCTTTCTATGCTAAATAGAGAGACAGTTAACAGATATTCTTTTTTCAACACTCTGCAATCACAGGAAAATGTTTTTAAATATCAATTCCTCTTTCCAACATGCTTATAAAGGTCATTTATTTTGACTTGAAAAAGTTACTGTCAGAAACAACTAAGTTATATTTCCGTTTAAATTATTTTAAATAATTCCTTGTAATTAAACTGTAAATTGTGATCTTTCATAAAGATTTTTATTATCATCTATACAAAATTAACACATTAAAAATCCAATGAAAAGAATTAAAAAATATCTATGTAGTCATAATATAGAATCTCCACCTATTAAAAGAATCAAGTTGAACATTTTTGGTTTTATTAAATCAGAACAGAATATAATTTGCTTGTGGAATATTAAAGGAAAGCAACTAGTTGTTTGGTATTGATTGATTGATTGATGACATATTTTCTGGCTTAGAAAATTTTTATCATTTTTTTAACATTTATACATAAACTAAAACACCCATAAATTTCATCGGTTCACTTTTGATGATGCTTCTTTAAGTTCTTCTAATTTCTTCTTCTTTCCAAGAACTAATGAAGAAATTAATAAACCAGGACTCATATCTATTAATTAACCATTTTCTTTGGTTAGATTTAGGCAATCAGCTTAGAAATACATCTGTAAGATGACCATGGACACATTATCAGTGATGTTGCCCTGGGATCTTTACAAGTTTCATGTTTATCCAACATTAGACTCCATCACTCAGGTTACTCTGCTGGTGGTGACCAAATACCAACATATGACTGGGAAACCAGCCATGTAAAAATATCAATTGCAGAATGCAAATGGCTTTAAAAGAGATTTCTGAACCCTGAGAAACCACAAATCATCTTTCCTCCAATGAAAATGGCCCATGGAAACTTCACCCCAATCAGAATGGGAGAATCCAAAATCCAACAAAATTTACCAAAGTTTGAAATGACAGATTTCAAATTTAATTATTTCATGAAATTATTAACTTTTAGAAAATGCATGCAAGATAGTTTTACAGTTTTTCAAATACCAACATATGACTGGGAAACCAGCCATGTAAAAATATCAATTGCAGAATGCAAATGGCTTTAAAAGAGATTTCTGAACCCTGAGAAACCACAAATCATCTTTCCTCCAATGAAAATGGCCCATGGAAACTTCACCCCAATCAGAATGGGAGAATCCAAAATCCAACAAAATTTACCAAAGTTTGAAATGACAGATTTCAAATTTAATTATTTCATGAAATTATTAACTTTTAGAAAATGCATGCAAGATAGTTTTACAGTTTTTCAAATACCAACATATGACTGGGAAACCAGCCATGTAAAAATATCAATTGCAGAATGCAAATGGCTTTAAAAGAGATTTTTGAACCCTGAGAAACCACAAATCATCTTTCCTCCAATGAAAATGGCCCATGGAAACTTCACCCCAATCAGAATGGGAGAATCCAAAATCCAACAAAATTTACCAAAGTTTGAAATTACAGATTTCAAATTTAATTATTTCATGAAATTATTAACTTTTAGAAAATGCATGCAAGATAGTTTTACAGTTTTATTAGAAGAAACTTATTTTCTAAATAAGATTTATTTACTGTTGTGACCAAGTAAATGGTTAAGAAATAACAAAACCAGAGTTGCAGATATATCATATATTAAACCGTAAGTACAACCGAAGAGTATTACACGACTAGTGAGTGTGTGTCGGTTGACCCAGCGTTCAATCTATCCAACTTTTGATATTTACCAGCATCCCCACGAGGTCAGATATGGCACAAGGCCGAGTTTAATGTGGAGCAATCTGAGCCCGTATTCGACTGTTCCCCCAAGGCCTTCTCTCCTACTAATCTTATAGTAGGTGGAAGAGTCTAACACAGACTCTTTAGACGGAGGACACCACAAGGTATATATATATATATATATATGTGTGTGCAAATAGTAATACTACATTCAAATATGAAATATGTTCTATTAAATAGAAATGATAGAGAATGCCTGCTGTTGAGGTTTTACGGTGTATTTTTTTGTTTTTTTTGTTGAATACATCGTTTTATGTATATAAAGTTGAAAGGATATAAGGAAATATGCCGAACTCTCATATGAAAATCTATTTCTCATATTGCCTAATTATACAGATTTGGAGATATGTTAGATGATGTTCCCTTCCGCTGCTGTGAACTTATTTATACGTCTTATATTGCCTGCTTTGAGCACCTCGAGGCGGTGTAATGGTTAGAAAGCTTGTCTCGCTAGAACAATTACAACTGAGTAGTGAGTTCGATCGTCACTCGGTGCCCCATACTTTCGGCCTTGTGCCACATTTAAACTATGCTTGGAAAAACACTATATTGCCTGCTTTTAATGTAGATCCATAGCATTTGTGTTTTTCAACTAACTTGCACTTTGTGCTATTTTCAAACAACCATAATCATATCGTAGCATTTAATAAAACTTGAGGATTTGTTTTCTTTTGGATATGGATTATATTGTCTGCTGGGTGTGATGCTTAGCTTAGTCTGTACAACAGGAGCCCAGTTTGAACAGATCTATTTGACTGTTCCTCCAAGGCCTTCTCTCCTACTAATCTTATAGTAGGCGGAAGAATCCAACATAGATTCTTTAGAGGGAGGACACCACAACATTTACAAATTAAAAAAAAATGTTTTTATATAACTCTTTATTATATTCATCTAAATTTATATAATTTGAGGTCGTTTAATGAGCTGGGTTGTAAAAGTTTCTTAGATATAAGTATCAAGGTATATGAACAATGTAACAACCAGTTTGCCATGAAATTCTATGCACATTAATTTCTTTATATTTTATTACCATTTACTGATTTGAGATCTCACTTGGGATTGTGTGTTTTATTTTTCTCTGACTTCTCAGACAGCACTGAGTTATATCTTTTAACCTTTTTGTTCACTGTAAACTAATCTTTTTGTTCTTCTTCTCAGTTTACTCTTGCTAACATCTTTACATTTAGGCTTGTCAAAGGCAAGACCTTCTCAGCAGCCAAATATATTTATCTGTCACTTGATAGGACAGCAAAAAGAGAAAAGAAGCAAAAAAAAAGAGAAGACTAGGATTGGTTTAGAGTCTTGGTCATTAGTCTGGAAGGTGGGACAAGTCACTTACTTGATACCAAAGAAGTAGCCTGTTCCTTTCAAGAATAAAGGCTCTGTGATGCGGTCATTTGAGGTGCATAGTTTAGTGTCAAAACTCTTTGATGTAGTTCCTTGATCTGGCAAAAAGGAAGTGCTTCCTCTTTGGATAAACATTTAATGATGCATGTCAAAGTACTTAGAACTCGGATCTAGGACCAAAGATATAGGATTTGCTGATATTCAGAACATAATTTGGTTTCGCCATAAAACTTACATTTCTTTATTAAGAGCATTTTAAGAAAGTATCTTAAAATTCCAGCAGCAAGATATAAGCAAAATCCAATCAAAATCTTTTATCTGAACTATCACCTTCACTGGTGAAGCAATAAAAAAAAATGTGCATATATAAACATGTCTGTCTACTTTTGGATCACATCAAAAGGTTGTTTCTATAAGTTGCATTCATGTTTTTACTCACAAGATCTACTTAGAACAAATAGTATATAAGCTAATATATTATTTTTGTAATTCATGCTGGAAGATTTAAGTGCAAAATCATCATTTTTATATATGATTTTTCTTAAATGTGAGAGAAAATAATCATGTGTAATATTTAATCTTTAAGGGTTGAGATCAATGGAATATGACTTTTAAAAGAAAAAAATCATATATTATTTTTGTTACAGGGCAGAAGCAATCTGATTTCTGTATCTTGAGAGATAATTTGCATTGATTAAAATATTAATAATTCAGAAAGCAAAATTATGCTTCTGAAAGATTTTTTAACAAAATTTATTACTATTTCCAACAATTGAAATAAAAGTAACAATAGGTAAAACCTATTTACAGTACATCATTTTTTAAACAATTACAACTTTCAAACTAGAAACTAAACAGCTATGATTATCAATTTTCCCACAGCAGAAAAGTTTTTTTTTTTTTGACTCAATAATACTCAGATAAAACCATGTTGATGGTAGACACAGAAAAAATACAGAAACTCCTCGACAAAGTAGTAATGGAAAGTGGGAAGAAAGGACTAACCATTGAATATTTTGTTATCATCTCATCCCAAGCAAGACAATAAAAGGCACTAGGATGAAAGCAGTTTGTTGTAAGCTATGGCAAGGCTGTATTGAGGTTGAGCAACACATCTAAATTGGGGGTAATAGGCAGAGAAATGAGATGAGAGGTAACAAAATGACATTGTCTCAGAAGGAACAGCAACTTTAGGAACAAAATGCCCATGGAACCAACTCCACAAGACACAGAGTATTGCCCACTGCTGATTGCTGGTTTTCCTGTCACTTTTATTGGCAGGAGATGCTGGCAGAAACAAGACAAGTTACAGAGAGGCCTGTATCTGGACATGCCAAGTTGTTCTGCTGCTAACAGGAAAAACCCAGATGTAACTGGTTTTGATAGACATGTCCACATGCAATCTGGAGCCTCTTTTGCATATGTATTGATGTGTGATCACCACAGGGTTACTGAAAGTGAAAGAAACAGAGATAACAATGAAAGAACAAGATTCAAGGAGACAGAATATGATGATTAACATTACTTATGTTGATTTAATCTGATATAAATTCACCAGGCAAATAGATTTTTATATTGGTTTAAATCAACATTGGCAGCAGAGAATAGTTATAATCTACTGATGTCTGGGTTATGAGCCTAGCACACGTCCACTGTGGTTAATACCCTGAAGGAAATGTTAGCATGGAATGATGTTACAGCCAGAAGAGTGTTGCAGTACAAGTGAGTAGTGTGGGAGAAGAAACTGTTAAAAATAGCACTTGTAGTTACAACTAGCAATTTCAACAGTAAAATGATGGGACCTAACTACCAATCTAGTAGTGCACTTAAATTCATAAAGTAAAGAATAAAGAATATATGATTTTTAGCCAGATAGAGAGCACAAGTTAAAAGCTATGAATTGACAATGTTGGAATCAAGCAAGTACAGAAAATGTGACACTCTGGGAAGTGTTTGAACAGAAAATGTGACACAAAAAATCAAATGTATATTAGAATAGCAAAAGATGCCTTCCAAAAGCTAAGCAAAGCATTATGAAACCGAAAAAAAATTGTTAGAAACAGAGAAAAAGTACTGATTTTTTATGTAATATCAATACTCCAATATGGCAGTGAATGCTGAACAATTCCACCCCCAAATGAAGAGGAGACTTGAGACAAAAAGAGATGTGATCCTATTGAAGAATACTGAGTATGCTATTTTTGGAGTGTGTAAGCAACAAGGAAGTTTTAAATAAAATGGAAACAAAAAGGACACTTATGTTGATTTAATCTGATATAAATTCACGAGGCAAATAGATTTTTATATAGGTTTAAATCAACATTGGTAACAGAGCATAGTTATGATCTACTGACGTCTGGGTTATGAGCCTAGCATGCTTCCACTGCGATTAATATCCTAAAGGAAATGTTGTAATGGAATGAAGTTACTGGATTCCTACAGCAAAACAGATTGCAAACATTATGACAAAATATGTTGTTTTGTGGACAACTTAATAAAGCACAAGTTTACATTAACAGAAGGCTATGAGTTCGGTACTTGTGCTCGGTAGTAAATGTACATTTGAGCTATTTAACAACTCATACTTAATATCAGAAAGATACAGGTGAAATTACCAGAGCACATAACAAGGATTGATATTTTGAAAAATTTAACACCCGCAGCGCATATTGAAGGCAACTGGGGCAAAGGGAAACAGTGAGTAACCCACCTAACAAGTTTTTATAGATAGATTCAGAATGGGGACTGAGAGAGTAGTAAGAAGACAAACATTACTTAGAGATAAAAAGGTTAGGAAGTAGTGGACTGCTATCTATGTCAGAGCCAGGGTATTCATAGATTTGGGAAATCTGAGTTTTTCAGAATTCAGCTAAAAGATTTTCTTTATGATGACTGTTAATATTGATGCTATTAGACTATATACTTCAGAACCATAAATTTGTAAATTGGCTATCTGTGTCGTGCCAGAAAGTTTTTCTTGTCTGAGTCCATCCTTCAAATCTATAAATCAACCATCCGTCCTTGCATGGAATATTGCTGATGGAAGGGGGAAAAGGTTTTCTAAGATTATTAAAAGAGAGTGGCTTTGTTTTGGAGACATTAAAATTAATAAACCATTTTTTTGCCCCAGTTTACAACCGAGTGGAGGTCATTTTCACTATCAACTACCAATTTGACTTTATCAAATTTATCAGGCTTAACATTAAGATAGGAGTAAATATTTATTCTTGACAAAGATACAGATGACATCAGAAAAAGTCATTGATAAAAATTAGGAACAAAGTAGGTCTGAGGATAGAGCCCTGGGGACAACCACATTTATATAGAATGATCTAGAAGAGTGACCATTCAAGTTAATCTTCATTTGCTATATAGCTTTATTATTTAAATACACTTTTATTGTAGAACTCACTTAGAAGATCCACCTCAAATCTTTTAATTTAAATAAAAAATGAATTATATCTCTAATATTATCATTAACTATATAATATATCTATTTAGACAAAGCCAAGGCCATCTTATTAATAGGTCCTTAACAAAATCCAGAGATGAATATGCAAGATGATAGGTCCTGATCTGGCATCTAGACTACAACTGCTATCCCACATATGTGCTGTGGCCTCCCCCTGTCTCTATTACAGATATTTACATGGAAACTGTTCCAACAAGCTACTTTCACTGACTCCCAGACTACATGAATTTAAATGATCTACCAGGCTGGCATCTCGGTCACACCCTTTCACTGTCAAAACAGTTAAATGTAACTGTCCCTTCTTCTCAAACAGTTTCTTCTCCTGCACTTCCCATCTGTGGAACTCCCTTCCCCTTACTTGCTTCCTCAATGACTATAATCTTCAAATATTCAAGTGTAATGTCAATCGAGCTTGTTCCCCATCCTTCTCTGTATCCTTTCCTCAAACACACCTCTTTACTCTTGTTCCCAATCCTCTGTAGCCCCTTGTGTACTAGTAGCACTCCCGCCTTAGGGTGAATAGCCTTAAAAAAATGTTATTTGATAAATACAAAAAAAACTAACAGTTTTGCATTTATCTAATTAAAAAAAATAAGCATCATCATGAAAAAGAGATTCTCTGATTCATCCTGCTAATTAATTAGTACTAATTAATTACAACATGAAATTAGTTTCTGAATTCTATCCAGTGAGTCCCTGATAGTCGTAGGATTTAATCATTTCGCCGGCAACTACACTAGTATTTTTTTTTTCTTATGCAGAGCCATTTTACATTTTTCTTATTTTTGATTTGTCAGTACATAATTAAATAAGGATAAAGAAAAAATTTCAAAACATCACTGCCAAGTTTATACAAACCTATGGAAAATAGTAAAATAACAATTTCACAGCTATTTCTTTTTTTAAAATTATTTCATGCTATTTTCACATTTCAAAATACTTTGAAATTAATTTTTGTTAAGAACAGCTTCCATGTTATCTAGGGACGCTAGGGACGCTTAAACATTGGGCATAGGGAAGAGTTAAATCAGAAATAAATTAAGCAAAAGTAGACATTTTCTGTCTGAATTTCTGGGATGAAGATTTATCATTATTTACACTATTTACATTTGGATCATTGTCCCCAATGGGACAGTAGCCTAGTTGATTAATGGGCAGTAGAATGAGAACAGTCTATCCCTGTAGATTAAATAAACTTATAATTCCATTCAGAGTTCCCTATAGGTTACCCAGATTGATATACACCTGATGGAGACCAGAGAGTACAATGGCTGAAACATTATGATAACAACAACAAAGATGTGGACAATAATCTGAATGCAAATAGTGTAAATAAAAGTAGACATATTAATGATGTAGTCTGTCAATCAGTTAAGTTTTTGAATATGTCTTGGATATTAAAAGAAACATATTTACATGAGAATACAGAGCAGAAAGATGGTAAAATTGTTGATTCATTCATTTTTTACAGCTTATCAACTCCCTGCAGGTTATTCAAAGCCAGAAAATATTTATAGACTGTAACAATTTCTTTTGTTTGAGATAATAATGGTTTAGTGGTACAAATCTTACTAATTAACCCATAGCTAGGAGAGAGGTTACCTATTTCAAAGGTATTTGTAAGTAAGTGAATATAACAATGTGTCAAATTGACAGCCAACATGCAGTGCTGACTCCTATGCCCACACTAGTTCATATATATATATATATATATATATATATATATATATATATATATATATGTATATACATACACATATATATATATATATATATATGTATATACATACACACATATATATATATATACACACACATATATTTACAGACACACACATATATATATATATATATATACACACACACACATATACATATATGTATATATATATATACACACACACATATACATATATGTATATATATATATATACACACACACATATACATATATATATATATATACACACACACACACACACACATATACATATATATATATATATACACACACACATATACATATATATATATATATATATATATACACACACACACATATATATATATATATGTGTGTATAAACATAGAGGCTCAGTGGAGTGATGGATAGCGGCTTGGATTGAGAAATCAGAGAGCCGAGTCCGAAATCCAGTCAAATCCATTACATTCACTCACATGCTAATACCCTTGGGAAAGGTATGAATCCACTTCTTCTCCCTCCAGGTATGGGTAAATAGCAGGACAGACTGGGTTCTATAGCTTTGGATGGCAACTGGTCTAGGAGGATGACAACTCTGAATTCAAAACCTGCAGAGGGTTGTTTGGGGACCTTGTGGCATGTAGTGCACCAGGTCTCTGTACTCAGCCCTTCAAAAAATGTGGTTGTTCTACACAAAGCCTTCACCACTATAATCAGATGTCATGTGCTGGTGTTGAGCTGTCGGTTCCTAGGAACTGATCTGCTTAACCCTCATACATTGAATTTGACAGGAGAGAGTTGAATATATATATATATATATATATATATATATATATATATATATATATATATATATATATATATATATATATATATATATAATTATTTATTTGAAAATTATAACATAAATATGTTATAAAATCACTACAAAAATAACCATATTGTTTCAACACTTCTGGTGTCTTATCAAGTGATGGTGTTGATTGTCTTTTTAAGAATAGTATTTATTGGTTATTGGAATTTATTCCATATACACCAATTCTATACTTGTATATATATATATATATATATATATATATATAGTCTTAAGATGTGCTATATTTATGGTATAAAGTGCTCAATATCAGAGACAGAGCATGTGTAAATATAAAAGTGAACATAGAAGTCAACACTTGGAGGCAACAGTCTGTTTCATGCTAGATGCCTGACGAATGCATCTAGAATGAAACACACTATCACCTCCACGTGTTGACTTCTATGTTCACTTTTATATTTATATATATATATATATATTTATGCTATATTTATGAGTTAAAGTGCTTGATATCAGGGCTAGAACGTATGTAAATATAAGCAGCAACAGTCTGTTTTATGCTTAAATGCAATCGTTAGGTCATTATATATATATATATATATATAATTTATTCACAATTATGAATTAATGTAATCACAGGGTAAAAGCTACTCTGAAATTGACCAGTTCTAACTAATTCAATACATAATCTGAAAGTTGAAACTATAGTAGTAGGTGAAATATTTATATCTTTGTAAAAGAAACGTTATTACATATATCGACATAAAGATAAATTCTCTCAAAAGACTGAGATGTCAGCATAGACTCAAATTAAAATGCCCGTATGTATCAATAATAAGTAGGTTTGGGCTTCTTGCTCAATCAACAAACAATAATTATTGTTTGCACAGAAGTGGCAAAATCATAAAGATCTTAGGTTGTTCAGTTGTTATGCGGTTTTCTTTTCCATCTTTAGTGAATAAAGAGACTGCAAATGTACAAAGCTTATGGCCATATTATATCTAAACCTAACCATGCAAATATAATTACCTAAATTCTGCAGAAAGTAAAACGAAGACATCTAATAAAATAACATAACTTCCTCAAACTCAAATGATATTAATTTCTCTGAATAAATACCCTGCATGAAAAGAATAATGTCAATGTATTTTTCTCTAGTTTTTCATGGATAAAAACAGGAACTGAACTTAAGACTCCAATCATCAATTCTGCTTTAAACACACGGATTCTTTTTTTCTTAAAGTTTCTGATGAGAGAAGGTTTGTGAAAACTTTAGGCAACTTAATTATATGAGATATAATTGCCAATTGTACTATTCAATAACTGAGACCATTAATATTTTCTTATCAAATGATATTGATTGATATTGAATAAAAATATAGGAACTGTTTATACTTATTTATTGCTTTATATCTCAAACCATTCTAGATATCATTATTGACATTCATTACTAAGAACTAGATCTATGGCAGTAGAAGTGCATGTATGTTTGAATAGCTATATTTTGTCTGAGAATTGCAGTGGCTTTTTAGTATACATTATACATACATATACATACATGCATATATATATATATATATATATATATATATATATATATATATAATATAAAAGGCTCAAACACTAATATTCCATGGTTATAATTTATTACATTTGAATCATAATCACGATTCAATTCATGAATTTTTTATTATATTTTTAATCTGTCCTGAACATTGAGTTCTACCTGGATTCTATCCACTTGGGAATTTATGTATGTATGTATGTATGTATGTATATATATATATATATATATATATATATATATATATATATATATATATATATTGACCACTAATATTATCAATATCTATCTATCTATCTATCTATCTATCTATATATATATATATATATATATATATATATATATATATATATATATATATCACATCTAAGCATCCAAATAGTCACAATCACTTCCAAATCCATCAAGGATATAATTAGATCTAAAAACAACTATATCAATAATAGTTCAGAAGCAGGTATATATAAAATAAATTGCCTAGACTGTTCTTCACAATATATTGGGGAAACATGCAGAAATTTAAAAAAAATGTGTCTATGAACACAAAAGAAACTTTTAAATAACAATTTAACAAATGCACTAGTCATACACAGAAATAAATTTGACCACCATTTTGATCTAAAAATGCCACACTTATCAAAAAAGAAAGTAAAATCGGAAGGAAAATCCTCAAGATTGCTGCCATCGAATATTATCAAAATATCAATCTACACTGTTTTTTTTCCAATCTCACCTTTCCTGAAGGAATTACTACTTTCCCAACCCAGCTTGCACGACAAATATGGTGAAAAATCAAAAGAAAATGGCTGAATCCATCATTCCAACTTTCAGAGATGTATAATAAAAAAAAAAAAGATTTTCATTTTTAAGTATACTAAATAATGTAATCTGGGGTCTAAATGACTACACATTTCAGTTAACTTGATGAATATTTATGAGCATCTTTGTTCTATAGGAATAAACTGTTGCTGCCGACACTTGAGTTTGAACATAGATCGCCAGTGAGCAAACACAGGCGACCCCATTATTGAATGAAGTAAAACCACATGACCATAGAGGGAATACATATATGTAGGAAGTAGCTGACATCTAATCAATCTGCATTTCTGGGATATATAATGAGAAAAACGGGCCTAGATAATTTAACACTAGCACGAGGCAAGAGGAATGGGAAAACATACAGAATGTGTTTTAATAGATGGTAGAACAATGACAAAAAAGGGATGCTGAAGGTTCAAAAGTTAACTAGAACAACAAGAGACAGGAAGTTGTGGAGAGCTATGATCGTTCATGTCTCCTGAAAAGACAGGATACTTAAAGGAAGATTATATAAAGAGAAATGTTCAAATTTTAGTGAATTAGAACATTATATATATATATATATATATATATATATATATATATAAAAATTAAGGGGGATTTGAATAATCATAATTAATTCACTGAGTCTAAAATGATCCTTAACAGAATGCAGAAAGCACTGGATGGCAGTTTCATCCTATTTTGGGGACTCGTCAGCAGTGTGTATCCACTATTGAGAATCGAACCCAGACCGTTACGATATGATGCAAGCATCATACCCACTGGACCAACGAATCTCAGTGAGGTAACTGACTAGACTTGATATAATGCCAGCTCTTCACAAATACTCTTGTGTGACTCATCTGAGTCTACTAATTCCAATGGACTGTGCCCACAGGAGTCACATCTTGGGGATAGAATACATGACTCATGGGGGCACAGTTTGTTGGTATATGTTTGTTACTTTGTTACATTCTTGAATGCAATCTCCAGGGTGTGTGTTGTGTATTGGCTCAAGTATTTATACATACAGGTTAATGGTGCATTATGGGTAGCAACATCAATAGATATGAATGTATGTTTCAATAATAGTCTTTTTCTATGATTATATATATTCATGAGTTTATTGTTCAGAATGCTACAAGTATGCACACACGCTCTCATCTATAAAACGTTCTGTAAAATATATAACTTCAAAAAGAAATATATTGCATTTTTTTATGCTTGCAAAAGGATTTGGATGTAAATCAGTCTCTGAGTTGAAAATTGTATGTATATATCATCACTTCTTTTAAGTATTTCCTTGTCTATAGATATAGGGTTTATATACATATATATAGGAAAACTAAATATATATATATATATAGAGAGAGAGAGAGCGAGAGACCGATAGATATATATAGAGAGAGATGGATATATAATCTTTGCATATATATGTAAAGATTGATTTATTCACATCATTGACCAAATGACTCCAATGAAAACCATGAGTATTTTAAATATCTAATTCTCACCAATTCATTCATGGCTATAATAGCTTTTCATTCTGGCTCTGATTATACTGTTATGCAAAATATATAAAAGACAAGCATCAAAATAAAATATTCCTTGAAAGAAATTTTTTTTCTTGTTTGTTTTTGCCATTTCATATTCTGAGGAATATGTAGATTACATTTAAGCAAAAGAAAATAGAAATGACAAAACCAGTAAATTCCATAAAGGATATATATATATATATATATATATATATATATATATATATATATACATATATACATATATATATATGCCAATAGATTAATTTTATTGATTCTGTCCACACTGAGATACAGATAACAAATAGTTTCCAAAAATATATGAAAAATAAATCAATTAATGAAAATAAGAAAAATTATGAAATTTTTACATAAATATATGAAAAGATTAAAAAACAGTATGTAAAAAGAATGAAAAAGCCCATCTAAAAAAAACTTGCAAATCTACCTCATATAAGAATGTATGGTCAATAATGCTTAGATATTTATTACATGAAATTTTACATTTAAACTATAATTATGCTTATATCGTCATAGAAAAATTATTCATAAATATCCATAAAAATTATCCATAAATATCCATAATTCTATGATTATATTTGTTCCTCAATTCAATCTGTGCCTGACGATTACCTCGTGCATGAAATTCAAATTTGTACCAAATGGTGAAGAACAAAATGTATCTTTATTATTAGCATAGATTTCAGCTCTATTATTATACATGCACACTGTTTTATTACCACCAGCACTCACTGTCGGCTACTTTATATTTATATAGATAGATTGATCCAATTGGTCACATGGCCAAGTCATTAGAATGATTGCCTTTTGATCATGAGACCCAAGTTTGTATCTAGCCCTAATCAGGAAGTTGACTTCTTGATGTTATTGGTCTGGAGAGGCATACCAGCATATGGCACCTTTGGAAAGTTTGTATATATATGTTTATGTATTGGGATGCAACCTACAGTTTAAGGGAATTTTATGTGAAAAATATCCACAACTGTTTCCTTTAAAAGATAATAATTGAAGAAAAGTTATACTTGTTAGGATACGTTTTGTATGGGGTAATACTAAAAATATATACTACATTCAGTTTGTGCATGGTGTGTCATATACATATATACATACATACATACATACATACATACATACATACATACATATATATATATATATATATATATATATATATATATATATATATATATATATGTGTGTGTGTCTGTATGTATGTATGTATATAATATAGTTAAAAGCATGCTATATTTATTGGGTAAAAGTGCTCAATATCTGGCATAGAGCATATATAAATATATGCACTGCTTTATGCTGAAAGCAATCTTCAGGCCATGAATATTGTATTCAAGCATCAAACAGACTGTTACCATTTGGTGTTGACCTTTGTGTCCATACTGCTTTTATATATTTATATATATATATATATATATATATATATATATATAAAGTTTTAAATATATATTTTTATATATATTTAGAAATATTTATATATATATATATATATATATATATATAAGGTTTTATATATATATATATATATATATATATATATATATATATATATATATATAAGGTTTTATATATATATATATATATATATATATATATATAAGGTTTTATATATATATATATATATATATATATATATATATATATATATAAGGTTTTATATATATATATATATAAGGTTTTATATATATATATATATATATATATATATATATATATATACATATATATAAGTTTTAAACAGTGTAGATATAGAAATTAACACTGAATGGTAATTAGTACTTTCATACCTTATGCAATCAGCTGATTCTCTTTTTATGTCTAAACTCCCAATATTGTGTACTCTTCTTTCATAATTATTGGAAATTTTAAACACTTTTATAAACACATATTATACACACTCACACACACACACACACATATATATGTGTGTGTGTGTATATATATATATATGTTCACACTAGCTTTCAATATTAGAAAATGAAACTTTCAAAATAAAAATAATTCCAATTCTATACATTTACACACTGTAGTATTTACATTGCCATCAAACTAAATGAGAAGGCCAACATTTGAGAATCTCCCCTTCACCAATACACTATCACCTGAGAAATGAACTGTTTTTATTTCACACATTTCACACTGTTTGACATATTACTTGTCATCAAAGCTAACCAATTAAACTTAATTTTATTGCTTAAGGACAACCTTTCCCTCTTATCATTGTTTCAGACTATATGCTCATTTACAAAGAAGGCTAACCTGGCATTTTTATTCTACTTGCTGATGAGGAATTTGATGGCAGATACATACATGAATCTTCTCATAGATGTTTTTTTCTTTCTTTAATTCACATTAAGCAAACGATAAAACCACTAAGATGAAAGAGGTAACTGTGCATGAAAGAATTTTGAGAAAAAAAAGTCAAGTGAGAGAACAATAAAAGAATAAGAATTAAGAAGGCAAAAAATGATAATTGACATTGCATTCAAATTTTAAATGTTGCAAAACAGTCTACAGAGACATTTTCATGTCAAATTATTCAGCTACCTGATGTGCTATGGGAAAACAATCTGTCATGGTTAATCTTTAAATCAGTTTATTGTGCTATGGAGACATTTTACACAGCTACCATTGTGTTTTAGCTAAATTAAAGGAAACAGTATATCATAGAGCTTTTTCCAAAAATTATGCTCTTAGATCTATTCATTTATTTTGCAATATACAGAAATTATCCATTTAGTTGTTAGTGTCATAACTCAAAGCCTGTGTGATTTTCTTTTTAAGCATTTGTCCCCAAGCAAGGCGGGATGCCACTGGTACACAAGGGATACAAAGTGGGAGCAAGAGTAAAATGGAGGAAAGGATGAAGAGAAAGAAAGGGAATTTCAGGGCATCTGGTGATGTCGATTGACATTACATTGTAATAGTTGGAGATTACAGCTACCAGGGAAACAAGTAAAAGGAAGGGAACTCCACAGAGATGAGTTGTGAGACATGAAGCTAAATGAGTAGAAGAGACAGCCACATTTAATCATTTTGACAGTGAAAGGGTGGGACTGTGATGCCAGCCTAGTAGCACGCTGAAATTCATGCAGTCTGGGAACTAGCAAAAGTAGCTCATCAGAGCAGTTACCATGAAAGTATTTGTAGAAAAGACAGAGGGAGGTGACGGCATGTCTGTAAGAGAGCAACTGTAGACGAGATGCCAGATCAGGACCAACCACATTGCATATCCATCTCTGGGTCTTGTCAAGGACCTTAAGTTGAACAGCGAAGGCACCAGACCATATATGGCAGCAGTATTCCATGCTAGGGCAGATGGTTGATTTATAGATTTGAAGGATGGACTTGGGCGAGAAAAAACTTTTTGGTGCGACACAGGGAAACTAACATTCCTTGTAGTGGATGAATTGTTAAATTTGCAACAGTTTGTTATCAAGATACCAATACTGTGGGCAAATAAAGAATATTAAACTGTATTGCAATATTGCCAATCTTGTTTTAGAAATCACTTTGAAATATAATTGACAATCATTGTTTCCTCATTTTGGATGTTTTATAAAGAATTTTTGTTCTTTAACTTTCTTTATCTTTGGATCTCTTTTATACAAATTTATAATAATTTTAAGAATATTTATTGTATATTATTGTAATTTTTATCATGATTGAATTTATAGAATTGGAATTTTTTATTTTTAAGCTACAATACTACAAAAAGACAGAATGCATGGTTATCAGTAAAAGGATGAGCCCAAAATATAAATTACAGGTTGGGAATAGCAAAATCAAGCAGGTACAGAAATTTAAATATCTGGGAAGTGGTCTAACAGAGGAGGGAAAGTGCAACACTGAGATCTGAAGACATATTGGGATGGCCAAAGATGCATTCAAAAAGCTAAGTAGAGTATTAAGAGACTGAAAAATTTTGTTGAAAAAAATGTTGGACTATTATGCAATATTTGTCTTCCTGTCTGGCAGCGAATGCTGGACAATCTCCTCAAAGATGAGGAAGAGACTTGAAGCAACAGAAATGTGGTTCTACAGAAAGATGCTGAGGATAACATAGACCAAACATGTGAGCAATGACAAGGTTTGGAGAGAATGTAAACAAAAAGGATATATACTTAATATCAGGAAGTGGCAGTTGAAATTTCTGTGGTCTGAAATGAGGAAGGAAGGCTTAGAAAATCAGATAGGGGGAAATAAGGACAGATGAAGGTAGCATGTAACATACTTGATGAGCTCAAGCAAATGGATGGCAGAACAGGGTTTGGAAGAAATAACATATATATATATATCCCTACATAAGATGAAGAATATATAACTATTTGCAAACAAGCACTGGAAAACAGGCAATTTTATCAGTTCCTCATGTAAAATGAAAAATTACTTCCTGAATTCTTCCTGAAGAAATAACTGTCTCTTTAATACAGAAGCCAAAGAATATCTGAAATTCAAAGAATGCCTATGTTGTTTGAACCAAAAAATTGGATTGACCTTTGTACATAAGAATTGATTAAGCAAATAGCAAAAGATTAAAATGTTGTGTCTATATATAAACAAAGCACAGTGTCTGCCTGTTTGTTCATCTATTTTGTGATCGTAACAAATCAAAAACAACCTGAACTGAAGTAACAGCTAATAACTACTCTAGTTACAGATTATTAAAAATTAAATAAATAACTTATTTAAAGTTAAATTTAAATATTGAACAGAATGAAATGTTTAAAGAGCAATTCTTTATTAAAGATTTAACTTTAATTTTGTTTTTTGGTGCAATTGCAGTTGAGATTGTCTAATTAAACCGTAATTAAAAGTGGGGTACGGTATGTTGCTCATATGTGTACTGTGACATAGTCAAAATATTACATAATTTGGGTTCCCTAATGTCTTTTAAGACTGGCTTTATATGAAGGGATCTTAAAGAATGGTGATTTAAAAAAAAAAAATTGCATGCAAAATAAATGTAAACAAACAATAGAGATCAGTTATGTATACGAAGAAAGATTATGCCGAATAAAGATAAAATAATTTTATTATTTCTAAATTCTTATAACTTTTACACACATTGGATGCTGAAGGTGAAAGGCTGAAGGCCCTAAAGCCCTCTACAGGAATTAGCATGAAGAGCATCTTCTAGCCTGATATATAATATAATGATATAACACTATAGAGAGAGATGGATATATAATCTTTGCATATATATGTAAAGATTGATTTATTCACATCATTGACCAAATGACTCCAATGAAAACCATGAGTATTTTAAATATCTAATTCTCACCAATTCATTCATGGCTATAATAGCTTTTCATTCTGGCTCTGATTATACTGTTATGCAAAATATATAAAAGACAAGCATCAAAATAAAATATAAAAAAATAAAAAATAAAATAGGAAAATCAACTTTGAATTTTGACTGTAACAGTTTATGTTTACTTGGTATTAAGACACTTTGGAAAAGTTTGTTTCTTCTGATTGTGTTCTCTTCCATTACCAGAAATATTGGCAAGTTCTCTCGCTATGATGGTTGACAGAGCAAAAGGTGGATGAGTGATCACTTGCAAAAACCAATCTACCAAACATAAATTATCTGTTCCCTTCAGAGTCACCCTTGACAGAAGCCCAAGCAAATATGCAAGAGAGATATAATTACATTATGCCCCCACCACTCTCAAAAGAAGACAGGTGATTCTATAATACAAATATTTTGATCTCTAAATCTATGCCTAAAATCTTTTAACCAACATAGGTTTAATAACATATAAATATCAGTTAGAAGATTGAACATTTTCAATTGTTTGATTTTTTTAACATTATCAAACCTTTGCTGGTTATTTAAAGCATGAAAATATTTTTAGATACTAAGAATTTTTTTGAGATAATAATAATATGCTAGTATAATTCATATTAATAAACCCATAGCTAGGGAGAGAAGAGGTGGGTATTTGCACATAAGGCTACATAATGGACTTGACTGGAATTAGAACCCATCTCTCGATTAAAAATTCCGAGCCATTATCCATTACGCCACCCACACATACAGTACCTGGTATTCCCAAGTAGTCACCCATCTAGGTACTGACCAGGCTTGACATTGCTCAACATTGGTGATCTTACAAGTGTTTCAACATATGTCCGTAAGCCTTTTCAACAAAAAAAAGACTTCCAAGACAGATTTCCTAACAATAATTATATATTATACAAAATATGTATTATACCGTATAATATTATATATTATATATTATGTATTATACAATATAATATTATTTATTATACATTATGCATTTTACATATATTATTTATTATACAATATTATGAAAAATTTCTCAGAGTTAACAGAATTACTACTCTCCCAAACAAGCGTACATGACAGTATCAAGAAGAAAATGGTTGAATCTGTCAACACAGCAATAAAAACAATATCTCCACACGTAACAGTAATTGACGTAATTTTCAGTTAACAGTGTGAAAATAGCGTTCTCTAAATTCTTCCAGTTGCTAAGGACATTTTGTTTTGTTATTATTAGTTACTTTGTTTAATAAATTCATTTCGTTTTTGCCTTGAAAAAGTCCACATTGGACAAAATGCGTCGGCAACTATTAGTTTTACAATTGTCTTTTACATTTATAAACACAATATTATGTATATTATACATTATGTATCATACAATATAATATTATGGATATTTTACAATTATAATTGCAGTGATAATTATTCAACCTATGTATTTCTAACAGAATTAGAAGTCCTACCAGGATCCATTATTGGCAGCCACAATCTTTACAAGATATGCAGATGGTACAGTGTTGACAGCAGACATAAAAAGGAAACTACATGAACTCCTACAGATGGTAGTGAAGGAAAGTGAGAAGAAAGGACTAAACATCAATTGCAAGAACATAGAATGCATGGTTGTTAGCAAAAGGGAAACAGCCTAACATGCAATTTACAAATGGGAGATACCAAAATCAAACAAATACAACAATTTAAATATCTGGGAAGTACTTTTACAGAGGATGGAAAGTGCGACACTGAAATCCGTAGGCACACTGGGATAGCAAAAGATGCTATTCAAAAACTAAGCAAAGTATTAAGAAACAGAAAAAATTAATGAGAAACAAAGAAAAAGAGTACAGAACTTTTATGTTATATCTGTTCTCCTTTCTGGCAGTGAATGCATGACGACCATAGATGGAAATAAACTTGAGACATCAGAAATGTGGTTCAAATGGAGGATGCTGAGAATACTATGGACCAAACATGTGAGCAATGATGAAGTTTTAGAGAAAATGAAAACAAGTAGGATGGAATGAAAACAATGCATAACGTAGTGAGCTTGAATAAAATGAATGTCAGAACAAGAATTAGGAGAGATAAAAACACAATTTATTCAGAGTGCCAAAAGACAGAAATTGTGGAGAGCCATAATCGCCAATGCTATGAAGGGACATGGCACACAGAACAGGGATACAATAATCTAGTTGTCGGTTTGTAAGATGTATAATAGTATCAGAGGCAAAGTGGAAAATCTATAAACAACGCATTTCATATTTTCAGCTCTCTATGGTTTCTTCAAGTTCTGACCAAGAGCATCTGCTCTCTCTGCCTTCTTCAGATTCTAACCGAGAGCATCTGCTCAATCTGGCTTCTTCAGGTTCTAACTGAGAGCATTCTGGCTTCTTCAGATTCTAACTGAGAGCATTTGCTCTTTCTGGCTTCTTCAGGTTCTAACTGAGAGAATTCTGGCTTCTTCAGATTCTGAGAACATTTGCTCTCTCTGGTTTCTTCAGGTTCTAACTGAGGACATCTGCTCTTTCTGGCTTCTTCAACTTCTGTCTAAGAGCATCTGCTTTTTCTGATTTCTTCAGGTTCTAACTGGGTGCATTCTGGCTTCTTCAGATTCTGTCTAAGAGCATCTGCTCTCTCTGTCTTCTTCAGATTCAGATAACTGAGAGCATTCTGGTTTCTTCAGGTTCTAACTGAGAGCATCTGCTCTCTCTGCCTTCTTCAGATTCTAACCGAAAGCATCTGCTCAATCTGGTTTCTTCAAGTTCTAACTGGGAGCATTCTGGCTTTTTCAGATTCTGAGAGCATTTGCTCTCTCTGGTTTCTTCAGATTCTAACTGAGGGCATCTCCTCTTTCTGGCTTCTTCATCTTCTGTCTAAGAGCATCTGATTTTTCTGGCTTCTTCAGGTTCTAACTGGGAGCATTCTGGCTTCTTCAGATTCTGTCTAAGTGCATCTGCTCTCTCTGGCTTCTTCAGGTTCTAACCGAGAGCATTCTGGCTTCTTCAGATTCTGAGTGCATTTGCTCTCTCTGGCTTCTTCAGGTTCTAACTGTGAGCATTCTGGCTTCTCCAAATTCTAACTGAGGGCATCCGCTCTTTCTGGTTTCTTCAAGTTCTAACTGAGAGCATCTGTTCCCCCAAGCTTCTTCAGTTTAGAACCTGAAGAAGCCAGTGAGAGAAAATGATAAAATGTGTTGTTTATAGATTTTCCACTTTGTCTCATCAATAATCTAGCTATAAACTTAATGAACTGCATATACTCATTATCTAAATTCTTAGAATGTTTTCCCATATTTGAAACTAGGAATAAGTTTAAAAACTGCTTCCTTTTTGCCTCGTTATAATAAAGTTAGACTGAAATAAATGTCAACAATGTTTGCAAGTTTTTGGAAGTATTTCTCTCACAATTAAGATGAAAATATGCTGGAAAATAAGATTCTAGCAATGCAGGGATTAGATCACCTGATATTGATTTTTGAAGCAAAAGTAACAGTTTATCAAACAAAACCAGAAGCAAAATTGGAGAATTGCAAAGGATTATAGAGGAAATTGTGATTAATAAAGAAAAAAATTGAGGGAAGAGATCAATAAATGAAATGTCAGTCTTTGTTACAGTTTACTAATCTGCCTTAGAAAAAGATCAGATTTAAGTTACATCATATAACCTGCATAAAATTATAAATCTGTTAATCCCACTAATCAATTGAACTGGAAAACTTTTTAATCCATGAAAATATGCAGCAAAATATTTTACTCAAACGATTTTCATTGGATAAAATGTGATTTACGTTTTTTGTTTTAAAATGGTTTACAGAAAAAATATTTTCTGATTATTTTCTTTTAACATATTTTCTTAAAAGACTCAAAGAATAATTGATATATTTTCTACTTTTATGTGCTGTATCCATTCAGGATGCATGCAATCATGGCTCTCCATTATTTCCTCTCCTTCATAGCTCTAAGTAATATTCATCTCCTTACTATAACTAACACTCCCTGTTCTGTCATCAATCTCCACAATCTTATCAGATAGATTGTTTCCCTATGTCCTTCATGCCTTAAGAATATATCTTGTAAATGCCAAATTCTCCAAGCCCTCATTCCTCATTATATATTGAAAAGATTTCATCTGTATCTTTCTGATTCCAAGTGTACCTTTTGTTTCCATTTTCCTGAAAACTTCCTCATTGCTCTCGTGTTCTGTATTCTCAGTATTCTTCCATAGAACCACATCTATCGCTTCAAGTTTCCTCTTCATCAGGGGGAAAATTGTTAGGATCCGCAGCCATATAGGAAGAATTATATCATATAGCAGTTGAGCAATTTTAGTGGCATTTTGCTGTTTCTTAATACTTTGCTTAGCTTTTAGAAGGCACATATTCTATTCTAAAGCATCTTTGGATTTGTGTCACATTTTTATGTTGTCTGTTAAGTTTTTGTGCTTACTTGGTTCCAAATTTTCCAATTCGTAGATCACATCTTGGGCTGTCCCTGTTGCTAACAACTATACATTCTGTAATGACTGCATCTGTTCAATTTGACAAATACTTTTACAAACACATATGTCGAAGGAGACGTCTGGCAATAAGGGAAAGCACGTTACTTCAGAAACTAGCTTATAACAATGTTTAGAATTCAATGATATGTTTTGTTAGTTTCTTGAAAACCTAATATTGACTTCTGTTCATTTTTCATTTCATTTCTATTTCACTCATATTAGCAGAACAATCATTGCAGAAAAGTCCTTTGCATAAAATTGAAATAGGATGAAATATGTAAATAAGTAATAAATATCTTTTATGCTGATTCCTTAAAAACACAAATATATTTTTCTTACCAAATTAAGTCTGTTTGTTGCTTTGATCATAAAATTTCATTGTCAAAGAATTCTCCCCAAATGCAATTGTTCGATTTATATTTGCTATTTTACTAGTTTTACTGTTGCTGTTGTTGTTTTATTATTGTTGTTTCGGTTTTCAATAACTTCACGTTTGTAAGATTTTGTGCCGTGTTTGAATTTTTGGTTCAAATGGTTTGTTTTTGTTTTTTAATCTTAATATGTATATTTATTCCAAATGTTGCAAATAACCACCCCTGTTAAGAAATGGAATTTGTTCAAAACCATTACAACACCGAAAAAAGAAATTTCATGTTTTTTTTTATTGTTTAATGTTTGCAGATGGCACCTATATCCATCAGAAACGAAGAAAAGTAAAAGAACTAAAAATCATGTACTTAAAAGTAGTTTCCAAACAAGCAGCTTGATATTTATAACATGATGGAATCAGGTTCTCAGAAAAATTTTAATTCATAAAATTATAATATTTATAAAAATAATGATTAAATTCAAATTCTCATTTTTATGAACAAAAATACATAAAGTGTCTTGTATTCTGAAATTATTTTTATAATAATATAAATATGTGTTCTTTAAAAGAAATTATATTACTTTACTGTTTTTAAGTTTTCTTCTCCGCTTATATAGTAGTTAATGTTATTGTTTTACTTTTTATATTTTGCTTTATTTCAAATAAATTATTCATTTTAAAATCTTTTTGATTTTTCAGTAAGTTTTAAATCTGATACTCTATTACACATGAAATCACACAAAATAATTCAAATTTTTTATTAGATTATGATAAATTAGTCTGTTGACATCCAATTTCAAATATATATTCTGTAATAAAATTAGGCATGAATTTTTAATTACAAAATATTCTATTCATTTGTTTACTTATTTTGTTTTAATTTTACAACAGTGTAATATCCTTATTAAAATATTGTTTTAATTATCAATAATATCTTTTTTAAAAAAGAAATATGAATTTGCTTTATTTAAAACAAAAATAATTAAATGAATAATTGTCTGTTTCTTTTTTTTTACAATTGATAATAAATATGTTTTTATTGTTGTTTACAAGGTTTTTTTTACACTTGATTCCAAACACTATCTTTGCAATTTAGTATAAAGTGTATATATAATGGTGGAAATAAGTATATGACACCCCATGAAATTATTAATAATTTTCTTATTATTGCACAAATTCCTCTAAAAAATTGTGTGGTACCTAGATCTGATGGTATTAGTATACATATTCGATCTTATAACAACTTTCCATCAAAAAAAGATATTAAGAAAGTTATTTACTAAATAATATGTGTACTAATAGCCATTGGATCTAGGTACCACTCACAAATTTTCAGAGGAATTTGTGCAATAATAAGAAAATTATTAACAATTTCATGGGGTGTCATATACTTATTTCCACCACTGTATTTATATCTGTATAATGACCTTTATAGGGTTGAAGGCTTTTAAATTCTTTCAACTGATGACACTAAATTTCACAGATATTACTTTTTAATTCAGTGTTGGCAAGATTTATTCTCAGGTGAAACTGAAAACAATAAATAAATGAATATTCATTTAACATATCTAACATGTCATGAGCTAATTATTACTTGTCTATTTTCATATAATAGAATAAAAAATATACTTATGTATTTCCATATAAAAGAATACAAAAATGATTACTTATAAAGCAACTACTTTTCGTTATACAAAATTGTTAATGACTATTTATCAACAGTATTTGAAAATGGCAGATTCTTCTAGTTGTGTAAGTGGAATTTATAAGAATACAGATGAACTAAAGATAATGGATGTTAGGAAATTATCTGTCATTTAAATCAGCTGTATACACATATACATACATACATACATACATATATATATAACTTTATACACACACACATACAACACACACACACGCACGCACACACACACATACAACACACACACACACATATATATATATGCAAACATATATATATATACATATATATATATATAACTTTATACAGATATTTACAGGGTGTCCATAAAGTTTGTGTGAACTTTATAAAATTTATAACTTTATTTGTATTTGTGATAGAAATAATTTGTAAAAAGGATTAGAATGAAGTAAATCTATATTTTTTAAGGTTTTATTGAAATTTTATTTAAGTTTCCACATGTCCTCCATCATTAGCAATACAAAGGGTAATACGATTTTGCAGTTCACGTAAAACATTTGCCAACTGATTTACAGTAATGCCTGAAATCACATTAGTTATTTTAGCTATACTTAAAACTAGGTACATTAAACTTTATAACATTTTTTACAGATTGTTTCTATCGCAAATACAAATCAAGTTATAAATTTTTTAAAGTACACACAAATTTTATGGACACCCTGTATATATATATATATATATATATATATATAAATATATATATGTAAATTTGACATCTTCACCAAACAAACTCTATTCCTTACTCATGCTTAAAGTATTTTGAAATTATATTTTCTAAGATTCAAGCTAAAATGTTTTTATAGCAATTTAAATACTGGATAAGATGGTAGGTCACAAATAAAATTCATCCAAAAAGATAATGGTCAAATGTAGCTGAAATACTGTGTGTGGCATAAAAATCCATAATTTAAGCATAAAATGAAACATACCAATTCACAAAAAAAAATTAAATATAGCATAAGGCTTCCTAACATCATTTTGTTTTATTGTTTAGAGTTTAGTTAAATTTGGTGGCTCAAACAAAATATGATTATATTGTTGCATTAAAAATGTCTGAAAAAAATTGCAAGGTGATAAAACAATTGATTGTTTGCAGAAAAAAAACTTAGTGTGCGGGAAAAGTTCCAAGAGAAGCAAACAACTTCACTAAATCCAGTTCTAGGAAGAAACTATTCAGTTTGTACCAGGAGAGTCATTGAAGCCATTAAGAGGGTGTAGAGAAATCCATGAGGAGGCTTGCAGAATATGGTAAAAAGCTGGATATTTTGTATAGGTCACTAAAGAGGATTGTGAAAGAGCATTAGGGATAAACCATACAAGATTGAATGACAACAGATGCTCTCAAATGCCTCCAAGCAAAAAAGGTTTGGCAGATGGAAGAAAATGTTGAAGGAGATGCAGCATATTGCAGACTAAGTTCTCTCAGATAAGACATTTTTTTACTGTGGGGATTGTGGTCAACAACCAAAATGATGGGATTTACACTATTTCATGAGGAAATATTCCCAAATGAGTCATAACACATTTCAAGTAACAGTAACCAACTGGCGTCATGGTTTAGATTGCTGCTGCTTCGATATTTGTTGAAATAGGAATGAAAGTGAATAGCAGAGTTTATCAGCAAATATTGGAGTACTGCCATGGTTGTCAGCTATATTTGGAATCACTATGTCTTCATTGAAGATAGTTCCCACACATACAGTCAATTCTATGTAGAACTGGTGCAAGAGACATTTCTGTGGGTTTTATTACAATTTGACCCTCATCAAGCTCTGACATTAATCTTATGAACATGGTGATATGGCCCATATTGGAGAGCAATCTTTCATATATCTCATATTCAAGTGTGTCAGAGCTGAAAAGAAGGTCTGATAATGAGCAATTTGAGAAAAGGGGTGGTGAAGAAGTCATACACTTCAGTTGAGAAAAGATTAAGGGTCAAGGTGAGAGCAAATGGGGGCCATATTGAATTGTAAATATATGTAAAACATTGTCTATAAATATAAAAATTAACCAGTAAACTTTCATTAACCAAAACTTTACTTTCTTATTTTATGATAAAATGAATAATAGGTAAATGTATATGCTGCACCCAGTAGGTTCAGTTAATACTTGAAAAAGATCAGTGTCTTTTACCTCAGCTGATCATTTTTAATTTTTGCTGGAAACACCAGAATAGTTGAATATATAAAAAGGAATAATTTTCTCTGTTATTTTAGAAAAGAAATATTCATAAATATAGTGTTTTTGCATACTATCACATGAAAAAATGAAAATGGTTAGCCTTATTATATTTCCTTTTTATAGTTTGATTAAAAACTGGAATTTTTTCACATATATA
>OZ038488.1:32989368-32994368 GCA_964036315.1 Acanthosepion esculentum
AATAAAACAGTGTGTTGTAATTTGGTGTTGCTCTCGGTACTGCTTCTATTTATATAATCTCCAGCCCAGATATTCAGCACTTTAACCTCATAAATATAAAATGCAATTAAATATAGAATACAAACTGTATTTTATTATATATCTCTCTATATATAATCAACAGAAACTGAAAAGCAGGCAAAATCAGTAAAGATATGAAAGTAAATATCAAAGATAGCATGATTCAAACTGATCATCACTAAGTCTGATTTAATGACAGGCATTTTTTAAGGAAAGATTATTTAAAGAAATATATCAATGTCACCTTAATAAAAAAAAATAAAAAAATCTATGCATCAACAATGATCTAACAATAGTTTTTTTTTTTTTTTCAAAATGGATTTCTAGGATCAAAGTAAATTGTTTAGTTACTCTTACTGAAGATTGAAGGTTGAGAATTGGAAACAAGAGTTGACAGTGAAAAGGAAAAAAATGACAACAGTTGTTCAAAATGAACAAATAAAGAACAAATATCTTTGAAAAAGAAAACCATCAAATGTATTTCAAATAAGTGAAGATCTCTCTTCACTGAAACCAATCATCATAAAAACAAATATGACTATCAAAACAAATACTGAAAGCATCATAATAATAATAATATTATTACTATAATATTTTTATTATTATTATAATATTATAATATCATATTATTATAATGTTAATATTATTATAATATTACAACTTATAATATTATAATAATATTATAATATAATAAATTGTAATAAGAATCAGTTTTAAGAGTTTGATTCATTTTGTTATATCATCAAACTTCAAAACATGTGTCATTGACCAAAACAGAAACATGAAGAACAAAACTCATTTTAAACCTACAGCAAAATCCCTTTCCATTTGATAATTTTAAATATTTTAGATGAGTTATTTAGTTTTTTTTATATATTAGGTAATGAGGTAAAAACTTGCTTTGTAAAAATGTTCAGAAACAAAAGTGTTATATTCCGTTCCAATAGGACTATATACTTGAAAAACAAGGTGGATAAAATAAGTAAAGGTTTATTGTACAAAACCAGTACAATAAGAATAAAGGTAACAGTTATGCACAAGGTCATTGCAAGTCAATCCAGTCGTGAGTGCTACTATTGGAAGGTCAGTATTTCTTGCGTAAATCTGAGTTGTACTGAACAGATACCAGCTAGACGCCGTAGGCCGTTGACTCACAGATACTTTTAGGCAGTTACTACCTATAGCGTAGTCACTCATGGGGGTAACAGGTTATTCCATTACATCGATTTACAAACCATTCCTTGTCTCAACTACTTATTGGAGGTTATTTTCAAGTGCTGTTGCCAAAATATCAATGTTTACACTTTGACAAAGATACATAAATTAAAAATATTCTTACCCTTCTCTTTTAGTAGTTATATTCCGTGCTAATAGGAATATATATATTTGAAAAACAAGATGGATAAAATAAGTAAAGGTTTATTGTAAAAACCAGCACAGTAAGAATAAAGGTAACAGTTATTCACAAGGTCATCACAAGTCAATCCAGTAGTGAGTGCTACTATTGGAAGCTCAGTATTTCTTGCGTAAATCTGAGTTGTACTGAACAGATCCCAGCTAGACTCCGTAGTCTGTTGACTTACAAATACTTTTAGGTAGTTACTACCTATAGTGTAGTCACTCAATTTGGTGACAAGTTATTCCATTAGATCAAAAAGTAAATAAAATTAAAAGATGTAAATCCAACTGAATTTAAATTTAAATACTGGAATATCAGAAGCTTCTTTTAGCAGCTAATTTAGAACAATATTAATCAAGAAATAATCTTTATGTAGGGATGCAAAGTTGTATAACAGTTTCTCTGTATTTGACTTAGAAATAGAAACCTAAATTCACATTCTCTCTTTGTATTCATAGATTTCAAGAAAAGTATGGATGCACTTTTCTTTCCTATACTTGCTCCCATTGCCAAATATCTTGACACTGTTTCATGTTATGATGACTGGCAGAGAAAAGGATGTGAGTGAAATCTTGAACAGACCACTTTCCCATAATTACCATAACTGTGTAATCAATAACTAAAAGCTGTGTTCTCAATTGTCAACCACGAGAAAGACCAATTAACCCACTGAACCTATAGTACCACATTAACAGTCTAACACTTCAGTATCTAATCATTGTAGTAATGCTAGACTATTAAGGATATGTATCTCAATTTAAGAACTTATACAGGGTGTCCATAAAGTTCGTGTGAACTTTATAAAATTTATAACTTCATTTGTATTTGTGATAGAAATAATTTGTAAAAAAGATTAGAAAGAAGTAAATCTATATTTTTTAAGGTTTTATTAAAATTTTATTTAAGTTTCCACATGTCCTCCATCATTAGCAATACAAAGGGTAATACGATTTTGCAGTTCACGGAAAACATTTGCCAACTGATTTACAGTAATGCCTAAAATCACATTAGTTATTTTAGATATACTTAAAACTAGGTACATTAAACTTTATAACATTTTTTACAGATTATTTCTATTGCAAATACAAATAAAGTTATCATTTTTTTAAAGTGCACACAAACTTTATGGACACCCTGTATAATATTTTAAAATATTGTATTCAGTCTGGTATAACTTTAAATCTAATGGCTACACACATTGTTAATATAATTTTGCAAAGCATTCAAATTAGTTTTTTTGTCTCTAAGAAGATGGATCAAAACATAGACAAATTTATCTCAGATATTGCTACTATTACTTTTGTATAACGTAGGGATCAATCTGCAAGAAGGATTAAAATGTCAAAAAGTATTGCACAGCTTAACTTTGAAGTAGAATAAAGCTGTTCATCTGAGCAATTTTTGTATTAGCCATTTGCTGCTTTTCACTGCTAAGTTGTTCTCTTATACGGTTCTTAAATATTAAAATTTACCTAAGAGTAAAGGTCTGTAAGGTTTCAAGGTGCAATGAGCTAAAATCAGCTTGACAGAGAATGTTTGAAATAGTGATACATTCATGGATCAGACATGAGAGATCATATAGAACATTTGTTACTATGCAGACATGCTATTTCTGATTCAGTGCACAGTAAAAGAAAGATCAATGTTCAATTTTATTTATGGCTTCAGACTGGAGGGAATCAAGATGACATTATCGGAAGTAGACAGTTTTTTTAATCTATACTTTTTTAAACAGTTAATTTATTATTTCAAAACTTGTAATGAAAGCATGTGTTAAATGCATAGTATGATCAAGAAGTGAGGCTCTATTGAAGATTTTTATAATATCTGTATAAAATTTTATTTGAACCCAAAATATGTATGAGCAAATTTAGAGATTCAGGTTCTCTCTGAAATTCTCACTGCTCTATCTTATAAATGCAAATTCCTCTATTATATTCAATAATTCCCAATTACAGCACTTTTGAAAATAGCCACAATCTTTGTCAAACTATTACAAAGATTCTTAAAGATATTATATTTAAATGACAAGTATTTACTGAATATATATCTTTAACAGTTAACTTCTACAAGGTCATAAAACATGCTGAACTTTGAGCTTTGATTGACGTTTTCTAACGTTTGATTGGATGGAAAAGGCTTGAATTATTATGTCCTTACATCTGATAACTCATTTCTTCAATTGTGGACAGTCATAGAGAAAACAGATTTTAAAACTCTTAACAATTATTGAAGCAATGATTTCATTAAATACATAGAGTAAAAATGACAGAGTTACCATTCTTTATATATCCAGTACACACGTAAAATGTTTTGTTATTAAATTTGCTAATGAAAATAAATGAATTCTGCATCCACTCATTATTATGTCTTCAAACAAGTTATTTGAAAGAATCCTAACAGATAGCTTCAAGATCGTTCCAGGCATGACTGATATTATTTATATTATATTATCTTTTTTTAACTCCATTATAAGAAAATTAAATGAATTAGTATCTAAAACAGATATAAAAAGATGAATTTAATAAGTGAACCCAACAATATATTATTTGAAACAAATGAAGATGAAATATTAACATTTTTGCTTAATCTTTTTACTGTTGATATTTCTAATGTCAGATAATGTTTAAAAGATTAACATTTAATAGATAATTCTCACTTAAACTGTTGTCACTGTCTTTCATCACTGTTGTTGTTCTCTGTATTTTTATTCCAAGATTAAAAATATAATAGTAAACTGTAACTCAATCTGATCTATATGCCAGTATCACATCTAGTGTATATATATATATATATATATATATATAATGATTAATTATGTCTACTAGGAATTTTGCAGATAATGAATTCTACTTATTAAGATGCCCTTAAAATAAACAATAAAGCAGGATATATATATATATATATATATATATATATATATATATATATACATATATATATATATGATAACAAATATAATTGTACCAGAAGAAAAGGAAAAAAAACAGCCCAATATTTTATATATGCTTACCAAAATTAAATTTTCAGGAATATGTTTGTACTTATCTTCTACAGATGTTATTTTTTAAATAAAAAAGCAATAATGATTGTTTAATCATTTCAAATTCACTTGATTTACAGAACCTGTTGGTCGTGAGTACCCTGCTCCATTCCTTCGTCTTATTTCCCTTGTTGTCTATGCACAAAAAGCTGTTGTCTCTAACTTAATCTCTTAGGTTTCATTGGGTAGCCAATGATTATTATGAGTAACTGCTATTCATTTTGCTTGCTTACCTTTTGATATTCTCTCTAACAATCATCTTTCAGAATGATTGAACTTGTTCATACAGTTCAATATACAGCTTTCTTTAGATTAGACCTTTTTGCTTTAGAATTTCTATTTCTGTTTCTTGCTTTGCGTGGTTTAATCTGTCCCTTCCCTCACAAACTTCTTTTGCATCTGCATGACTAAAGGGAAGAATTTTGTGAATGTTGCATGGGCCTTCCTATTTGGCTAGCATTCACAGAACAAGAAAAGAGAAAAAAAGGAGAGAGTCCA
>OZ038488.1:32999368-33044368 GCA_964036315.1 Acanthosepion esculentum
TAGTTGGAGGTCCAGTACAAAGTTTACACAGAGAGTTTCATAGATAAAATATAAATGGCCTCCAACACTTTCAAGTGTTAATTCGAGTGGGACTTACGAAGAATAGTAAATGAAGCCCTCTCAGTGTGAACAGAAGGATTTCGTACTGGGCCTCCAACTAATATTCATCTAAGCAATATTTCCCCCACTCCCCAATACATCTTGTCCATTTCCTTTTTGTGATAATTCTAATATATATATATATATGCATGTGTGTAAATATATGCACATGAATGTGTTTTCTTAATATTAATGTATATATTTATTTTTGCCAAATAGTTTATCAATGTTTTCTTGTATGTTTATAATATTCCTTTTTCATTCTTTACACTGACTGGTTATTTGTTTTTCACACAGAAAAAATTGAAGCTTTCAACAGAATGGATTCTTTTATTAAAATCCTGCTACTAACTCTTGATCTTCAGCCTTTTATATTTTTGTTCCCTTATTTCTAGCAGAAATGCATTGGTTATGTTAGAATTGTTATATACTCGACCAACAAAAAAAAAGATTACTAGCAGATTATCAGGAGATTATCAGATTTTAGCAATCAGTTTTCTTTCACATCATATAAATCATAAATTGAAAATATAATCCTACTGATAGAAAGACATATGGGTTTGCATAAAGGATAAAGAATTTCTTGTACAAATATAGAAATAAACACATACAGAACATGCATTGTTTCATGGGAGACCATAACACAGAATTTGTTTTCAAATTGTTATCCAACTTTGCTGTGATTATATGAAAGTTTCAAAAGGATTCTCTTATATCTGGAAATACTCAGACACACAAACATAATACTTTAGGTTTTAAACACAACAATCTTTCAGCAGAATTGATATACTGGTGCTACAGAATCAAAAACAAAGAACCTTGCAAAATAACAAGAACATCTCTAGAAGACTTCCAATAGCTGTAACAACAAAAATGGGTAGCACATGTAATTAGAAGGGAAGATATGATGTAATCAAGATGCTGACTTCCCACATGACTTTATAGGTTAGGAAAGCAACTCCTATCGATACAAGAATGAGCAGTAACAGTGAACTTGAAAAATCTAAATCCTTGAAAAAATGTTTTAAGAAAAAGATTTTATAAATTTCGACTGTTACTAAAAATAACTGTTTGATCAAAAAATACAAAATTTCTTCTGCATGATGGAAACAGCTAATTTATCATATATATATATATATATATATTAAGACATTTTTTATGTTTATACATTCTTTTTATAGATACAAATATTTAAGTAAATGCTCTGTTTATAATAAACAGTATTAATGCCGTCACACATTAAGAAATGGACAATTATTTTTAAGACATTTTTTATGTTTATACGTTCTTTTTATAGATAAAACATAACATAAAAAACGTCTTAAAAATAATTGTCGGACTTTGTCCATTTCATAATGTGTGACGTCATTTGTTTACATTTGGATACGCATCAAACAGATATGAATGTACGAGAGAAAATCATGTAGGATTGTAGTGTAAAAACAGTAAAATTGACCTTGCTAACCAAACGCTCGTCTGTGACTCAATCGGTAAAAGCACAGCAGGCTATATGACGGTTCCGTATGGGATACAGGTTCAATTCCTGTCAGAGCATGCATATTTTCTCTGAAAATTTCCCGGACATTCAGGCTGGTAAATGTCGTTAATACTGTTTATTATAAACAGAGCATTTACTTAAATATTTGTATTTATAAAAAGAATGTATAAACATAAAAAATGTCTTAAAAATAATTGTTGGACTATGTCCATTTCATAAAATATATATATATATATATATATATATATATATATATATATATATATATATATATATATATATATATATATATATATACATACATACATACATATAATATGTGTGTTTAAGCAGCAATCTCTCTTTTATACAAGTTTTCATTAAAAAAATAACTGATAAGGTAATTCAGTTAGGCTTTATATTGAATTTTTCTTGCATTCATACAATTATTTCTTTTTCTGGGTGTAAAGAGTGTAAACACTGTCCAAATGCTCTATATATCCAAATTTTTAGCTATTTTATTAACCATTATCAAGGATGTTTTTGTTTTATTTTTATCTGAATATGTAAATTTTTTTTATATATGTATATCTATAGTGAAGGAATACAGTTTTATTTTCCAAACATTGTTAGCATGCTGTGGCCATGTTCATAGTTGATATTATTGAGTCTTGGCTTTTTCTTTTTGTTATTAATACTGCCATTATTAAAAAAAAAAACGGTTAAAAATAATGGAAACATTAATAAGAAAAAAGAAAAAGCCAATACTCAATAATATTAACATGTCTACAACATGCTAACCATATGTGGAAAAATAAAATTTCCATCACTATAGATACATATATAAAAAAAATCTATATAATCAGTTAAAAAAAAAATATCATCCTTGATAATGGTTCATAGAATAGCCAAAAGCTCTTGGATATACAGAACATTTGGAAAGTTTTACCTTCTTTATGTCCAGAAAAGAAAACTCTAGTACAAATGTAAGTAAAAGTTTAAACGCAGTACCTTGTCAGTTGCCTTTAATGAAACATATATATATATATATAAATTCCCAAGAGGATAGAATCCAGGTAGAACTCAATGTCCAGGACAGTGTAAGAATATAATATAAAAGGCTCAAACACTAATATTCCATGTTTATGATTTATTACATTGGAATCCTAATCACGATCCAATTCATCAGACCTACAAATTCAAAAAGAAATCGGAAAATATAACTCTGGGTATAAAGAATAAAATTTTAGTGAGAGTGTATGTGTGGGAGTGGGAAACAAGGGTGAGAGGGAAATGTAAGAAAGCTTTAGAGAGGGGTAACAGAAGAAAGAAAAGCAAGAAGTTTAGATCATATTGTTTTTTATTGTGCGTAGAGTCACCACAAATGTATCCACACGTTGTCGGTGTCTGTTTTTTAATTTTAATTTTAGGTCAGCGAATCGGTAGCGAATTATTCATCTGAAAATAATTCCTATTTATCTGTATCTCACTCATTTAAACCGTTATTTAACTCCGCTCTTTAAAACTTCTCTCTGTTAAATTTTAATCCCCACCTTCACCTTAAGGCCTTTCCTGTTCTTCTTTCTTCAGTTACACCTTCTCTCTATAGCTTTCATTTCCCTCTCACACTTGTTTCCCACTCCCACACATACACTCTCACTAATTCTTTTTGTTTTATACCTGGAGTTATATTTTCCGATTTCTTTTGAATTTCTGATGAATTGGATCATTATTACGATTCCAATGTAATAAATTATAACCATGGAATATTAGTATTTAAGCTTTTATATTATATATATATATATATATATATAAAAAAGCAAATGTAAGACTCATTCCAGACCCAAAACATTTGCAGAAGTAGAATGAGAATCAAAAAATAACCAGGGACTTGTCATATTTATTACTGATGATAATTAAATATCAGGCATGATTCCAAATAGATTCTCCATTCTTTTGCCATTAAACTAACAATTTTGGATTCCAACATTTCAGGAAAGGTGCTGTCAGATATTGGATTTTGCTCAAAGTTTAAAAGACAATAAGACTAATCATTTGTTGATGGAAAGGAATTTCAGTGTGTCTCATTCTAACATTGAGAACATATGGCCTCATTATCTTTCCTCTCCTCATTATTAAAATATCACAGCTATTAGTAAGAAAGATTTTTTTCAGTAATAATGATTTTGTTATAAGCCTTTTATTTAGTTTAAAAATTAAGGAAACTTTAAAATCTCCATAAAGTCAGCTAAAACAAACACAAATTGTTTTATTAATATCATTACCATTATCACTTGCAAATTAAATGTAATACCACCACATTCCTAAGTATGATAGCACATTATTATTATACTATCATGTGAGATCCAAAATATAGCTATTGCAATTTACAACCATGCTTCTCATTTTTGCTACTACTTTCAACAATTGGACTTCTTTGCAAAGGGCTGAAAAGTGTTACAAAATAAGAAAGAAGAGTTTAATGTGTTTTCTTCATTTCATAACTTTATAGAATATATTCCATTTCAGATACATTTTTGTGCTGTAAGTATATTATATTGTTTATTTTAAAGTTCATTTTCAAGGTATATGCAATTGTATACATTTCTCTATATCTGAAAAAGGAAAGAAACTATAGATATATATTTATAGTTATCCATCTACATAGATTCTGTGCATGTATTTTGCATATTTATTTACAATGTTAATGCATTTTATTGCTTTACCTGAATGGGAAAGTTTAGAAATTTATTCAATTTTCTTTTTATATTTTCCTATAAATCTATAATTTCAAAAATAGATATGGATTCTTTATGATGGGAGTAGAAAGCAGCTTTGAAAATCAAGATTCATTTCATTTTTATCCAAAGGAAAGGCAATAATTTAAGTGGTATTCAGAAGTGTGACGATGTCTGTTTTACAGGGATGACAATGCTTAAGAGTTTAAGCTAATAGAGAGCAGTGCCACTAGATGTCGGACAAATTATTCTTTTGACAAAAACTTTAAAAGCTATAGGGGATGTTAAAACAGAAATTGCTTCAGAGTCATTTTTTTAATAATTTTGAGTCTGGTGTTAAGAGTTTAGAAGTTGATATAAATGAATAAAACAAATAAAAAATAATTGATATGGACCTCATAAACATAAACTCCTTCAGGGGATAAAATTAAATAAAACATTTAAGAGATTTCCAGAAATCAAACAAATATCTGCTATTTTAAAAAGACAATTGGGGCTTAATTTAACTGAATTCTACAGAATACAATCTTCTAAATGTTTGCAGTTCTTAGGATAAAAGACATATTTATGCAAAGAGATAAAACATTTAAAATAGAAGGGGTTAGATAAAAGAATTTTGAATGTTTGCTTTGATAGAAAAGCTAAGATAAAGAAAACCATTCTTTGAAATTTTTTTAAATGCAAGAATTTTAGAAAGTTTTCCTATTTATGGCTCAGTTGCAGAACTGAGAATATTTAAGTTGCCATGGTCTAAAGTTCCTCATAAAATATGTTTAGTTTAGATCTTTAAAACTTTTATCAAATATGAAACAATGTGTCTTGTTATAGTGTATAGGAAACAGAAATTTCTGAATAAGTTGTTTTGTGTTATCAGCACATTTGCCAAAATTCATATTAACTTTTATTTTATATTATTTTTTCACAATCAAGTAAATAAACAAATAAAATTAAGTAAATAAGGTGTTTTTCTCAATAAGGGATCATATATTGAGGTGTGTTTAACCCAAGAACACTAACCATCAATTAAAGTTACACCACTACTAACCATAGGTATATCATACCCGATTTTGAAAATATCAAAAGAAATATTAAATATAAATCTTTATTTGAAATATTTTACATGTAGGCACTTCAAACTTTGTACTTTGAGTTAACATTAATAGGAACTGAAAAACATATTATTTAGGTAAGAAAATTAGGTACTGAAAATTGTAATTAAAAATAGGAAAATTTGCATTGGCTACTATGTACCCATGGTTAGTGTTCTAGGGTTAATATAAAAAAAATAAAATAAACACATACACACACACACACACACATAAAAATTTAAATTTGTCACATTGAGTGACTTGAAATTGGTTCCACCAAATATGAGAACACCGGAATTAAAAACCAGTTGCATAACAACACACAGAACAATCCTTGAAAATGAATGGAGCAAAATTTGGAAGTACTCGGCGGGGTGGGGATAATATAAAATAAAAGTTAATATGAATTTTGGAAAATTTACCAATAACACTAAACAATTTATTCAGAAATTTGAACGATTTAATGAAAAAAATTGATAGACAGAACTTGTCCATATTATTTAACAAAACAGCAGATGTTGGAAGTGTGAATTTTAAAATGGTTGAAAGCAATCAGTAAAAGTTGTAGAAGGAAGCTAGAAAGTGTGAGGATGTGATATTGTCAGGAAATGTAGGTAACTTTGAGGAGCTGATGTGCAATGAATGTGGGAGAAACTGTTTTAGCAGGGAAAAATGGAAAAGTCAAAATGAAAGAAGCCATGTTCAAAGAACTGACATGGATTATGCCACATATGGCATAATGACATGCTATGAATGAGTATATGGTAACTAACTAGTAGCTTCTGTTCCTGGAGGCAATCATGTGACATATTTACTAAAGAGTGTAGGTCCCTTGCCTGCCTGAAAAGTCATATCCATGCTGTTCACAGATGAAATTGATTCAGAAGTGCTTCAAGTCATGGCTACTTGATGCTCCAATGATTACTGGTATTATAATTACTTGCTTTTATAGTATTCCTCAAATTTTTATAGTATTTTCATTATAGTATTATATTCTTTTATAGTATTTCCCAAATTTTTATAGTATTTTTATTATAGTATTATAGTATTTTATTTTATAGTATTTCCCAAACTTTTATAGTATTTTTATTATAGTATTATAATATTTTCTTTTATAGTATTTCCCAACTTTTATTGTATTTTTTATTATAGTATTATAGTATTTTTTATTATAGTATATTCTTTTATAGTATTTCCCAAACTTTTATAGTATTTTTTATTATATTATAGTATTTTCTTTTATAGTATTTCCCAAACTTTTATAGTATTTTTATCATAGTATTATAGTATTTTTTATTATAGTATTATATTATTTTCTTTTATAGAAATTCAGAATTTCTATATTTTAAATCATTATAGTTGTGAATCCTCTTTCTTTTGGTGGTGGGGGGTCAATTCTCATGCCAGATGGACAAGACATGTAAATAATAATTAATGATTATTTATTTCAGAAGAATATAGCTTGGTAATTTCAAACTTGCTATAATTATTCATGTTATAATGTACCATATTTTTTTTAATGTAGTAGCTTCTTCATGTTAAAAATGCAGTACTACCAACCAACCAACCAACCCTACTGAAATTGGTTAAGTTTTGATTTAAATACTAGTACTCGGACCCTGTACAGAACATGCCTATGAGCATGCCACTTTATATGACCGTTTTTCTCAAGGCTAATGTATAACAGATAAAGGAGATATACATAAAAGAATAAGAGAACTAATAGGCCAAAAGACATGCTTATTAACAGGATGCATAAAATCCAAAGATGGAACACTAATAATAGAGAAAGAAAAAATATTTCAGATATGGAACAAATACATCAAAGAAATCTCCTTCCACATAAGAGGACAACGCACAATGCACAGAAATATTAAAGGACTTGAAATATTAGAATCTGAAATGAAATTAAGTGAACAGAAACAAAAGAGAATTGTAATAGAGACGCTGACAGCTTTAGATTATTTCGTTGTTGACAAAATCACAGACATAATAAATGTAATACACAACAGTGTTGAAATAACAGAAGAGCTAAGAAGATCTATTTTCATAGCGCTGTCTAAAAAGCTAGGTGTAAATGGATGCAAAATCCACTGGACAGTCAGCGTAATGAGCTGCATAACAAAAATGATCTGAATCCCAATGAATTGAGAGTGCAGCAAAATTAGACCTAAAATAGGACAAAAACAGTGCAATTTCAGTAATGACACTGGAACAAGGAAGACAATATTTATGGTCAGAATGTTATCAGAAAGAACAATACAAAGGCAAAAGTATATATACCTACGTTTTATATATTATCGAAAAGCATTTAAAAAAAAAAAACTGTGTCACAAAGAACTGTTTAAACTGCTAGGTAATTTTGATTAATTTGAGAAAGAGATTAGAATAATCCAAAATTTATACTGGGACCAAACTGCCTGCATATGGATAGAAAATGAATTCAGAAAATATACAAAAATGGAAAGTGTTGTAAGACAAGGATGTGTCTTCTCACCAGATTTATTCAACCTTTACAGTGCCGCAATCCTGAGTAAATTAGAAGTCCTACCGGGATTCATTATTGGCAGCCACAATCTTAACAATGCAAGATATGCAGATGACCTAATGTTGATGTTACATATAGAAAGGAAACTACAGGAATTCCTACAAAAGATATTAAGAAAAGACTAAGAATTAATTGAAAGAAGACGGAATTTATGATTATCAACCCAAAATACTAATTACAAATGGGGGACTAAAATAAAATTAATACAACAATTTAATTATCCGGGAAGTGTTTTAACAGATGACAGAAAGTGCAACACTGAAATCCAAATGCACGTTGGGATAGCAAAAGATGCCTTTCCAAAGCTAAGCAAAGTATTAAGAAACAAAAATAATTGTTAAAAAAAAAGGAAAGAGTACTGAACTGTTATGTAATATCAGTCCTCCTATATGGTAGTGAATGTTGAACAATCTCCTCGTAGATGAAAAAGAAACTTGAATCAAAAGAATTGTTTTTCTATAGAAAGATAATGAGGTACCATAGACTGAACACGTGAGCAATGACAAAGTTTTTGAGAAATTAGAAACTAAAAGAACACTTATACTTAGAATCAGAAAGAGATAGTTGAAATTTCTTGTGCATATAACGAGGAAAGAAGGCTTAGATAATTTGACACTCAAAGATCAAATTGAAGGCAGGAGGGACAGGAAAGCAGTGCATAACCTACCTAATGAGTGTATGTAAATGGTTGTCAGAATAGAGATTAGGAGAGATGGCAAAAAGACAAATTTACTAAGTGCTACAAAGGATAGAAAATTGTGGAGAGCCATGATCGCCAACATCCTGAAGGGCTCTATTAGATAGAAAAACTCATTTGATATCTCATTTAGTATATGAAAATGAACATACGGATAAGCCTGTTATTTAGTCAAGGGAAACAGAAATGAAAGCATCTGTGGCATAATGGCAAGACATTTGTTTAGAGTTATCAAGGTGGGGGCTTTCATTCCTAAGAACACCACCCCTGTGACAAAGGCAAGAGTATTATGCTTTGGGTTTGTTTTCCCACAACAGAAATAGTAAGACTCATGATAGTTAAGAGCATGATAGAAAAAGTGGATTATAGAGAAATACTGGATGTCAACTTGAAATTGTTGAAATTCTGAAACTGGACTTAATTTGGAAACTGGGTTAAAACTCTTTTAAAGCAGTTCAGAAATAGGTTTATGACAAGAATATAAAGGTTTTTTCCTGTTTCAACTTAAATCCAATTGAAGACTTAGGGGATGAATCAATAAGAAAGTATGTAAGAGGAAGAAAACCAATTAATTGGCCACAGCTTAAGAATTATGTACATGAGGTGTGGCAAAATATCGCTGTATATTTTCTTGTTCCCTTAGTAAAATGCTACTAAAACAAGATTATAAAATTTGTTATCTCTAAAAGGATGTACAATTGACTATTTTCTCATGCTATTAATTCTTAGTATACAATTATTATTTTTTTATTAAAATTCTTCAAAAGTAAATATCTAAATTTGTTGGTTCATATAGCTATTACCTCCAACCTGGTATGACGTCTGATTCTCTCGCGATTACTTCACTGTAATAGAAAATACAAGAACTCCTACAGAAGGTGGCAAACGAAAGGACTAATTTTCAAGTGTAAGAAAATGGAATCTATGGTTGTCAGCAAAAAGGAACAGTAAAACATACAAATTGGAGATACCAAAATCAAGGACACATGGCACAGTGGATAAAGGCATTGGTTAGATCCAGTGACAGGACCCAAAGAGTGTAAGTTCAATACCTGCTTAAGGCAGTGGAGAACTTGGAGAGGGGAATTAACAGGAGGTAACTGATAACTGACATCCATTAAACATGGCACGTGGAACTAGAACAGTCTACCCCAGCAAGCAAAATAACAGGTTCAGTTCGACATTCCAACCACCTGAAGAAGGCCAGAGCGTACAACAACCAAAATGTTGTAATAAATATGGCGACAAAGATGAGGAAAATAGTCCGATTAATGTAAATAGTGAACACAATACCTCATCTCAGAAATACAGACAGATACCAAAATTAAACAAGTACAAAAAGTTAAATATCTAGGAAGTGTTTTAACAGAGAATGGAAAATGTTTTATCAGAAGAGGGAAAAGGTGACACCAAAATCCAAAGGTGTATTTGGATAGCAAAAGGTACCTTCCAAAAGCTAAGCAAAGTATTAAGAAACAGGAAAATTTCATTAGAAACAACAAAAAGAAAGAGTATTGAACTGTTATGTAATATTGGTTCTCGTATATGGTACTAAATGCTGGAGAATCTCACCTCAGATGGAGACGAAACTTGAAGCATCAGAAATATGGTTCTACAGAAGGATGCTGAGAATAACATGACCTGAACACATGAGTAACAATAAAGGTTTAGAGAAAGTAGAAATGAAAAGGACACTTATACTTAGCATCAGAAAGAGACAGTTGAAATTTATAGGGCTCATAACGAGGAAAGAGAGGTTGGAAAATTTGATACTCACAAGACATACTGAAGACAAGAAGGAACAGAGGAAAACAGTGCATAACCCCTGCATAAAGAGCTTGTATATATGATTGGAAGAACAAGAATTAGGTGATACAGCAAAAAGACAAACATTATTAAGTATGACAAAGGACAGGAAGCTGTGGATTGCCATGATCACTAACATACTATAGGGACATGGCGCATAGAAGAACCTATAGATGCCTCTACTTTTCAGAAAATTATTATTATCTTAGTAATCTTTTTAAAATTAAATTATACCAGTAAATTCAGTCAGCAGTGTATGTATGTATGTATGTATGTATGTAAAAGATAGATAACAAAAAGATGTATAAATGAATATCAACATCAAAATGCAAAGATAAGTATGAAATCCGTCTTGATAAATTCCTTTGCCATCTCTGTGGAACGCACGCACACACAAACACATATTGTGAGGGACTTGTGCGTGTGTGTGTGTGTGTGTGTGTGTCTGTGTGCACATTCATCAAATGCAGTATTCAAGACATTATTATCCTTTATCATTCATGTGGCAGTTTTATGTACAGCATCTCATTTTTAATTTATATTTTACTGGGCTTACAAAAAAAATGACAACAAAACCTATGAGATTAACTGAATGCACCTTCCAACTTAAAATTCTTATTTAATAACACCTTACACAATTCACAATAAAAATGTCTCACAGTTTTTCAAAGAATCTTTCAAAACCACCTGCTTCTACAAAAGAAAACAAACTTTGGCAATGTTAGTGGTATGAGAGTAGAGGTTGAACTTTTCTGCCAATAACCTATAATTCTGAGGGGCCATATCAATAGTAGTTCATCAGTAGTTTGGTAAAATGGCTTCTGATATAAAAGTGCAAACAGAATAGACGTGTAGCAATGAATTCCTCCATGCACAAAACAATATACTCCTTGACATCTACCAATGCTTACTGAATGTTTATAGAGATCAAACACTGGATGTGAGCACAGTAAGGAAATTGGTGATGCATGTCAGCAGTGGCAACAACATCAACATGTCATGTTCTGTACAGCCTTAGACAACTGTCAATACAAAATGGAAAGTACCTTGAACAGTCTCTCAATGTGAATGATGAATTATGAACTGTAAAAATTGTAAATGCAGTTTATTAGGCTGTGTAAATTAATTACAAATGCTTTAGAAATTATATTGAGATGTAATTATGGTTGACTACTAATTTCTGTGTATGCCTATCTGCTAATAATAATAATAATAATCCCTGTTGCAGACTCCTGCTCAGTCATTTATTTCTTGAGCATCCACAGAGCCAACTTGTCTTGTGGTTTAGGCTGTAACTATGCTGAGTGTGCCTTAATTATAGTTTCTAGGTGAGAGGACATGATGTGATAGGATCTGTAATTGAACAAGGAAAGTATGTTCAAATTCTTAGTAACGATGATTTAGGACTTTGTACTAAACACAACTATTAATAGCTTCCAGAGAATTTTGCCTATTCAATTTCAGTCACAATGCTTAGGTCAACCTGCGGTATGCTTTGCAGTCACTTCCTGGAGTCATTTCCCTAAGATGATATTATCAAGAAGTCATTTCTTAAATGTGACCCAAGTCTCATCATTAGAATGCTAATATTCTAACCACTTGACAACACATCCATGACATGAATATTTTTAAAACACTCTTTTTGTTATTGTTATTCTGTTGTGATAAAATAATATATATAATGTGATAAAATGATATATCTCTTAGTTGCTGTTCATACATGTTTTTAAGTCACTCCTCTATCATACACAAATTTCAATATTTTACTATTTAAATTTTATTAATATCAGATTGTATGCATATACACGTACTTGTTTAAAGATGTGCATTGTATGAGTGTTGTGTGTGTGTCTGTGTGTGTGTGTGTGTGTGTGTGCTTAAAGGAAAACTGAAAAATATGACTAATAAAAGTATACAAGTGCTGTTGGAATAATTATTTTATTTGATAGAAATTCGTCTCTCTAAATAAATAGAAAATTTAATTAAAGAAAGAGTTTAATGTTACTAATGAATCCTACTGCCAGAACTATTAATTATGTTGAAATGTTTTCCTTTATCAATCAGCCTGGAACTTTATTTCACAGCATTTTTCAAATATGATTTAATTAAGTGAATTCTAGATTGGGAGCCCAAAAGCACTTTACACATGCACTTTGTTGCACAGATCAATAGACATGTTAGATTAGTGATCTTTTAACCCTTTTAAGTTCAGGGTATCTTCACTGATCTAAGATGGTACTCATTTCATGTGTGATACTTCCTTCTGCACATGGTAGACAACCAACTTGTTCTTTGAAATATGCATTCTTTTTTTCCAATAATGTTCAGCCTGTACAAGTCCCAGCAACCTCTTGAGATAGAAGACTAACAGTCTAACAGTTACAGTTCATGGGGATATGTGGCAGGGGGGAAATAACAATTATCATTAGACTTGAATTGTAGTGATCAGGGAAGTATACACTTGGGAGTTGGTTTCACAATGCAGCAGTACACTATTTTGAATATTTTGTTGGATATGCAGGTGATGTGATGGTTATCTGCATGGAAATTAGAATAATGTGTTTAATTTCTGGCTTCTTCTGTTGCATTTTTTTAAAATCAGTTTCACCCCATGCAAGACAGTAAATCTACTAAGACACAAGGGATTACTGGGTGTGGAAGAATTAGGAAAAAAAGTATTAATAATGACCAGAAAGAGAAAAGATTAATCAGGAGGACAGCAGTTTACTTTCATATTTATGCCCTTAGGAAAGGCATAATCCATCTTTTCTTTCTTCAGCTATGAGTTTACTTGCAGGATAAACCGTGTTGGAGTTTTTGGGTAACTTATGTACTAGTGAGCCAACCAATTCAGTTCAGTATATAAAGCAATAATTTTGGGCTTACCTTTTGACAAGTAATGTTCACGCAATATTCATAAACCTTGACATCCGTCGTCCCTGGCTTCTCTCATTATTAAAGACAAACTCCTGTCATCCAGGCATTGTATTAATTCGGCGAACACGGTCACATTCCTTTTCATAAAACCATCATCTTCTTTCTGGTCATCTTGGCAAAGAATGATGTCATGAAGTTTTTGTATTCTAAGGTAGCCTAGGAATTTCATTTTCATAATTCATACTTTGACTTGTCTCTGTCAAAATACAGTCATAATCTGGGCTCGTAACCTTTGTTAATCATGTTCACCATAATCCAGCACAGTACATAATCTGTTCAATGAAACAACGTTAAAGATTAACAAACTGGACTCACTAGCCATGTTTTTCAGTCAGTCTAGGAGAAGGACAACTCTAAATTTAAAACTATGGAAAAGGCAACTTTTTATCGAAGTCATTGCACTTCACAAATAATAAAGAAAAAGAATCTGTAGAAAACCATGAAGAGGTACAACATTTTAAAAAAAAGCAATACTTTATTCTTGAGCATCATGTTGATGTCCAAAGTTTACTTCTTATGATATCCATCATGATTTATAAATATTACGGGCTGTTCATCATGAGGAATTTTGAGGATATTTTTTTCCTTTTAATACATCCCAAGAGCTAATATCTTTTATCTCACACTTTACCATTAATTAAGCTGATTTTCATTTATACTATTAATGAAGTTAGTTGTGAACTCTAAATTGTTTCAGCAAATCTGCATGAAGTATTTTAAAGAGCAGCCTCCAACTAATAATCAGCTGTTCAATCTCTGAGCTTTTACCCTTTTACCATTTTGTGACAATGTGCAGGCTAACCTCTAGGTGAGCAACTCATTGCCCTTGCATGGTGTATTGCTGCCATATATGGTCTGGTGCCCCTTCTGTTTGTCTCAAGGTTCTTGATAAGATCCAGAGACGGATATACAATGTAATTGGCCCTGACCTGGCATCTTGTCTGCAGTCGCTCTCTCACGGACTTGCCGTCACCTACCGCTGTCTTTTTTACAAATACTTTCATAATAACTGCTCCAATGAGCTGCTTTTGCTGGTTCCCAGACTTCATGAATTTAAATGTTCTACTAGGCTGGCATCTCACTCACACCATTTCACTGTCAAAACTGTTAAATGTAGCCGTTCTTCTACTTCAATAGCTTCATGTCTCGCACCTTTCACCTGTGGAACTCCCTCCTCTTTTCCTGTTTCCCTGATAGCTATAATCTCCAACTATACAAATGTAATGTCAATCGGTGTCTCCTGATGCCTTGATCTATCCCCTATCCTTCTCTTCATCCTTTCCTCTATCACTCCTATATGCTCTCGCTCCAACTCTCTGTAACCCCTTGCATGCTAGTAGCTTCCTGCCTTGCTTGGGGTAAAACACTTAAAAAAAAATGTTTTCCACTGACATGAAGTGGAATGATTAGATTGAATGAATTGCTCGGCCTGTTGCAAGGAAAGTTGGTTCATGTGCCAGACAAGTTTTCTTGCCAGAATCCATCTTGCACATTTATAAATCTACCATTCATCCATGCATTGAATAATGCTGCCATATCTGGTTCAGTTCTACTGCTATATATCCCAACATTTTTGACATAATCTAAGAATAGATGTTATTGGACATATCCTGGCATGTTGACTTCTGCCATGACATAGCTTCACTGTGTCATTTCTCCAAATATTTTCATGGCAATTGTTCTAATTAGCTTTCCTCGTGAATATCTTGCCCACATGAATTTAAGTGTACTACTAGATTGGCAATTAAGTTTGATTTTTTTTACTGTTGAAATAGCTAATGCAACCGTAAGTTATACTTTTCACCTTTGGAAATATCTTCTGATTTCTTTCTTCCTTGTCTCCTATGATCTTCAAAGACTTAAATGCAATGTCAACCACCATCTTCTGTCCTTCTGAATCCCGATCTCTCATTGTCCTTTTTCCTCACTAGCCTAGCATCTTAGTGGCATTATCACCTTACTGGCAGGAGTGGGTGAAGAAAACAAAAAGAAATAGTGACAAGCACATAAACAGATCCTGAAATATAAATATTTGCTGATATGATTTGATCAGGTTTTCAATCTTATTGCATATTCATGTTTATCCTGCAAGTAAACCCACAATCCAGCAGATTCGGTTAGAATGAACATTAAGATTTATGATAATAAATTCCATTTACTTACCACAAAACTTTCAAGATGCATTCAGTTTAATGTCAAGTAAATTGCAAGGGTCATCTTATGCAACAGGTAAATTTAAATAGACCGAATGAAAGATTCTTACTCATACTTTTTCAGCATCCAACGATTCACCTGATTTCAAAATGTCACTATTAATTTATCACCTTACCTGCAGAATGAGCGTGGAACTTAAAAATAGTATTATACTTAGGATATTAAAATTTTATTTGCTTTAACTGAAATTGCAGTTTTACATAATATAAGATCTAAAATATTTCTATATTATACCAGATCTGTCTATTTTTCTGAGATGTGGTATTGTACTATTTAGATTGTTTGGACTGTTGTCCTCATCTTTATTGTCATATTCATGATGTTTCAGCCATTGTATGCTCCAGACTTCTTCAGGGGATATATGTTGGAATTTTCAACCAAATAAATAATGGGTTGGTCTGAAATTCTAATGTATATCACCTGAAGAAGATTAGAGTGCACAATGTCTGAAACATTTTGGATATGACAATAAAGATGAGGACAACAATCCGAACAATCTAAATAGTGCAAATCATACCAGATGTTTTTCTTTATAAAGATGTCGATAAAAGTCAAAATATTTTCAAAAAGGAATTATAAATGAAAAGAATAAGGTTATTAGTAACAAGATAAAAGTAAAATACATGTAATACTTTATAAGAATAATATGCTATTCTTTGCAATGTTCTGGGAATTATTGGGATTATTGAAGATTTTATAAGTTTCATGGGACATTTTAGTAATATTTCAATTTTAGATTGCTAAAAATATATCCTTAATAACTTTTCAAACTATACATAATAATTTTGATGGATTTTTTTTTACCAAAACATTATAAAGTCTCAGTGATATAAACAATGATATCTGAAAATAATATAACAAGTAGAAGACTAAAAAAATCAATTAAACTTGCTTATTATCATGTTTTTACAACTCATTATTTTATATGGAAGTTAATGATGGACCATTACCTCACAGATGAATTGAGGCAAGAGAGATGTGGTTCTACAGAAGGATGCCGAGAATACCATGGATGGAACATGTGAACAATTAAAAAAAATTAAGTAAAATGGAAATAAAAATGACAATTATCATTAGAATCAGAAAGAGATAGTTGAAATTTCTGGAACACATGAGGAAAGAGGGCTTGGATAAATTGATACTAACAGGATATATTGAGGGCAAGAGAGAATCAATGAGAAACCTATCTAGCAATGTTGTACAAATGGGTGATAGTTCAGGGAATGGCAAAGATCATATAAAGGCAATCATTGCCCAGAGCTACAAAATATAAATATATATATATAAAACTAAAAATATATATATATATTAATAAATAATTCCCACAGCTTTTGAATTAATATTCTTTTCTCTTTTCCATTAAAATAATTTTTTTTCCTAATATGAAAGATAGATATAATTTATAACAATTTTATTTGAATAATTTTCCCAAGTATACAAAGACATTACATCATGACTGAAAATATATAAAAGACTATTAGTATCCATACACTCTTAATATCCATATACTTGTCTTGTTGCAAAAGCTGTTTAAACTACTAAAATAGGCTCAGCAGTTAAGCAGTGGCCCAAAATATAAGAAGTTTAGAAATATATTTTTGTCATTTCAAACATTGTATCTAAAGAAAGATTAATTTCCTTTTTCAACGTGTTTCATTAATAAAGATGTTAAATTTGTTAATAATTTTCAATGTTGAAGTGAAACTGAAACATTTAATATATCTGACAAATTTTACAAGTAAATGGTTATTGGCTAATTCTTCTTATTGAGTTGCTACACAACACCCATCCAGTGTTGCATGCAGAGTCTTGCCTGGGGGTGTTAAGGTTTCAAGATTGTTGAGTGTGCATGGATGTTCAAGATTGGGGTAAACTAAAAGATGTTCCATAGTTTGTGATTGCCTGCATTGTCAGCCGGGATCAACATCTGTGGCATATCTTCATTTCTGAAGGTTGGCTCTACAGCAACCAACAGCTGTTCAGAGGTGATTCAGGGAGGACCAGAAGGGTCAGGCATCACTGTATTCATGGGGAGGATTCCATAGGACTGAGAGAGAGAGAGAGAGCCTATGTTCCATGTTGTTATGGTGGCTGCACCACAGGAACAGACCCTGACTAGGATCTTTGTTGTTCAGTCATTCAACAGAATATAGAAAGCTCTGTTTTGATCTGACATTTACTGTTGGCTACTGCCAAGGTATGAAATTTGTGTTGCATTAATTTTTTTCAGTCAATGAACATTGATGTAAAAATCAGTACCTAGCCTGTCAGTTTTCATGAGTTGCACCCCTTGAACACTCGCGTAGCTAGAAAGGAGCCAAACTTACCTGGAAGAGCCAAGCAGCCATCTTTCGCTGGAAAATTGTGTGGACAATGAAGAAATTCAAATAACTCATTCTTCCATGAGTTATTCAAATTGCTTCATTTTCTCTTCTTCTCTTGTCCAAGTTCCTCGATTAAAATTTATATAGTCATTACCCAAACTCAAACAATGGCTATAAGCCCCAAACATAGTTTTAACTAACAACAAACCCTGTATCCCATAACTCATTAGAATCATAGGGGCATCACATGTACTACAGCCATAGTATCAGTGGCATGTCTAGGACAAGACTGCTTGACAGTCCATTCCTCTTCAAGCTGGTTTTGAATCTATTTTCCCTTTTCCTAGGCTAGTTGTCTTTTTATTTTGTTTTTACCAGCTTTTTAACACATAGATGGTAGGAGGGTGAGAAGAAATAGATTCATAGCTTTCCCAAGAGTATTTCTGTTAAAGTAAACACAATGAACCTGGCTGTAATTTGAACTCAGCTTACCAATTTTTTATTCCCAAGTGACTGACAAACATCCTGCATAGCTTTCTTAATTATTCATATTGCCTTGTTATTTGAGAAAATGTATTAGTAATGGTTAACATTTAACTTTTAGAACAATTTTTTTATTTAACTTCATGAACTATCTATTTTTTATTCCTGAAATTGTTTTTTGATTTCAAAGTCTAATTTGTAAAAAATAAGCTGACTGGAAATCTGTTGATAAATAGTATAATTTGCAGTAGGTGTACTACTATCTCATATATCATAAGGTTCTGTAATTAATAAATAAAAATAAAAAAAAACATGAGAGAAATCTGAGCATGGATTTTGAGAACATCTGAGTTTATAATTCACATTCAAATAATGAAAACTTTTCAGGAAAATTACAATGAATCTAGTAGCAAGTTTTCAACATTGGTGGCATACATATTGGTAAACCAAGTCATGTATGGCTTTAATAACAAGATTAGTGCAAAGACATTAGGGATGTCTCTTAGACAAAGCTGCCTTCATCCATTTTGATGGTGCATTCTCACTGGACTGCATCATTGGCTTCAGAATCTCTTGGGGGATCTTTTATGTCTTCTGTGTTCTTATCAGTCAATCACCTTCATTGCTTTGAAATTCTATCCCCTCATCTGCATCAATGAAGCTACCCTTCATTAAACTGATAGCTACAAGCACACCTATCAAATTTCCCAATGATTATCAGATGTTTGCATCTTGTTATGCCACTCCATACAACTTGAAAACCTAATTGTTCCATTCACTGACAACAAATCATCTTAAGACCATAGTCTAGTCTTGAAACACAAATTCTACTGGTGTTAGTTCTTCAAAATTGAACATCTTTTACTATATACCATGTCCCTTCAGGACATTGGCAATCATAGCTCTCCACAATTTCCTGTCCTTTGTAGCTCTTAATAAATTGTATCTTTTTTATCTCTCCTATACCCTGTTCAGCCATTTATTTACTTAAGCTCACTAGGCAGGGGTTGTGCATTGTTTTCATCTCCTCCTTTTGCCTTCAATTTGTCCTGTGAGTATCAAATTTTGCAAGTCCTCTTCCCTCATTATGTGTCATAGAAATTTCAACTCTCTCTTTCTGCTGCTAACTATTAGTTCCCTTTATGTTTCCATTTTCTCTAAAACAGATGTTCGGTTCATGGTATTCTCAGCATCCTTCTATAGAACCACATTTCTACATTATTCGGACTATTCTCCGAATCTTTGTCGCCATATTTATTACAACATTTCGGCCGTTGGACACTCCAGCCTTCTTCAGGTGGTTGGAATGTCAAACTGAACCCTTTATTTCGCTCACTGGGGTAGACTGTTCTAGTTCCACATGCAATGTTTAATGGATGTCAGTTATCTCCTGTTAATTCCCCTCTCCAAATTCTCCACTGCCTTAAGCACGTATTGAACTCACACTCTTTGGGTCCTGTCACTGGATCTAACCAATGCCTTTATCAACTGTGCCATGTGTCCTTGAGGACATCTGTGTATGAATTTCTGGGTATTATAAACCTAATGTCTTCAGCAAACGTTTTTTACCAGTGCTCATATTGCAATTTTTGCTGTTATCATTATGTTTTTACCAGAGCTCATATTGCAATTTTTTGTTGTTATTATCGCTTTTCTCTGGCAATCCTTTATTCCTGGTTCCCATAATGTATTCATTTCTATGCTTGGTCAGCTCAGGAGATTTTTGTGGCCTAGCATATATGCTGATTCCTTAAGTTTATGAATTTTCCAATGGTGTTCTTTGTCTATGATCTCAACCTGATCCTACAGTCTTTTCTTCATCTGTGAGGAGAATGTCCAGCATTCACTGCTATATAGGAGGACTGATATTTCATAACAGTTCAAATGTTTTTGCATAATCTATAAAACATAGATACAGTGGGAAAATTAAGTATTTCATCCCCTACTGATTTTCTGAGTTTGCCACCTTACAAAAATAGGAACGGTCTATAATTTTCAGGGTAGGTCTGTCTTAAAAGTGAGAGAGAGAATATAAAAAAAATTTGAGAAAATCACATTATATTAATTTTTGAACATTTATTTCTTTTTTTATTGAAAAATTAAGTATTTCACCCCATAGCAAAACATAACTCAGTATTTGGTGAAGGAACCCTTGTTCGGAAGCACAGCAGTCAGATGTTTCCTGAAGTTGGTTACCAAGTTTTTACAGATCTCAGGGGGGATTTTGGCCCACTCCTCTTTGCAGATACTTTCTAAATCCTTAAGCTTTGTAGGCTGTTGTTGGGCAACTCAAAGCTTCAGCTCCCTCCACAGATTATCTAAAGGATTAAGGTTTGGAGACTCACTAGGCACTCTATTACCTTAATATGCTACTTCTTTGTTGCCTTAGCCATATGCTTTTGGTCATTGTCATGCTGGAACACCCTTCCACAACCCATCTTCAGTGTCCTGGCTGAGGCAAGGAGGTTTTCACTCAAGATTTCCCTGTACTTGGCTCCATCCATCATTCCCTCAACCCGGTGTAGTCATCCTGTCCCCTTAGCAGAGAAACAGCCCCAAAGCATAATGTTTCCACCACCATGCTTTATGGTTGGGATAGAGTTCTTGGAGTCCAAGTCAGCTTTTTTTCCCCCCTCCAAACACAGCAAGTCGAGTTGATGCCAAAAAGCTCAATTTTAGTCTCATCTGACCAGAGCACTTTATCCCAAAATCATCCAGGTGCTCATTTAAAAACTTCTGACGGGCCTTTACATGTGCCTCCTTCAGTAGGGGTACCTTGCAAGCACTACATGATTTCAGTCCACTATGATGTAGTGTGTTACTAATCGTCATCTTGGTGACTGTCATCCCAGATTCCTTGAGATCATCAACAAGCTCTTGCCGCATAGTTCTGGGTTGTTTCCTCACCTTTCTCATCATCAGGTTCACTCCACATTGGGAAATCTTGTGTGAAGCTCACGACTGAGGGAGAATGATAGTCAATTGGTGTTTCTTCCATTTTCTTATTATCGCACTAATAGTTGACTTCTTCTCCCCTAGCTGCTTGCCAATCATCTTGTAGCCCATTCCAGTCTTGTGCAGGTATACAATTTTGTCCCAGATATCCTTAGAAAAATTCTTTCATCTTACCCATTGTGGAGAGATTAGATTCTGATTCATTGAAGGATTCTGTGAACTAGTGTCTTTTATATAGGTAATGAGTACTTGATTAGGAGTAACAATTGAGTAATAGGACTAGTCTATATGCCTCCTGGTCACATAACCGGTCTGCGGGGGCTGAATCATTGCTGGTTGGTAGGGGGTGAAATATTTATTTATTTATAAAAAAGAAATAAATGTTCAAAAATTAATATAATATGATTTTCTCAAATTTTTTTATATTCTATTTCTAACTCTCAAGATGGAACTATCCTGAAAATTATAGACCGTTCCTATTTTTGTAAGGTGACAATCTCAGAAAATCAGCATGGGATGAAATACTTATTTTCCCCACTGTATACATCTTTTGCATTTGTATTGTTCTTTCTGATATCATCCTGAGGATACTGATAGAAAAAAATAATCTATTTCTTGTCCAGTGCTCTAAGTACAACATTCTTCTAAAATATGCATTGACTATTCCCAACTCTAAGCTGCTTTGCATGATGACAATACTAAGATAGGTGAATATAGCATTCTTTAACAATATCTACTTCTATAGCTGAGAAAAGATGCAAAATTATCATCAGAGATGTTTCAACTTGAAGAGACATTGTAAATCTCATCTTCAGCATGGCTGCTCATTTCCAAACATGCTCATCTGCTCAGGCCTATTTATGTTTCTTCAACATCCATAGAGTCAAACTGCATTCGCTATGGCAACTATGCTGTGCAGACCTTAGTTACAGTTGAAGTGACACACGTTACTCATACCGTTTTGAATTTGAGGTTTCCTTCTCCTGTATTGGTTACTAACTACAGTTAGAGAGTGCAGTCTGCCTTGCTATTAAAACCATAGCTGGGAAGCGAAGTCAAATATATACATTTTCTAAGGCTATTTGTGTGAAAGTGAATGCAATGATCTTGACTGGAATTTAAACTTGGCTCTCCAATTTCTTGTCCTTTTTGGTTTGATTGGTTGTTTTGGGTTTTATGGAATATCAACCACTGTGGGTTATTTAATGCCAGAACCAGTATTTACTAAATATATCAAAAACGTATAGCTGCCAACATCATTGTTTCAAAAACGTATAGCTAGCAACATCATTGTTTCAAAAACGTATAGCTGGCAACATCATTGTTTCAAAAACGTATAGTTGGCAACATCATTGTTTCAAAAAAGTGTAGTTGACAACATCATTGTTTCAATGTGCTGGAAAAGACCTGGAAGTTCACTATTTTCCCATAACTGGGACCCCAACAGGTGCTACCACCCCAGGTCAGGGTGGACCTGGGAACACCAGCAATTAAGAGGTGGTTCCACGCTTCCTCAAAACCTCCTGATCAGAGGCCTTGCTGTTGGATGCAGTTTAACGTCGTACCCAGGACAATGTCCTTTTTGGGATGTGCAGTTGATGTAATGGTTAGATATTTCATTACCTGCACAACCCAACAGTACAACTCACATTATTAGAGAATCACAATCAGCTTGCACAACACCCTGTTGATAGGCAGGATCTGTAATTTCTCTTCCATACACAAATTTCTATTTCTGCCTCTAAAACTGGAAATGTGACTCATTTGACCAAATGACTTGACACAATGTCTTCTGTGTTCCAATGACAATGTTCCTGATCCCTGATGTGACACAATAACTGATGCCATTATATCAATAATGACACATTTAATGATTGATAACTGAAATAATCTATGAAATACAATGTATGCTATGAAAAATGTGTCGACTGATGGATTGAGTGATGCAAGTTAGAGGATATACTATTTGATACAATATTTCGCTTTATTGGATGGTTTCCATTCTTGTCTATCACAAGCAGTTCTCTCTTAAATCATCTTTAAAATTTGTCATTCCAGATATATTAAATGTTTTAGTTCCACTTGACAATTGAAAAATTATTAAAATGTTTAATGTCTTTATTAATGAATCTTATTTTCAAAATATATATTTAAATAGATGTAGGGGGTTAACAGAAAGAGAGTTAGGGAGATATTCTAAGTAGAGGAAAGTTTATAAATATTAATAAATACAGTATAAAGGGTTTTAGAAGGGTAAGGAAATGACTTAGAGTAGCTAAATAAGGTAAAATTCCACCATGGGAATTAGAATTAGTTTTTGTCTTTTTATATCGACATTTGAAGAGTTAGAGGGGATGGAAGTTGGGGAGTGATTTTGGGTAGCTAATTAAGGCAAGACGCTATTATGGAAATTTTAATTAGTTTTTATGCTGAAATTTAAATCAGAGGAACAGATTGGATTATATAGCAACGGATTTTTTACCCTACTATATATATATATATATATTGTGTATGCAATTTTTCATTAATGCATGTTTCATTAAATAATATAGACTAGTTTTGTCTATTTATTTTAAGTAAGTTCCTTTCATATTGTCTGATAAGCTTAATAATATTATCATTGAAAGACGAAAGGAAATCACTATATTGATACAATTCCGGAAAATCCTTGTTGACAACACAACTATACTTAAACATGAAAACAATAAACAAAAATTAAAAATTCTTGAAGCTATATACATAAAACAGTTGAAACCTAACCTGAACAAAATAAACTATGAAATCTCCACAAATATTCTTAAATGCCTATAATTTATAACAGAAACACTTAGTCTATACCAACGGCTCCCCATACTTAATACTTCTCGTTTTCATTCTTTGTCAGCTTTGATAATGGTTTATGTAAGTCAAAGGCTTAGATTAGATTTAAACATGTATCAATATGGAGATTTCCTTTCGTCTTTCAATGATTATATTATTAAGCTTATCAGACAATATGAAAGGACCATACTTAAAATAAGTAGACGAAACTTGTCTATATTATTTAATGAAATATGCATTAATATATATATATATATATATATATATATATGCCTGAGCAGATTTTTAGTCATTCTTTACATATGGTTTAGGATATTATATCTGTATCATCAGCATGTATATTGCAGATTTATCCCATAAATATAGCACGCCTTAAGAGTATATTTCTCCATATATATATATATATATATATATATATATATATATATATATATTCACATATCCCTTAAGGAACTGTGTTCCTGATCAACCCAAATTCATAATTAATTATATTGGATATCTACAACATGCCTATCAAGAAAACTCACATTACATCTTTCTGACCATAGCTCAATTAGGTCTCATTTAAATCCACAGGGTGACCTACCAAACTATATCCGCAACATACATGTTGATGATACAAATATAATAGCCTCAACCACATGTAAAAATTGGCTAAACATAATGGCAGCATTATTAATAAAAAAGAAAATACTCAATTATATCAACTATGAAAATGGCTACAATGAACTGACAGTGTTTGGAAAATAAAGCATTCCTATAAATCTAGATACATACGTAAAATATTCCATACCTTCAGTTAAAATTAAAAATAAAATCATCTTTGAAAATAATTACCTCAATTTTCAAGAACTAGTTCTTAATATTAAATTCATTGAAGGGTGGTAGAGGTGTCATAAGAGGTGCCTGATAGAAGCTTCATTTGATTCAATCCTGGTCAGATCATGTTGGGGGTCACCAAAACTTGTAACGGAAAACACAGACTTGTGATGTTTTAATCAGATGTGCCTGCCAACAATTTAAAAATAACTCAATGATCTAGCAGGTCAAGGTCAAGGACAACACAGAATGAGGAATTCAAATAAAATCAGCCAAAATTTATTATTGGCAAATAACAGTACAAATCAGAAAAGGAAATACAAATTGTTAAAGTTGAATAAAGTTCCATAGAAAACAATGGAACTCAAAATCTAAGAGTGAAAAATGTTCAGAGTAGATTGGACAAAAAGTTTATATGATGTCACTGATGAGAAGACTGTAATGATTAGCGATTTACATAAAGTCAGTATTGTATACACAGAAGAAGGTTGATGAAATGATGTGTATATTACTAACTAGAAGAGTTGATTCACACAAATTAGAAATGTTAATGGGCAGTAGGAAAGAAACCTCCATCAGTTAACATGTGCAGAAGAAGTCTAGACAAGGCAATGTTTGAAGATGATAAAGTGAGTCAATAGACATGCAGAGGAGAAATCTGGAACAGTCTATGTTTGAAGAAGGTAAACTGGTCAGCAGATACGCACAGGAGAATAGGAATAGTCAATTTTTAAAGAATTGTAAGCTGTGTGCGCAGGAAAGAATAACGTTCACCAATGATGATTGCTGAGCATAGAAAATGCTGATATGCTCCGAAGAAGATTGTTATGCAACAACTCTGATTGCTTTGGGAGTAAGATGCCAAAGAACTCAGCAGGAGATTGGTATGCAACAAGAAATGAATGCTATGCATAGTAGATGTTGGAAAAGTTTGGTTGTATGCAGAAGATATTGAGACCATTGATGAGCACAGAGAATCCTGGAAGAAATGGTCCCTGGCAGTGGGTGAAGGGATCATGGTCAAATCTTGAAGATACCGAAAACAAGATGATATGGCTGTGAGTGCAGGTACCATTGAGAAGCGTTGTAGACATTAGAATGAAAGGTAGAGAACTGAGAAGTGAAGGAGATAATGAAACAAGAGGTAGTGCAGTTACCATTGAGAAGTGCGGGAGATATTGAAATGAGAGGTTGTGCACTGGTCCAAGGGTTTTACAGAAATGGGATGCAAGGAGAAATAGATTATCAGCCATGAACTATATAATTTATGTCCAGAAAAAGGAATAAAATTATAAGAACATGAGAAAAATTAAATAAAAACTTACCCACAGTACCTTGTCAGCCATTTTCAGTGAAACTTGTATAAAAGAGGGACTGCTACCCAAATGCAAAATTATTTTAAAACCTAAAACTGAAAAAAAGCTAAACACAATATATTGGAAAATTTTTATTAAGATATCAAACAATAAATAAAATGAATATTTCTCAACAGACAAGCCATCATTGTCAATGCAAATTTCATGAAACCTTTGAAAAACATTTTACCATATCTCAGTTATTCAATATTTATTTATATTTCTGAGATGAGCTATTGTAATTATTTACACTATTTATTACATTGTTCAGACTGACGTTTTCATCTTCATTGCCACATTCACAATGTTTTGGCTCTTGTGGGCATTTCATTATTTACATCATCTATCTATCTATCTATCTATCTATCTATCTATCTATCTATCTATCAAAGAAGTAACAAGAAGAAAACTTTTTATACTGATGTGTTTGATTCCTTGAGGAACTTCAAGGCAAATGTATTAATTTTATTTAAAAAACTTTAATTATAAATACAAGAAATATATACACAGAAAATGTATTTTTAAGCAACTCACCCCAAGTAAGGGTGTGTGTGCCACTAGTACACAAGAGGCTACAGAGAGTGTAAGCAAGGGAAAAGACTGGATATAGGGGATTTGAGGAAAGGATAAAAAGAAGAAAGGAGGAGGATAAAAAGAAGAACGGGAATCAAGGCAACAGAAGATGTTGATTGACATTACATTTAAATTTTTGAAGATTATAGTTATCAAGGAAGCAAGTAAGAGGAAGGGAGTTCCACTGTTAGGAAGTGTGAGAGAAGAAGATGTTGGAGTAGAAGAGAATTTAACTGTTTTGACAGTAAAAGAGTGGGATCAAGATGCCAACCTAATAGCAGGCTTAAATTAATGCCGTAAGGGCACCGGTGAAAATAGCTCATCAGAGTAGATGCCATGAAAACATTTCTAGAAAAGACAGAGAGAATCCACATTACACCGGTGAGAAAGTGACTGGAGTCAAAACCCTAAGTCAGGACCAATCACATTGTATATCCGTCTTTTGATTTTGTCGTGAACCTCAAGATGAACAGCAGGAGCACCAGACCATATATGGCAACAGTATTCCATGCATGGAAGAATGGTAGATTTGTAGATTTGAAGGAAGGATTCAGATGAGAAAAATCTTCTGGCACGACACAGAGAACCAACTTTCCTTGCAGTATATGCAGCAACTGATTCAATGTAATTGTGCCACCTCAGGTCAGTGAAGAAGGCATAGTGAGGCATTCTCGTAGAGTTGAGCATCAACCATGCTGATAGGATTCAGGGAAGTTTATATATGGTGAGTAAATGACAGCAGTTTCATTTTGGATGCATTAAAATTCACAAGCCATTTCCTGCCTCATTCAACCACAGATTGGAGGTTGTTTTTGAGACCAAGGTCCAGGTTAACTTTGTTAGCAATGCCTTATTTACTATTGAGACAGGTGCAAATGGTAGTGTAGTCTGCATAGATGATGACATCAGGAAGATTATTGATGAAGATCAGAAACAGTGTAGGAACAAATATAGAACCTTGAGGAATATCAGCATTCAAATGGAAGGAACTGGAAGATCACTCATTCAGGACAACCTTCATTTCACAGTTAGAGAGGAATGAGTGGATTACATCAAATAATTGTCCTGTAATACCATATACCTGAAGCTTACCTAGAAGGCCAGCATGCCAAACCCTGTCAAATGCCTTTGATATATCTAGAGCAAAATCTCAAGCTTCCCTGTTATTATCAAGAGCTTGGTATACATATTCAATTATGGCTGTAAGCAAATCAACGGTAGACTGGACAAAGTGGAAACCATATTGTTTGTCAACGAGTAGATCGTGGGAGGTGAGGTGCATAAGTACTTCGGCAGTGATTAAAGCTTTGCAGACTTTGCTGAAGAGTGGTAGGAAACTGATAGGACAGTAGTTAGGTGAGTCACATATATTAGGTCATCCCATAAGTTCTGTCCGAATTTTAACTTTTTGTTAAAATGAACAAAATTTAAAGAGTATTTTATAATGTCTAATGGAGCTGAACATTATTTTTATGTTTAGATACATTTAAACTGATCAAATTTTATTTCAGAGAACAATAAAATTAAATTTTGTTTGATTAAAACCCTGCTAACATGGAAGTACCCAAGAATCATTTGAGGCACATAATGCTTTATGAGTTCAAGAAAGGAAACTCAGCAGCCGAAGCGGCTAGAAACATTCACTCAGTTTATGGAGAGGAATGTGTGAATGAAAGAACTTGCAGAAGATGGTTTGCAAAATTCAGAGGTGGAGATTTCACCCTTGAAGATGAAGATCGAACCAGACGTCCAGTTGAGTTTGATTAAAAACTTCTTGAAGCAGCCCTTGAAGAAAATCCTGGTTTATTAGTTGAGGAATTGGCAGTGGTTCTCAGTTCAAACCATACAACTGTTCATTGTCATCTTCAACAACTTGGAAATGTTCCAAAACTTGGAAAATAGATGCCTCATGAATTGTCTGAAAACAACCTCAAAAACCCGAGTTGACATCTGCTCTTCTTTCCATTCTCGCCAACTTGTTTCACCTTTTTTGGATAGACTTGTGACTGGCGACAAAAAATGGATCTTTTATCGAAATGTTAAGCATCATAGACAGTGGCTTGGTAAAGGGGAAGGACCCCAGGCACAGCTGAGAAGGGAACTTCATGGGCAAAAGGTTCTTTGTTCAATCTGGTGGGATTTCCAAGGAATAATCCACTTTGAATTCTTACCACCTAATGCAACAATTAATGCTCAAATATACTGTCAGCAATTAGAGTATTTGAACCGAGCTTTGAGGAAAAAAGCCCTGCTCTAGTGAATCAAAAATGGGAGATGTTTCATCAGGGCAATGCGCGACCACACACAGCAAGAATCACATCACAAAAAAACTTGGTTGGGAGAAAATTCCACATCCACCTTATTCTCCTGACCTTGCTCCTTCAGACTACCATTTGTTTTGTAGCTTACAGAATCATTTGGAAGAAACAGCTTTTGTAACACAGGAAGAGGTTAAAACTGTCATTTGTGAGTTCTTCAACTCAAAGCCAAAAGAATTTTACAGTAATGGAATTAGTAAGCTTGTTAATAGATGGAAGGAAGTCATAGATAATCAGGGAAAATACATTGTTGACTGAATCTGTAATTAAATGTAACATTTGGTCACTTGTTTTCTTTATTCAAAATTCGGACAGAACTTATGGGATGACCTGAGATATATATATATATATATATATATATATATATATATATATATATATATATACACATATATATATATATATATATATATATATATATATATAAAGTGTATTTGGGCAGCAATCTCTCTTTTATACAAGTTCCATTAAAAACGACTGGCAAGGTACTGTGGATAAATCCTCTATTTAATTTTTCTTGTGTTCTTATTAATTTCTTCATTTCTGATTATAAATGATTTTATTTTTACTTTTTCAGTTAAAAGCCAAATAATATAATCCTTCTTGAGAATGGCTAAAAGTATGTCCAAAACGTTGGACATACAAAACATTTGGACAATTTTTCTATATCCAGAAAAGAAGAAAATTTTTAGAACACATGCAAAATAAAAAAAAATAAACTGCAGTACATTGTCAGTCTTTTTTAATGAAATTTGTACTCACAAAAATTATATATACACAATATATATATATATATATATATATATATATATATATATATATATATATGAATATGAGGGGCATTCAAAACGTTCATGGAATAATGGAATTAACAGCAAACATTTTTTAAGTATAAGCTGTATTTTCTTCACATAAACTCCATCAATGTCAAGTTACTTCTATAAGTAATAATACCAGCCAATTTAAACAATTGATGCAGAACTGATTGTCCTGAGAATTTAACCATGTCAAAAAAGCCTTTTTTCCATCATTAATGGTCTAAAATTGGTACCTTTCAAAGAACCTTGTTGGTTAGGCAATAAGAAAATGTCAAAAGGTGTTAAATCAGGATTATAAGGTGACTGCATAATGATTTGGCCTCAAAATTCTTGAAATGTTCCCATTGTCTGATGAGAGGAATTGGCAGAGGAATTGTCATGGTGGAAAATGATTCTCTGGTGAAACTTTCCATGGTGTCTTTTTGGCTAAACCTTTAGCTAATTTTCTTAAAACACTTTCATAATAAGCAGATGTTGCTGTATTTTTCTACTCAACTAGTAAATTGCCTTCAACCTCCCAGAAAATGGTTGCCATAACCTTTCTTCCTGACCAACTTGCTTTTGCTTTGACTGGTCCTATTCCACATTTAAGTAACATTTCTTTGACTCAACTTTGTCTTCAGTAGTATACTAGTAAAGCCAAGCTTCATCTCTAGTTACAATTCAGTTCAGAATGCCTTCACTATTTTGATTTCATTTATTTAAAATCTCCATTGAATCTCTACACTTCTCTGTTGCTGATCTGTGCACAACTGAATGAATGTTTACATGACTTTAAATTCTCAGATAAAATTGTGTGGGCTGAACAAGAGGAAATAGCATCAGGTATTATTTTTGTTGTTAATTGTCTGTTGCCCTCAATAAAAGATCAAATTGCATTGCTTTTCTACTTACATGGTCTATTGTTAGTCATCTTGAACTTCGTCATGTATGTCTTCGAAATTCAGTTATCCCTTTTGTAAATGTTTGAGGGAATTATCTCTACAAACCTTTCTTAAAGCACACATAATGTCCTCAGTCTCCCAACTAAGCTTTACTTAATGTTGTTCTTGCATTTAAACAGGATTTTTCTGCTCTAAAAGAATTATTTTTAATTGGTATAAACTACAATTACCTTGAAATAGATCTGGTTATTACACATAATCCCAAGTTTACTTTGCTGCAAACAGATAACAAAATATTTTCATACTTTTCTTATCACATGCTTTGCCATGTCTGTTCTGAATATATTATATATATATATATATATATATATATATGTATTGAGCCCTGTTTTTTAAAAATAAAAACAAAAATACTAAAGAACTTTGAATTATTAAACTAACGTGTTCTTTCCTATTTTTCTGTATATTTGCACCCCCCCATATATATATATATATATATATCTATATATATATATATATATATATATATATATATATATATATATATATATCCACAGACAGACTGTTTTGTTGTATTACAGCTCCTCAGTGTGGCTAGAGGTCCAATTGCTTCAACCTGGCATCAAAACCAGACTGATTTGACATCAGTCAGATATCTTACCTCTAGGCCATCATCCCTTTCTCTAGAGAGCTCAACCAGATTTCTGGGAGCATATACATGGGCATCCACAGACAGACTGCTTTGCTGTATCACAGCTCTTCAGTGTGCTTAGACGTCCGATTACATCGAGCCGTGATTGAAATCCAACTGACATCAATCAAATATCTTACATCTAGGCCATCGTCCCATGGCAGAAAGGAAGGGAATTTTAACCTTTTTCTCTATATGAAATACACCAGTGGCTCAGAGAACTCAATTTACTTGAAGAGTAATGTTTCAATAATAAGTGCAATATATAATATATATGATATAAAATAATATATACATATATAATTGCGTATTTGGGCAGCAATCCCTCTTTTATGTAAATTTCATTGAAGATGACTGACAAGGCACTGCTATTAGGCCTTTTATTAAATTTTTCTTGCATTATACAAGTATTTCTTTTCTGTATATTTTTACACTTTATGTCCAATGAAACTTGTGTGTGTACATGTATATATGATATATATATATATATATATATATATATATATATATATATATATATATATTATAATTTTTTCATATAGACAAAAACAATTTACTCACTACAAAGATGCACCCTCCTTTTGATGCATTTAGATGCACCTTGGCTGGTGAGAACAAAAATTCTCACCAGTTGAGGTGCAACTAAATGCAATGAAACTAAGTTGCATTTTTGTAGTGAGTAAATTGTTTTTATCTATATGAAAAAAATTACAATAAATAATTATTGCTCTACTATCAGTATTGAGCCCTCTTTTGAATTAATGCTGTGAACATTAGAATTTATATATTATTTTCAATCTCATTACATTCATATATATATATATATATATATATATATATATATATATATATATATATATATATATGTATGTATGTATGTATGTATGTATGTATGTATGTATTATGAAATGGATTAATTCCGACAATTATTTAATATATTTTCTGTTTATGCATTATTTTTATAGATATAATTTATTTAAGTAAATGCTCCATTTTTTAATTAAACAGTATTAATTATCTTTGCCCACCTGAATGTTCGAGAAATTTCATAGAATATATGCACTCCCTGACAGGAAACAAACCAGTAACCATGATGGGAACCTTCATTTGATCTGGCATGCTGTTAACTATTCAGCCACAAAGAAGCATCTGGTTAGCAAAGTTCAAATTAATGTTTATAAATTATATATATAATATATAGATATATATATAGAAAGAAAGATAGAGAGACTGTGTGTGTGTTAAACAACATTCACTGGTCATAAAATCCAGTATGAAAATAGTTTATACTTGTAATCTTTACAAGTTTGCATATATTTAGGTAGAGGTATTTCTAATATATACACCTGATTCTTTAAATTTACGAAGACTCTTACATGCAAACAACCACAAGTTATAATTCTCTAGTTATTTCTATTGACCATTTCAAAATGGCCCTTGGTTGAATATCTTGATAACATTTCAAAAATAGAGCTAAGCCACTTTCATTGACTACGGATACTGCAATATCTATTCCTTCTGTCCTTCATTCAACAATTGCCAAAATAACTCTGAATTCTTTTAGGCAAATAATCATTGCTCCTCTTTGCAAATAAAGATAGTGATGTCTGACATTAAATACAGAATATTCTGAGATGAGTTTACAACTGAACTTCTACTTACCTCTTTCTTTCCCTTTTTAAATCCAGTCATCATTTGTACAGAAAATGTTTGTAATGCATCATTATGCAAACTAGAAGATTATGTCCCTTTTATGGTATATCATACTAAGTCTGACGACTATTTAACTGATAAGACTTCTCACTTGTAGGTATGCTTGTGGAATAAGAAACCATGGTCAAATACAAAATAAGTAACAGAACTGCACAACAAACAAAACTGACAAAGTTTGTGATAAGCAATAATAATATAAAGTAAACAAAATTCAGGCAATCGAATATTGTGTTCTGACTTCAAGACAAGACAGAACGGGACTGAGTCAGATGAAACAGCAAACCAGCCTATTTAAATTGGCTAGGAAAAAATCCCAGCATGCATGTGTCTATAAAAGGGGAGAGGAAAGTGTTTTTCAATCATTCCTAGAAGTCTGAAACCAACAATGCTTATAGGATAATTTCCTGCCTACACAGTGCTCTGATTTCAAGAAAATACAGACCAGGACTGAATCAGATGAAACAGTAAACTAGCCTATTTAAATTGGCTAGGAAAAAATCCCAGCATGCACGTGTCTATAAAAGAGGAGAGGAAAGTGTTTTTCAATCATTCCTAGCAGTCTGAAACCAACAATGCTTATAGGATAATTTCCTACCCTGCTAAAGAAACTGAGGAGACAAAGCCAAATCAATATAAACAATAGTAAAAAGTCTGTGACAAGTTAGTAGCTGCACACAATTGTAGGAAATTAAGTTATCTTTAGTATAAAAGACATATGATGTAAGAAAAGATAACACATGCTGCAAATGATATATATTAGTTTCTATCCTATTTTTTTTCAGCATAATCTTCTCCATTTCATTTAAATGTTATAAAATATATTAGTGCAAACAATTTTTTTCTCAGTATGTCTAATTTATTACCCACCATAATTATTTCTTTATTAGGACATAAGGTGTAGAAAACTAACTTTGAACTTGGAACTGGGTACCAAGTGTTAACAAGAAAATAACTTTTGAACGAACAACTCACTCTTACCTAAAAGACAAATTACTCCAAAAATATACTTTAAATGACTTTACCTCCAGATAAATGCAAATAATCACAGATTTTTACATTTGAAATGCCTAAATGTAACCGTATGTTTTATGCTAAATTTCTTTTCTTGCACTTCTTGCTTGTGGAACTCTCTTCTGTTCCGATTTCTTGATTTCCAGTCAACTTCAATCTTCAAAAATTTAAATGCAATGCCAATTGTTATCTTCTGCCTTCTTAATTTCTCTTCTATTATTGTTCTCTCTCCGTAATATTTTTCTTCATATTTTATGTCCTTTCACACTCAGTAACCCCGTGTAACTTGGTGCATCTTAACAATTCAACAGTAAAATGATGAGCTGCTAATCTAGTACAATGCTTAAATTCTTGAAGTCAAGGTCCTAAAGATGAAAGCTAATCCGAAAATGGCCATGAAAGTATTTATAGTAAAGGCACAGGAAAGCTGGATTATCGTACAGAGAAAGTGACTGAAACTGAGATGCCAAGTCAGGACCAATAAAATTGCAGATTCTTCTTTGGATTTTGTCAAGAATTTCTAGATACATAGCAGAAGCATCAGACCAGATGTGGCAACAATATTCAATGCATGGACGGATAGTAGACTTATGAAGTTGCAAAACATTCTGGTTAGAATAATTGTCTCAGTTCAGTCATGTGCCATGCAGGATACATGCTTAGGCAATCATGTATCTTTTGATACATGACTGACGAGGCAGATTTTTTCGCACAGTAGGTTGCCATTTCTTTCTGCTGTAGATCAGTTGCCATCCAAGGCTATAGAACCCACTCTGTCCTGCTATTTACCCATAGCTGGAAGGAGAAGAAGAGGATTCATACCTTTCCCAAGGGTATTAGCACATAAGTGAATGCAATGGATTTGACTGGATTTTGAGCTTGACTCTCCGATTCCTCAATTCTAGCCGCTATCCATTACTCCACTGTGCCTTCTAGCATGATATAATGAACCAACATTCTTAGCAGTAGACATAGCAGTTAACACATTTTAATCGTTTCAATTGATATTAATGGAAAACGTTAGACTGAGGAGGTGCATTGAGTTACTTTTGTGGAAACGAGAAAAGATTATTAAAAGAGAGTGGCTTTTGTTTTGGAGACATTAAAATTAATAAACCATTTTTTTGCCCCAGTTTACAACAGAGTGGAGGTCATTTTCACTATCAACTACCAATTTGACTTTATCAAATTTTATCAGGCTTAACATTAAGATAGGAGTAAATATTTATTCTTGACAAAGATACAGATGACATCAGAAAAAGTCGTTGATAAAAATGAGGAACAAAGTAGGTCTGAGGATAGAGCCCTGGGGACAACCACATTTATATAGAATGATCTAGAAGAGTGACCATTCAAGTTAATCTTCATTTGCTATATAGCTTTGTTATTTAAATTCACTTTTAATGTAGAAATCACTTATCTAAGAAGATCCAACACAAATACTTCTAATTTAAATAAAATATGAATTATATCTCTAATATTATCATTAACTATATAATATAGCTATTTAGACAAAGCCAAGGCCACTGTATTAATAGGTCCTTGACAAAATCCAGAGATGAATATGCAAGATGATAGGTCCTGATCTGGTATCTAGACTACAATAGGTTTCCCACAGATGTGCTGTGGCCTCCCTCGGTCTCTTCTACAAATATTTTCACGGCAACTGTTCCAATGAGCTACTTTCGCTGGTTCCTGGATTACATGAATTTAAACAAGCTACCAGGCTGGCATCTTGGTCCCACCCTTTCACTGTCAAAACGGTTAAATGTAAGTGTTTCTTCTTCTCAAACAGCTTCTTCTCCTGCACTTCTCGTCTGTGAAACTCCCTTCCCCTTACTTGCTTCTCCATTGACTATAATCTTCAAATATTCAAGTGTAATGTCAATCGACATCTGACACCCTGAGCTTGTTTCCCGTCCTATTGAATCCTTTCCTCAAACACACCTCTTTACTTGTGCTCTCAATCCTCTGTAACCTCTTGTGTGCCAGTGGCACTCCTGCCTTGCTTGGAGTGAAGTGCCTTTAAAAAAAAAATTACAAATTGTGCCATGTTGGATAAACACAACTCAAAATTGATTAGATTCCTTTACTGATTTAATTCATAATGGATAGATCAATGCAGAATGTTTCTTAATTCTTAATTTCAAATACTTTTAATGAGAAAAAGCTCAATAGAACTTTGTAATGGCAGTTAGGGGTCAACAGAAATTTGGTCACATGTCGGAATAACATTCTGCAAACATGATTAGCTTTTCTGAGGTCAGTTTTAACAGCTGACCAAACACATGATAAAAAAACAAAAAAAAAACTTTTGTAAAGTTTGCAAAGTTGCTTTTCTGATTCCCTTTGGATATTAGCAATACATTTGCTTTTTTTGTTGTTTTAGTCACAGAAAGTCCATCTCAGTTGGAAATTTTTTATCAGAAAGAAATATAAATGCACAGACATATGGCTTCAGACTTCTGACGTTAGCCAGTGTATAAACGTCAATTCAAAGGTAATTGCATTGTTATATCTTCAGCACAAAGAACAACAGAACGGCAAAATAATATTCTGCTTAGCATTCTGAGGGAAGCTCTGGAACAAAGAAAGAAAATAGTGCCTCTTAGCAATGAAACCATTTTTTCTTCATTTCTCTATCTGACCCCCACCCTGCAACTCGACCTGTTTTCCTTTCAACATTTTTGTTCTGATTTTTTGATTCAAGCAAATAAACAAAAAGACAAAAAGGGTAGAATGTATCAGGACCTGCTAAAAAGATAAAGACAAAGCATCAATTTTTTTTCTTTTTTGTTTTTTTAAAGAAAAAATTACACAAAGTGAAGGACAAGTTTGTGATAAAGTAGACAGCAGGATAAAAGAAATTGTGGTGCCAGACCAAAGAGGCCACTTTTGAGTTTTAAAATAATTTTCAAAATAGTTGAATGAATGCAAATCAAAATAAAGATGATAAAAACATTATTCCTGGAGCAAATTTCAATATAAAATAGCAAAATAAAAATAAACTGAACTAATGAAATATTGACATGACTTGAACTTTATACAGTAGGAAAAGTTAATAAAAACAAAAATACATTAAAACAAGTTTTCATAAAGTTATTTACATATGCTTTTCTTTTTTTCATGAGGTGACATTTAGTAACAGTAAAATATTCTGTTGAATATCATTATTTTGAAACTTATTTGACAAAGATGGTTGGAGAATAGTTTGAATAAAAATGTACATAATGACATCCAAACTAAGCATTCAGACACTAAATGTTTCTCTTCTCTTTCACATTTTTATATATGCAATTGTTTGTGTGTGCATATATATATATATATATATATATATATATATATATATATATATATATATTAATAATAATAATAATAATAATAATAATGGACTCTCCCGTCGGTTTCGACGTATGAGGATCTGACAGCTTAGTTGATTCAGTTATTAAATTTTGTGCCATAATCTTAAGTGGCATTTAAGACCCACTAGTGATTTACAAAGGAGGCCACATATGGCGCAAGTCTGAGGATTGTGAGATGAGATCACTGTTAGATTGGCTGACCTTTTAGATCTTGTTCTCACTTCTTAAAGATGATTCAGACAAGTAGATTGAAAACTGCTGAGTCCACTAAAACTTGTTGATCTCTATTCTACCTGCTCCAAGGCTAAGTGCTCAAGGGTGTTATGTGGTATATTGACTGCTGACAAGTTGCTTTCAGCTTGTCTTTGTATCTTAGCCATGGGCATCCTACATTCCTGTAACCCTGATCTAACTGGCTGTACTTAGGATCTTGGGTATCCTGTCATCAGACATTATCTAGACATGACCAGTCCACCGTAACTGAGACTCTATGAGAAAAGTCTCGATTCCTCCAATATTACACCTGTTAAACATGTCTACATTAGATGTCCTATCTTGAAGGCTAACTCCAGAGATTGCACACAGGCAGCTTTTATGGAAAACATCTGAGCCATACAAAAGGATGGCAAGTACAACAGCTCTGTAAACCCAAATTTCTGTATCCAGTTGAATACCCCGCTCATTCCACAAGCGATGGCAAAGTTTGCCGAAAGCACTGGTAGCTTTAGCAATCCGATGCATGATTTCATCATCTAAAGTTCCACTGTAATTGACTTTGCTACCAAGATAGGTGAAAGACTTTACATAGTTCAGGGCTTTGTCTTCTACTTTCAATGGTCTCTCTGGAAATTTGTAGACTGGTGGGTTTTTGTTTCTCACCACAGAATTGCTTCAGAGTAGGACAAGGTTGGTGCACTACTTCAGTTTTCTTTATGCTAAGTGTAAGACCAAAGGCTTTACATGCAGCAGAGAAAAGATTTATTAGATGTTGGGCCTCCTCAAAGGATGTTGCAACAAGAGCAGCAGCATCAGCAAACAACAAATCATGAATAATTTGCATACGAAGGTGGGTATTGGCTTTGAAGCGCTGATGATTGAAGAGACCACCAGTTGTTCGAAACTGAAACTTGACACCACTCTCTGTGTCTGCAAATGCATATTTCAGCATCACCTATAAGAAAAGGGCAAAAAGGACAGGGGCCATGACACAAACTTTCTTTGTGCCATTTGTGACATCAAAGGATTCTGACATCATACCATCAGACACGATATTAGCTTTCATTCCTTCATGAAAGGACCGTTAGCATGTTTTTAGGGATGCCGAGTTTCCTCAAGACTTGCCAAAGAGCCTCTCGATTCACAGTGTCAAAGGCCTAAGGAAAGGTAAGGAAAGCAGTGAACTAGCAAGGTCTGACTTGATGGCAAAGCCAACACCAGACTGGCGTGGCTCTTTCTCAGTCTTGCCAATCCATAAAAATATGCCTATCCGCCTTTTTCTTCCCTAAGCAAGATGTGTTTCACTAATGGCTGCTATGGTGATATTATATTTCTTAAACTAAGAGCTGTTTTATGCTCTGGTGCAGAATCATTGTCCTGAAGAGTGCGAATATTCCAGGATCCAAAATGAAAATTCTTATATTTATTCTGATATTCCTTTGCTGTTTCGACTGCTTTATTGGATAACCAGACAGCTGCAGCAGGCTGCCAAGTCACTGTATGCAAGCAATGTTTAGGGGTCCTTTTATCACCCCTGCCCATAATAGGGAAAGCAGAGCAATTCTAAGTAGGGCTGCTTTGTCACCGATAGAGGACACTAACATCACAATTGCTCATGGGTTTGTGAAAGAACGGCCATCACCCATAGGTCTGACTCTGTGTAGAGCTCCAGCTAGAGCCTTCCAGTAATATCCTTTACCTGGCCCCATCACCTTCACTCTCTCGCCAGCGGACCTTGCAAGTGAACTGTGTGGATAAGAACGAATCAAGGTAAACTGCCAGAAAACCCACACAAATGATTTGATTAAAGTGGTGAAGGCTTGTGCAGAACCATCCACACTTTTCAGAAATATTGATACACTCAGTCGGTGCAAATAAATGCCACAGACGAAGCAGACAATAGACCTCATGTCTTGGGTATGACGATAAACTATATCCGGCAGCAAGTCTTTTCATCGGGAGATTGGAGGATTTGAGGAGCGTGGAACCACCTTTTAATTGCTGTTGTTCACAGGTCCACCCTGACCTGGGGTGGTAGCACCTGTTAGGGCCCCAGCTATGGGCAAATAGTGTCTACCAGGGCTGACCAAGCTCTTTACTGTTATAGAACATGATTGGTCTAGGAGATGGAAAACTCTTACACAAAAAGCCTGAGGTATATATAATTCTAATGTTGAAACAAGATGTTCAGTTTTGTAGTGGGTATGTGCATGTTCTAATGTAACACTGCATAATAAATATATGTGTGTGTGTGTGGGTATATATATATATATATATAAATATATATATGAGAAATATTTATTTGTGGGTTTGTCCATTTCATAATATATATATATGAAAATATTAAATAAAGAACAAAGTAGAAAGTGAATCTCAATCTAAAATGTTTCATCTTTATTAAGTCTTTAGCAGAGATTGAGAATAGAAATAAAAAAGCAAAGAGACAGCGTATTGGTATGTTATGATTTTTGTTAGTTTTCATTGGTCAGACAAGTGTATAAATGCAATAGATAATATGCTTAGTATCTTTACTGGCTGAATCTATAAATTTATGTTGTCTTTCTACATACAAAAGACCTGAAAATATGACCTTTTCTGAACTGATGACACAATTCCAGTCTACTAGCAATATTCTCTGTTGAATATGATATTCAGTAACTGATGCTATGGTGTCAAGAATTGTTTCCTTGTTGCTTGATAACTAAAAGAGTATATGAAATAGCGTACACTGGATGATTGGTTAAGTGAATTGGAAAGTGATTTGATGCAGTTTTCTCAGCCTTAGTGGGCTACAATCCTCCCGCAGCCTCATTTTTTTATCATGCTTGAACAACCATAATTTTTAGTGGTTTTAGAGCACTCCATCTCTGTGGCCAAACAATCAACTTGCAGTCAAGCAGTATTAAATGCTGCACTCATGTCATGGCAATATATGTAATGCAGTCAGTGAAACACTACTTTTTACTGACTGCATTACATATATAGCATCTAGCTGAATATAAGAAGTGGGAAAGGTGTAAACATCCAGCTCAGTACTGTATGAATTTTTAGCATGTTATTTTAATTTTTTTTATCTATGTCAGCAATTTTTTTTTTTTTAGAAATCCGATTGGGTTCATATATTTATTAATAAGTAGTTTTAAAACAGCTGGTGAAGTGCCTCTTTAATATATATAGACTAACTGCAACCAACCCTAAGTGTGGAATAAGCAGATGATGATTGCAACAGATCTCAACAGTTGAACCAGAAGAGGGTTACATATGACGGATATGCTACAGAAGGCACAATTCAAAATTATAACAAAGTCAGTGGCAGTCCATTGCAGTTTCATAAATAGATTCTGCAAGTCTCATTCCATATGTGATACAGAGAAAGGTCATGACATCAAGTGTGTGGGCCACTTCCTGGCAAGTTCAGTTTCTTCTTAAACAAATTCATGCCATTTTGTTCTATTCTCATATACTTGGCTGATTGCATAATAAACACGCTTCAAAGATTTCCCAAATATTGGGTAAAAGTATAACATTAAGAATATTTTATCAACCTAATATATACAGTACACTACACAACCATATTTGAAGCAAAAATGTTCGGGTAATTTATTATTCTAATCTTTGAATGAACCAACCATGAATTTGATCTGAGCATAGGTTATACTCATAGATGCCCTTACAAATTTCAAAAAAGAAAACGTTAAAAATAAATATTTAGATCAGAAGTATTAATCAGTTAATTAGTAATATATTCTATGAAACTTACTATGAAATTGCTAATTTTATTGTATTCTTGGAAATTTTTATAGAAAATGTTATTGTTAATACTTGGTTGCAGCAACATAAGAGTTAATTTCAGAGGAAAAATTCTATCTGACAATGCTTTTAAACAAATGATGCAAAAATTCATCAGGTGCACCATTCCAACTGCAGTTATGGCATTTGGTAAAATATTTCTACATATACATGGATTTGATATATTTATATACAGATATATATTCAGAGCCATCCCAATGAGAAAAATGTGCTTTCTTTAATAGGTTTTTTCAGAACTTAACCTTTCAGGCTGGTCTTTATGGCCAAACTGATAGAGGCACACTTTGTCTCAAAAAAGTGGTTTGTCATATGAAAAAAATAGATGCAGGATCGTTTCTTGTTGGAGGCACAATTTTTCTTTAGCAGGACTTGTCAATTTAGGCAGGTTGTTATTAATTTCATTGGTTAATAGAATTAAAAAAATCAGAGATGGAAACATGTGTACCGACTAAATATAATGTTTATAGTAATAACTGAATTTGGTGTAACATAGAAAAGAAGAGAAAAGTTGCGAATATGGCAACAAAGATGAACACAACATTCAGAACAATGTAAATAGTGTAAAAGAAGAGAAATAAATGTATTTATGGGATTAAACAACTGAATCCATTGCTAGGTCAGCTACTAAGAAAGTTGGTTCACTGTGTCACACAAATCATTCTCCAGAATCTATCTTGCATGTCTATAAGTCTACCATTCATCCATGCTTAGAATATAGCTGCCACATAGTGTCCAGTGCCCCTGCTATTCACCTTGAGCTTATTGATAAAATCCAAAGAAGAATCAGCAATATTATGGGTTCTGTTCTGGTGGTTTGCCTTCAGTCCCTTTCCCACCACCATGAGATTGCCTCTCTGTCTGTTTTATAAATACTTTCATGGTAATGTTCGGATGGGCTCTTTGCTATGGTACTTTCTTTTAATTTAAGCACAGTACTAGACTAACATTGAGATCTCATCAATTTACAGCTCATTAGATGTAACTGTAAATTCTATGTTAGCAGTTTCTTTTCTCACACTTCTCGCTTGTGGAACCCCCTTCCAGCTCCATGCTTTCCAACCAACTTTAACCAGCAAAAAAATTAAATGCAGTGTCAATCGTTGTCTATTGTCCTCCTGATTATTCTTTTCTCTTTCTGCTCATTAGTAAAGTACCTGTTCATAATTCTTCTACACCCTGTAACCCCTTGTGTCTTAGTGGCTTTACTGCCTTGCTTGGGGTGAAATCAATTAAAAAAAATGTCTTGGATGTGTTATTGTGGCCACATGTTTTTTTTCTGAAGGAAATAGCACAGCATATTTATGCTACATGTGGTTCAGCATGCAACATGTGATATGCCTAGCAATTAAAATGGTAAATGAGACATGTCTTGTCATTACAACATTCTGAAGAGAGAAAAAATAGAGAGGCTTTGAGTCCTTTCCTTGTATAGTGTTATATACAATGTCACCTAGAAGGTGTTAACAGAAGTTCCCCCGGTAGTAGCCATCTTACACTACTAAGATGGCGGTTTTGATTTCCTGCATTGTATTAAATTGCTTTCCACTTTCAAAAAACATCCATACTCACCATTCTCATACATTCTGGTTAGACCAAATCTTTTGTACCTTGTTCTTCAAGAAATTGTTAAATAATTCTTCCACAATGAGTAGTAGCATTATCTGCTGATATATGAACTGTTGTCCGTTGATTTGAACAACTTCTTAGCATTTTCATCTATCCTGATGCACGTAGCAACCTGTCAAGAAACTTGACTGCCATCTTGACAATATGTCCTACAACAGCCCAAATCATGAGTCCACAAATGTATGTGCTTTAAAAAAAGTTTCCCTTTACTAATTGTTGGTAATGTCCAGTATTAAGGCTCTTCAGCAGAATCTTTTCATAAATGCAAATAGATGACATATTTTCTCAGTGATTTACTTTCCTCTTTAACTTCTAAATATACAAATCCATATCAGTCAGTTATGTACCATGCATGATACATGCATCTTTTGATATATGACTGACGAGGAAGATTCTTTCCCACAGTAGGTTGCCATTTCTTTCTGCAGTAGGCCAGTTGCTATCCAAGGCTATAGAACCTGGTTTGCTCAGCTGATGGGAGAAGAAGAGTCATACCTTTCCCAAGGGTATTAGTACATAAGTGAATGTAATGAATTAGACTGGAATTTGACCATGCTCTCTAATTCTTCAATCCAAGCTGCTATCCATTATTTCACCGTGTCTCCTACAGTCAGTTATGTGCCATGCATGATACACACTGAAGTGATCATATATCTTTTGATACATGACTGACAAGGCAGATTTTTTCCCACAGTAGATTGCCATTTCTTTCTGCAGTAGACCAGTTGCCATCTAAGGCTATAGAACTCTGGTCTGTCCTGCTATTTACTGATAGATGGGGGGGGGGAGAAGAAGAGGATTCATACCCTTCCCAAGGGTATTAGCACGTACGTAAATATAATGTATTCAAACAGAATTTGCACTCTGTCCTCTTATTCCTCAATCAGTGCCATTATCCCTTACTCCATTGTGCCTCCACAGACCCATATTATATTACTGTAAAAGTAGCCTAAATACAACAATAATGTCTTAGACTCTTTCAAGTACTTACCTTGGAACCTTACATACTTATTCATGTTCCTTTCCACTTCTCAAAACCAAAGTTCTCTTTAAGGATTGTCATCAGCTGCTACGTCATGTTTTTGTCAATCCCATCCACGGTATCTCTTTCAATAGATATTTTAACTTTGAGAAAAGCCAGAAATTACAAATCTAGATTGAAATGGATGCTGACAAACCAAAGTGATGTGACCTTTGACCAAATTATCCTACATAAGGTCTGAAGAATGGGTTCATGGGATATTCAAAATGGCTGGACAAATCTGATATATGAAGAAAACTTTTATGAATTATATAATGAGCCCTTAAGAAATGAAAACTTACAAGTAATTATTGTCAAAATAAAATATTAACACTTTTCAAACCTGAAGAAGATTTTTTCTGGCAAAAATACAGTAGTATCAGTCTGTCCTAATCATTTATATATTCACAATAAATAATGTATATTTCAGTTTAACTCTTAAAATGTTTATGTTTAGATCATCAGAAGTTAATAACATTACCTCCCCCTTTATTGTGAATCTTTCTCTGTAAATAATGGATCTCTGAGAAAAATCCGAATTCAAGATTTTTTCATGGTCGTTTTCAGAAATCTTTTTTAGAAAATAACTGGCTGACA
>OZ038488.1:33049368-33184368 GCA_964036315.1 Acanthosepion esculentum
AGATCTTAAAGGGAGGTAACTGATGATTTATCAGTACAGTCAGGTCTTAGCTGTGACATCTTAGATCTTAAGGGGAGGTAATTGATAATTTATTAGTACAGTCAGGTCTTAGCTGTGAAAGTCAGAACTGGTGGAATAAAATTAAAATAAAGAAGCTATCATTTTTTTTTTTCAAATATGGTTGCATAGTCAATTTTGCTTCCAAATTATTACTACAGCATTATTATTTCCTAAGTATCATTAATGTGCACATTTCATGAGCAATTAAAACTTACACTCATGAAACTAGGGTTAAAATCTTACCATGACCAATTTGTCATGTTCAACTTGATTATATCAGATTGATGAGATTATCCTAGTGTGCGGTACTTTTGGGAAATGCCTGAAAACCATATTGACTTTTATCTAGAATACAGTTTCTTTTCTCACACTTGCTTGTGGAATTCTCTTCTGGCTCCATGTTTTCCAGTCAACGTTAATCTTGAAAAATTTAAATTCAATGTCACTCACTTTTGTTCTCACTACTTTGTAATGTTTCTGTTTTCTAATTCTTCCTCACCCAGAAACTGCATGTGTCTTAGTGGCATTACCGTCTTCTTGAGGTGAACTCAATTTAAAAGAAAAGAAAGATAGCTAGGTGTGATGAATAAGCATGTGCCAATAAAGTCAATGTAGAGATTGACTGATAGAAAAATGGTTCAGTTATGTTTCATTTGATACTATATTTTCATTTTTTCTCAGTCAGTTTTATTTATAGATTGGCAATAATTTTGAACAATTTTAAAGAGAATCTTATTTGATAAACATTTTGTATCTGGTTTATTTATTTATACTGACTTGGAAATCAATATTTACAAGACAAACATTGATCATCTCCCAATAAAACACTCATGATTTGACATGATTAAATCTTTCAACTCCTAAGTTAGCTTGAACTCCTAGCAACAATTATTACCTAAAAACTGGAACTCTGCTGACTCTTGTGGTCCTATCAAGGATTGATTGAACTCACCATCCTTGACTAACAAATTTCTGAAGATATTAGACTCCCGCTCCTCAGAATAATGGATGTGTTCTAAGCAGTGGCAGTAACTTGTCTCCCTTCCTGCTAAAGTGAATTTAACCATTAGGCATTATCTAAGTTTATTAAAATTTCTCCTCAGGGTGAAATTTTCTAGTTTGGTGAAATGTTGTCATTCAATTTATTGATCAAGGTCCTGTTTTAACAGTAATAATAAAACCAAATTTCTCAGAAAACCCAAAAAAACAATTTATTTGGTTAATAAGTAAAACATAAATGCCTCTTTTCTTTCAAGAACTAACTGTTGGGTTAAAAAAATCTTCCCAAATAAGGACCTACAAAATAATTTGCAATTTTACCACTTCCAAATATAAAGAGTTGATGACTGAAACTGTTATTGTATTATATTTTAACAAGTATTTGTTGAATATGTCAAGTAAGTCGATTGCTAGGAAAGTTGATTTGCCATGTTGTGCCAGACAAAACTTCTCATCAGAATTTCTCTTGTATGTTTATAAATCTACCATTCATCCATCCATTTAATACTGCTGCCATATCTGGTCTGTTGCTCCTACTATATATCTCAAGATTCTTGACATAATTCAAAAAAGTGTCTGTAATGTAATCAACCCTGGCCTTGTATTTCAACTTAAGTCACTTTCTTACCAGTATGCCTTGGCTTCCCTCTGTCTTTTCTACAAATATTTTCATGGCAATTGTTCTCATGAACTGTTCTCCTTAGTGCTTTGGCTGCATGAATTTAAGCATGCTACTAGATTGGCTACTAGGTTTTACTGTTGAACTAACTAGATGCAACAGTCAGTTCCTTTCTAATCATTTCTTTTCTCATACTTCTTGCCTGAGGAACCCATTCTGATTTCTTGCTTCCTTGCCACCTAAAAACTTCAAAAATTTAAATGCAACATCAATCATCATCTTCTGTCTTCCTGAATCCTGTTTCTTTATTGTCCTTTTCCTCACTAAAGTCTTCTCATTCTCTTTGGCTCCCTGTGTCCTAACAGCATTATTACCTTGTTTGGGGTGAAATGGTTAAAAAAATAATCTTCAGTTCAAATTCTTTGAAATTCAGTTTTAATCTAAACCTTGAATTGAACAAGTTGAAGCGTAAGATAGAATACTAGTCGTAAGCCTCTGTCATTTGATTCCAATTATGGATCATGCACCATATTGTCAAGTCAGGTCAATGCTTTCAAACAGTGTTGGCTATGACTGCTCATACAGCTGTTTACACAGGGGTGTGCTTTCCACCTTACTCTCGTTTCCTCAGCTAATGTCTGGGTCTCTTCTCCCAAACTGATTTTTTTTCCAGAGCACACTGCACTTATTTGTTGCAGTCAGCTGTTGCATCTTCCCACCTCCCTGCATTAGTCCAGTACTTTCATATCATGCTTTGTAGTGCAACTAGGGGCATCCAACAGATTTCTTGCCAGAAGTTAGTTCATTCTACAGAATGTTCCTTGGGATACAGTAACTTTTCATTTGACACAAATGGGTAAGCCAGTATAGCTTGTGTAGTCTGAGCAGGTACATGGTGGGGAGGCTAACAAGTATGAGGATGTGAGTGTTCTGTACTTTGTCACTGCACTTGATGCCAAGGATGCAATGAAGACAGTGAATGCAGAAACTCTTCAGTTTTTGCTCTTAGAGTGCTGATAGGATAGTACATGCTTGAAATTCAGTCTTTTAGCATCAAACCATTATTGTTTGGTCTTATTTTAACCAGGAAGTTGCACTACAAATGTTTTTTAGAAGGCTAATAACCACATAAAAAGGTAAATTCACTGGCTTTATTCTTGGTAATTATACTCTAAAAGTAATCAGTGATTTTTTTTTTATTTTTATATATAATACCATGACTCTTCAGGATGTAGACAAGCATGACTCTCCCGTCCTGGGTATGATGATAAACTACATCCAACAGCAAGGCCTCTGATCAGGAGGTTTTGAGGAGCATGGAACCACCTCTTAATTGCTGGTGTTCCCAGGTCCAACCTGACCTGGGATGGAAGCACCTGTTAGGTTCCCAGCTATGAGCAAATAGTTAACACTCAAACTTGTGTAAAAATAGGTTTTAATACCAGAAATACTTTGTAATAAAAAAAAAATTATTACCAGCAATCATTTTTGAAGGAAAATTTATTATCAGCAATACTTTAAAAAAAATACCAGCAATACAATTTTTTGAAAAAATATGACCAGCTGTAGATTTCTTCAAGGAAAAATATTCCCAGAAATAGATTTTTTGAAGAAAAACATTACCAGCAATAAAAATTTTGTCATCATTAAATAAACCATTAAGGTTGATATGCCATAAAACAAACCAAACCAAACAAGCAATCGTGGGTATGACGATAAACTACATCCACGTCCTGGGTAACATGATAAACATTTCCAACAGCAAGGCCTCTGATCAGGAGGCTTTGAGGAGCATGGAACCACCTCTTGATTGCACCTGTTAGGGTCCCAGCTATGGGCAAATAGTTAACCCCAAACCTGAGGTAAAAAGCATTATGAAAGTGTAAAACTAGGTTTTAATACCAGAAATACTTTGTAAAAAAATTATTACCAGAAATAAATTTTTGAAAAAAAAATATTACCAGCAATACGTTTTTTTAAAAAAAAATATTACCAGCAATATATTTTTTTAAATTATATTACCAGCTAAACATTTTTGAGGAAAAAAATATTACCAGAAATAGATTTTTGACAAAACAAAAATATTATCAGGAAAAAAAGAGTAGACAGCATTAAATGACCCATTGAGGTTGATATGCCGTAAAACAAAACAAACAAGCACGACTCTCCACAGATTTTTCATATTTATTATCTGTGAATTGCCAAATATTCTTGACAAAGATAGTGAAATGGTGTCTCATTACCTTCTCCATGCTTTGGAGTTCAGAATTTACCTCCTTTTAGACTACTTGCCATCCCAGGTTAGAGAGTCTGGTCTACTGTGTTACTTAATCCATACTTGGAAGGAGAAGAGACAGATTTGTGAATTTCTCAAAGGTATTTATGTGAAATTGATTGCTATAGACTAGACCAGAATTTAAACTTGGCTCCCTGAATCCACTTCCTCTACTGATATCCATTAGACCACTTAGGCATCCAGGGAAGGTATGGTTGTTTACAGACTTAATTTCTTGTTACCAAACAACATCTAAAACAATGTCTGCCATTAAAGATATGTAGAATTTGTATTTCATGAATTTAGCTTCTGATATGGTGAAGAATCAGAATGTTTAATGAAATCGCAATTACATGATGGTGTGCAGGTGGTGCAATGGTTCAGAACAATAAATCAACAAACTGTGTTTGAATTTCAGTCAAGGTTATTAGATTCACTTTTGGGGAAGGTATGAATCTCTTCTCCATTACCTATGGGTTAAATAGTAGAGCAGAATGTACTCTCTAGCATTATTGACTGGCAACCAGTCTTGGAGAAGGACAATGCTGAATTTAAAACCGGTTGAGCATGGGGCTAGCAACTCCATCTCTTGATAAACTTACTTTCTGTGGAAACCACAGCCGCAGTGCCTAAGGTATTGAGGTTGCGGCCCTAGTATGGTGACGCTGTGGCACCATACTCCACAGTTACAGTGTATGTGACTTGAGAGAGATATGGTCAAGAATAAGAAAGTCTGAATTTCTGGTTTGAGGAGTTATTATTTACACTATTTACATGTGGACTATTTTCCTAATATCACAACTATTTTTATTGTTTCTTTACATCTTTACATAAAATAACAAAATGCCTAAAACAGAAACTCTGAATGACCATTTTTGAAAGACTATCATTTCTTTCCGCATTATTTCTCAAATTCAAAATTTGTATTTTTTTCTTTCACTCTTTGCTTGTCAATCAAACTCTGCTTTTACTTTCAACCTTTTTGGCAAGTTTGCCGATTCCAGAATTTTAACTGACCCACTTTTCCAATCTTCGAGCTATAAATCTTTCTAATCAATACATATTTTTTGACATTCTGCATTTCTCATATGTCATATTACTATCCATCAAAATCAGGATACATTAAACCAACATTTTAATTCAAATATGCAATGAAAGATAAATGTCTGAAAACAAAGCAGCTTTACTGTATCAGTTTCACTTTTTAGAGGCTTGCAGATGTTTCAAATTTGATAGCTTTTGTCTGAAAACAATAAGATAAATAGGAAGTCTCTTCAAATCATGAAGTGCTGATGATAAAAAGTACTTTTTCTCTTTTGCTTTGACAGTAAAAGAAATATCCAAAGTCTCTTGATCTCAATTCTTTTATCATTTCACTTGCCGTTATTTCTCCAAGTAAATTCTATGTAAATATAACTTGGATTTTTTATCTCAAACTTAAGTGTTCAGTTCTTCTACACCTATTCCAGAAACCTATCTAAGAATTCTTATATAACTCAAAATTATTGACAATCTTAAAAAAAAAAAAGAAGAAGAAGAGCCTGTTTCCTTTGATTTCCAAGATAATTTTTCAAGTTTTCCAAAAATGGAGATATAATGCCTCTGTATTTATATTTGAAATAAAAATTTACTGGATCATACAAATGACAATGAATGTTGATACATGTTTCAAACCTTCTATTCCCTAAAGATTTAAATTAATTCTTGAGTACAAATGCAAAAGGGCAATGCAAACACATAAAAAACTTCTTAGAGAAGAAAAAAAGAAGTATCTGTCTATATTTCTGAGATGAGGTATTATGTACACTATTTACATTATTCAAACTATTGTCCTCATCTTTGTCGCCATATTTATTACAACATTTCGGCCGTTGTATGCTCCGGGCCTTCTTCAGGTGGTTGGAATGTTGAACTAAACCCTTTATTTCACTCACTGGGGTAGACTGTTCTAGTTCCACATGCCATGTCTAATGAATGTCAGTTATCAGTTATCTCCTGTTAACTCCCCTCTCCAAGTTCTCCACCGCCTTAACCAGGTATTGAACTCACACTCTTTGGGTCCTGTCACTGGATCTAACTAATGCCTTTATCCACTGTGTCATGTGTCTTTGAGGACACATGGCACAGAAGAAGTATGGAAGTATGGAAGAAGTATGGTTAACACAATATGCAGTTGTTTTAATTCTACAAAACTATTTTTATATCCTCATAATTGTCATTTATGATTTACCTTGTTTATTTAAATAAGGCTCCCTTTCAGTAATCCCAAATCTTATGTTAATAGTCAGTTTGTGCGGTGTATCCACACTGCCAATGATAGTGAAACAAATTTGCAATTATGTTTACCCTGATAGTTATTTAACTATTGGTAGACAATCTCACCTCACCAAAAAAATCATCTCTTATTTTCACTATGAGAAATTCATATAAAAAGAATAATAAGAAGATTAAATTTTAGAGGTACTGATTATAATTAAACATTCATTAGTTTATTTTTTTTTTACTATTGTTCACCCACTATATAAGTGCACACAAGCTAGAGGGTTACTGTATGGGGAACTGTAAGGACATATAGAGAGGGAGGCATATGGAGGGTAGATAAGGCATACACAAATTAATTACAACTGAGAAATTATAGTAATCTTGAAATAATTAAGCATAATTTATAAAATTTCCCAATAAGCCAATGAAATATCTTTTCTTTGCCTGAGCTTTCAAAAATCAGATTTCCATAAATGCAGTTACACTCCAGCTTCTCTAGGAGATATGAACACAATTTTTGTCATTATTAATCAAAGTTATAATCAATTATAATAGGGAATCAATAGCATCCTGTATTAAGAACAAATAATATAAAAAAAAAATAAAGTTTTTTTTATTCAGGATTTAATTTTGTTTCGTTCTCATTTCTTCACTCAACATGAAATTCATAATTTTGATAACATTTTCTCTGATGAAGTTTGACTGTAGTTTTGAAGTCCATAAGTAAATTTATTGTTATAGTGAAAGACACCTTGTCTAGATAATAGACTCTCCCACCTATTATAAGTAGGAGTCAGTAGTAGTCGAGGGGAGGAGTAGTGTTCAGTGACCACAACTCGATTACTCTGCCTAATACTTTATTACAAGTTCCTAACATTTCTGTACGTTTAACCCATTTAGGACGCATTTAGTCTGACTACAAGTTCTATTGTGGAAATAACTCCACAACATTTATGATAGCTGAAAAGAAATGCATAAACATAAGGGTGTCTGCAGAGTACCTAGATACATTTTTTATATTAAAGTTCACACAATACAAGGCTCAAGAACAACTTAAGGTAGAGCATTATTGTTAAAATAGTTCTGATGTATCAAGTGTATGAGATGAATAAAATAGGAGATGGTTGGTAGTGAAGATTATGAGGATAAGGAGTACAGATAATGTTTGAGTGTTGACTTGAAGAGGTTAAGATACACGGGAGCAATCTTGATGGAATCTGTTCCACAAAGTAGCAGATCCTGGGAAAAAGCTGTCTGAGTGAAACCTTCTCCTTATATTTGGAATACGGAAAAAAATGAAAGTGTCTGTCTATATTTCTGAGTAGATGTATTGTAACTATTTACATTGTACAGACTATTGTCCTCATCTTTATTGCCACATTCACAATGTTTTGGCTGTTGTACACGCTGACTTTCTTCAAATAATATACGTTGGAATTTTGAACTGAACCCTTTGATTCATCCACCAGGTAGATTGTTCTAGTTCCACATGTCATGCCTCTTCCAGATATCTCAGTTTCAGTTATCTTCCCAAGGATACATGCTCCAGTGGATAAACACTTGTTTGGTCATTTTATCTTGAAATTACTCTGTTTTTCTTTTTGAGTCTATAAGTATTTTCTTGGTTTGGGAATAGGTAAATATTGGTCATTTATACAAGGTGTGGCAGAAATATCTCTCACATAAGATATTAGTGTTAATGTTATCTTCATCTAGCTAATGTCTTGTCATGTCCATAAAGAAATACACAAGGAAACATGACCCAATGGATAAAAGTGTTGGTTGAAGTAATCCAGTGATGTGACCCAAAGAGTTGTGAGTTCAATATCTGGCCACAGCAGAGGTGAACAAAAACTTGGAGAGTTGAATTACTAAAAGAGATAACTGAAATTGAGATATCCAGAAAATGCATGGCACATGAAACTAGAACAATCTACCCTAGTGGACAAAATAAAGAGTTCAGTTCAAAATTCCAATGTATGTCACCTGAAGAAGACCAGAGCATACACCAGCTGAAATGTTGTGAATATAAAAATAAAGATGATGACAATAGTCCAAATGATGTATATAGTGTAAATAGAAATGAAAGTGATTCAACTCTGTGGAAATAGTATGGCATATTATAGTTGCAAAGGTCTGAATTGGTGGGAATAAAAAATAGAGTTCTTCTGAACATTCATTTTGGGAATAGCAATCGAGTAGTGATAGGCTTGTGTTGCTGCATCTGTCGGAAAGTGGTTGCAGAATGGAGAATAGGTCTTTCTCATCAAGATCGTCTAAACAATTTTGAACTCTGTCAGAGCTGAAACGTTAAGATTGAGCTGAAAGGTAATTAAAGAAAGGTTGAAGAAAATATCAATTGACAACAAAAGAGCTACTTTTTCTCTTTTAATTACTACAATTTAACAAATACTTACTTCAAGCCAGGAATCTTGACCTCTATTATCTCCTCACTCATCTAAAAATCTAAGATTATATATTGACGGTATTGGTTACATTTTTTAAATCTGGGTCCATTTTTATTGTGAATATTTGCCATGGAAATAACATTTCTTATCCCGGTTAAAACTTTCAGAGAAAAAGTGATTTTTATTTCATTCTGTGTATTGCTTTCATGCATTATATCATTAGCAAAAACCTTAACTTTTGTTTTAAAGTCTCAGTAGCATTTCTTTGTTTTATCAAAAGTCTGCATTGATCAGATCTTTAGCATACATTGTATTGTTTTTTTTATATTAAAATAGACTTATTCATTGTATCATATCATTTCTAGTTTTTAATAATAAGTTCTTGAACTTGATATTTTTATGCCCATAAGTAAATTCGTGATAGCTGAGAAGAGATCCATGAAAGTAAGACAATCTGCAGGGTATATAGATACAAAAACAAAAATGAAATTTATTCAAGTAAAACTTTCTTCATGAGAAGATATATAATATTATTAAACTGACAATGATTACCATGAACAACTGTAATTATGATGAGGTTGTGCAGAAGATCAACAAAAAAAGAGTGACTTCTTTTTTCCTACTATAATTACTACTTATAATTACTACTTTTTAACATATACTTACTTCAATCCAGGAATCTGAATCTCTTTATCTTCCCACCCCTTCTCAAATATAAGATGATATCTTAATGATATGACTTACATTTTTAAAGTCTTTGTCTATTTTTTAATTGTGAATATTCATTTTGGGAGTAACATTTCTGAAACTAGTAAAAACTTTCAAGGAAAAGATAACTCTTTGTATTGCTTTCATGCATTGTATTGTTGGCTCAAATCTTAACTTCAACTTTACAGTTTCAGTCAGTAAAATGTTTTTGTTCTATCAAAAGTCTATATTGATCAAATCATAAATATTCTTAACAACATAATGTATGCAGATGACACTGTGTTGATGTCAGACACAGAAAGAAAACAGCAGGAACTTCTACACCAAATTGTAATGGAGAACAAGAAGGAAGAATTACTCTCCATTGCAAGAAACAGAATGTATGATCATTATCAAGAGTGACAGTCCAAAATGTGAGCTATAAACTGGATATATCAAACTCAAGCAAGTACCGAAATTTAAATATGTAAAAAATATTCAAACACATGATGGAAAATGCAATGCAGAAATCCCAGACCACATTGGAATGGCAAAAGATGCCTAACAAAATCTAAACAATATATTAAGAAACAAAATTTAATTAGGAAAAAAAAACAATGCTGAACTGTTATGTAATATCTATCTGCCTATATGGCAGTTAATGCTGGACAGTTTTCTGATACATGAAGAAGATATTTAATGCAACAGAGATGTAGTTCTACAGGATGCTGTTGAAATTATCATTGACAGCTTTCTGGGACATCTGAGAAAAGAGGGCTTGTAAAATTTGACACCCGAAAGACAAACTGAAAGCAAAAGGAACAGAGGAAAACAGTAAGTAAACCACCCAACAAGTTGGGTAAATGAATGGAAGAACATGGATTTGTAAGGATAATAAAGAGACAAATATTACTTAGAGCTACAAAGTGTAGATAGGTGTAGGAGTCCATGACTGTCCATTTTCTGATTGGATATGGTACATAAAACAAAAAATTTGTTTTTCATATTAAAATAGAAATATTCATTGTATCATACTGTGCTTAATCTTTAATAAAAGATTCTTGAATTTGATACTTCTCCTTAAATATTGCTCCATTAGGTTCATTGTTTGAAATTCAGGTATTTTATTTTGAAAACTAAATTCTTTCTAGTATCTGTCTATATTTCTGAGGTGAGGTATTATGTACACAATTTACATTATTCGGACTATTGTCCTCATTTTTGTTGCCATATTTATGACAACGTTTCAGCTGTTGTATGCTCTGGCCTTCTTCAGTGGGTTGGAATGTTGAATTGAACCCTTTATTTCACTCAATGGGGTAGACTGTTCTAGTTCCACATGCCATGTCTAATTGATGTCAGTTATCAGTTATCTCCTCTTAATTCCCCTCTCCAAGTTCTCCACCGCCATAACCATTTATTGAACTCACACTCTTTGGGTCCTGTCACTGGATCTAACCGACACCTTTATCCACTGTGCCATGGGTCCTCAAGAACATGAAGAGGGCAATTAACAGGAGACAACTGATAACTGACATCCTTTAAACTGCCAGGAAAGTGTTTTAACAGATGAGGGAAAATGTGACAGAAATCCGAATGAGAATAGCTATAGATGCTTTCTAAAAGGTTTAAATAAACATTAAGTAAGTTAGAAACAAAGAAAAGAGTATTGAACAATATCTTGCAATATCAATTCTCCTATATGGTAGTGAATATATATATTTCTGAGATGAGGTATTACGTACACTATTTACATTATTCGGACTATTGTCCTCATCTTTGTCGCCATATTTATCACAACGTTTCAGCTGTTGTATGCTCTGGCCTTCTTCAGTGGGTTGGAATGTCAAACTGAACCCTTTATTTCGCTCAATGGGGTAGACTGTTCTAGTTCCACATGCCATGTCGAACGGATGTCAGTTATCAGTTATCTCCTGTTAATTCCCCTCTCCAAGTTCTCCACCACCTTAACCATGTATTGAACTCACATTCTTTGGGTCCTGTCACTGGATCTAACTAATGCCTTTATCCACCATGCCATGTGTCCTCAATAATGTAAATAAATTCTTTCCGGCATCTTCATTTTTTTTTTCAATCATCTCATAAACATTGAGAAGAAGCAAAAGTATAATTTTTACCATCTCTATTTTAAACAGTCATTTTCTTGTGAATCAATATAACTTGATGCATTTGAAACTATAAACTCTAACCAATATCTGTGCAATATTAATGATTAATAACACTTAGGGAACACCTTTGTGAAGTAAGGTTATCAACCCTTAAGGAACTCTCATGGACTACAACACACTCCGAGGGCACCACAAAGAAACAAAGGCTGACTATATAAGTCTCTAAAAGTAGCTTGGAAAATTAGATCATTAAAGTTTCTTTATTTGTAATATTTAGTGTTTGTTTTCATTACAATCAAGTTAAATGAGAATAGATCTATGCATTTAATATATTACATGTTCTTTTAATATTAGCTTCAACATTTTTAGAAAATTAAAACAAAGAATTTTATAACTAGTTTTCTATATCTGCCATTGCCTTTTTCTCCAACTAAACAGTGTTGATAAGATTATTGCCCATTTCTACTAGCTAGGAACAATCATATTTTCTTAAGATTTTATTTCCATTTCACTTGTTTCACTCTTCATTTTTGAGAAAAAATATTCTCAGATAACTGAAAAATAAATGATAGCAATTTCCATGCAACTACAGTTATTTCTTTGCAATTTGCAGCTGAATGGCAATTTATAGCTTGTTAAGATTTTATCATTTTCCACACAATAAGTAAAGGAAGAGGAATTGCTGAAGACAATGATCTTAGGAATTAATGCCTAGATACATATGAACATGGTTTTATAATAAATCTAAATACAATCGAATAACGTGCTGTGTGCAAGCTTTTCAAAAATCACTTCTTAAGTGACCATACACATGGATAAACTATGAATATTTTTGTTATGTATATACTATATGCGCTATGATTTATTTTATTATGCAAAAAATATTGATAATATCCTGAATTCAGAATGTTAGGTTTTGTTATGCAGACAATGTGCTATGTAAGCCTTTCAATGTGTAAATATAAGGATATACAATCGAGTAACATATATTTGATTAACTCAGTCTATATCTATAAAACAGAAGATGTCTATGACTATCAGTGTGTCTGTCTCTGTGTGTTAATACTATTTATGTATGTCCACATTTCTTGACCGATTTTGATGAAATTGTACACACATATTGCAAATTTAGCAAGTTAAGTCGAGACCAATTTTTCAATCTCCAGTGTACCCTGGTTTTGGCAGACAAATTGATAAAATTGAAGGTGGGTATGACTTTTGCAAAAACCAAAGCAGAGTTACACGTGAAAAAAATTTTTACTGGATGAGATGATGTTTTTTGCACTTAATGCAAAACATAGCTCATGTTACAAGGCTTATGTAAAGAGCTTGATAGTTTTCCTGTGACATTAGCTTCACACAAAAAATTGTAAAAAACTGTGAAATAATTGGTATTTTTCATACTAGTTAAAATGTAAACTTGAATAACTTCCTCATTTTTTTTTTATCCAATTTTCTTCAAACATGTTGCAAAAAATGCCATCTTGCAAGAAATAGGACAGTGTGATTTTCGTCTTGTTTGCTGCCCCATGTATAAAGAAAACCCATGAAAAACTGTTCAAAAAGCATGTTTTTCAGCCATAATTCCACGGTTTTTCATCTGATGCTTTCTAAATTTGCTATTTAAATTACATATGACATACAAATTGTCTTGTATGAAAGTTTGGTTTAGATTATTTCAGTTAAATGGAGGAAATCTGCGACAAACTAGGTCCAAAATCAGCTTTAGATATTTAGCCAATAGTTTCTTAATATGATTCCATCCTCAATTGGCATTCAAACAACCTTTGCTGCAAAGATTGTTTGAGAAGGATTATTGAATCGTTAAAAAAAACTCTTATTAACCTCTGCTTTACACTAATGTATGAAGAAGGAGTGGGGGGGGGTTCATGCATTTGTAGTTGCAGTTGAATCAAGTTCTGATACTTCATCTCTGTTTTTCTTTCACTATTAGATTTGTGAACAATTTGAAATTTACTGAATATCTAAAAATATAGGAAATTTACTGAATATCTAAAACATTGAAACAATTTAACCCTAAGCAACGATCACACAAGAAGGTTTTATAAATGGAATAAAAAAGATGAGTGGGGGAGTAGCTTAGTATACCAACGGATGATGCATGCAAGCAGGGATGCAAGCAGACATTTCTAGATGGGGGTTATACAATTGCAGCCATATACACCTGGGCAAGACCAGGTACCTCAACTAGTATCCTAGATAAGTGAATAAATTATTATTTTACATGCTAATATGGGATCTGTTATGATAGGTATTCTCTCTGACAGATGTAATCTCATCAAGAGAAGATAACTCTCCCGTAAGTATAGCGATACTACCTCTTATACAGAACTTAAATTACATATCTCTACACCTCTCTGGGAGACATAATTCATCTTCGTAATTTAATAGGAGTATCCATTGTGGTTGCTTCTTGAAACTTGCTATCAATTTTTATCGGATTATATGCTGACTTAAAGTCAACTTTAGCAAAGTATTTCATCCCAGCAAACTCCTGTGACACTGTTTCAATGTTTGGCAGTGGGAATGAATCCAAACAGATCTGGTGATTTACACTGTAGTTGAATTGCTCTACACAATACATATTACTTATCATTAAGCTTAAATATACGCTGAATATCAGCAGAGTTCTCTTGAATATATGTGTTCGGGACAGATCCTCTAATGGGGGAGATGGATCATATTACATTCTTCTCTGCCTTATTCTTACAGAGGAAAGAAGTCACTGAATCAAGTAGGCATCATTTACTGTCTGTGTGGCCATGGTAGATTGCCAGGGGTATGATGAAATTCTTACTCTTTCTTGCTAGAGCTGGATTTAATCTTGCTGTGTTTTCATAAACTTCTACGAATGGTTTGCTTGTCCTTTGAAGTATTGGTAAGTGGGTGGGTTCTCTTCTGTGAAATCTATCCATCACCACTTGTGGGACCAGAGTTCAAATCTTCCTTGTATTCTTCAAAAGGAGACCATGTTTCCGTTTCTTCATAGTCACTTGAAGTGTCATGAGGACAGCCCTCACTTAGGCTAGTGGGTCCCAATTCATCCCCTGCTGGATCCAAGTCCCTTAGTAAGATTATGTCTTCTTGTCTGTGAGGGTAATGGACACGTGCATACTAGGTGTTGGCATCTAGAAGCTCCATTTGATCTACCAGTGGTTCATTCTTATTCTGTAGCATGTGTCTTTTTAGTAATATTACTCATTGTTTTGAGAGTCAAGATGGTAGGGATGCTCCAGTTGAGCTTCTTCTAGGAAATGGGAGGAATCATTCATGGGGTATCGCGTTAGTGGCAGTGTTCTCAATTCTCTAAAGCTTCTCCTTTATCAGCAACTGCTAGTTGAATAGTTTTCCAAATTATTCAGTTATAACTCTCACACTGGCTGTTACCTTGACGATTATATGGGGTTGATTCTTATGTCTACTCGTTGCTCTTGTAGGAACTGCTGTACCCATTCAGACATAAATGAAGCCCCTCTGTTTGAATGAATATATGCAGGTAGCTTGAAGATGGCAAAAACTAAGCAAAGTTCTCGCACAAGCATTGCAGAGGATACACACAAGCAGGGTATTGCTGAACAAGTTACTGTTTTGTTCCCCTTTTTCTTACTTTTAGTAGCTTTAGCCCAATGTTCCTGCTTTCTGCATGTATAGCATTTGTCCCTTCTAGTGGGGCATAATGACCTTGCATGTCTCTTGCCCCCACAAAAAAAACATGTGCATTTAGTTAAAGCTGATATTTTTAGGGAGCCTGGCATTTCATATGATTTTGAAGCCAAAATAGGTGGCGTGATCTCTGACATTACTGCAACCTTATCATAGTTCTTAGCATTTTGTTTTGCTAAATCTCATTCTCTTGCCTAGTCATAAGCCAGCTGTAGTGTTAAAGTTCTGTTTTTGAGTATTCTTTGTCAGATACCTGTCGACTGTAGCCTATTTATGAAGGGGTCTTGGATCAATTTGGCTTGATATTGTTCTGCTGATACCAAAGAAAATGAACAGACCGTACTTAGTTTTATCAAGGCTTGATAAAATGCATCAAAGGAGTCTGGGGACAGTTGATGCTTTGTAGCCAGTAAATATCTAGAAACCATTTTATTTTTATTTTTAATGTAGATCCCGTCCAGTATTGTTAAAGACCCATCATAGGCAGATGTATCCACAAAATTCTTGTGAACTTGTGCTGAGATATCTGGTGAGATAGTGTAGTGATCAGGAAGTTTATGAAAGTTACTCTCCAGTGACAATATTCCATTTCAGCATCAGATGCATTAGGGTCAATAATAAGTTTCTCTGGACAGAGTAAATTAGCCATTTTAAAAAATGGCTAACAATAAGAGTAGATTAAACTGTGGTAGAATCGTACTACACAATATATATCACTTATCATTAAGCTTTAATATATTCGATATTTACCTGAGCTCCCCACAAAGTGGGATATGGCACAAGGTCAGTTTAATATGGGTCTTTCCAAGCTTATAAGCTTAGGCAAATTCCTCGTAGACCCCGTAGACATGGGGTCCGGTAGCTATCTACCTTCCCAGACGAGAATCTGCTCTTTGGCATAGCCTCAAGCAGACAAGCAGAGCAAAGTAGTGGACCACCTGACTCCTTTGAGTTTTAATATACTCTGCATATCAACAGAGTTCTCCTGAATATATGTGTTCAGGACAGATTCATTAATGGAGCAGATAAATCATACCACACATGCCCACCTTACAATCACCACAAATACTTAAATCTCCATTGAGCTTGTGTATTGCCACAATGGGTGAAGCTTAATTGCTACCACTCTGGCTGACTTTTTTCCAATACTCCTTGTTTTACCATTTTGTTCACCTAAGCAACCATCAAGGGTATTATGTGAACAGGAACTTTTTGGGCGTGAAAGTTGACCGCTTTCTTTAAGCTGAATACTCGCCTTGTATCCCCTTAATAATCCAATATCTGGATCTACAGACTTCATAGAATTTTACCAGCTTCAATGTATCCACTCTTAACACATCAATTCCTAAAGACTGTGGATTTTGATGTTTTCCACTGCTGTGATAGTTATTATCTCAAATCTATTTTTTGACTCAAATGTACCTTTAAAGCATCCTAAAATTTTGATGATTGAGTCATCGAACTGCTTCAACTGGATATTACTTTTCTTTAACTTTGGTCTACCAGTTCTTTCCCAAAAATTCCATGGTATTAATGTAACATCATTCCAGTATCCACCTGCATGAGTAAAGTTACTCGATTCAACTTCACTATTTCCCTATTTTTATCCTGTGCTTTTATCTCAAATACTTCCATACATTCAATCAGAGGATCTATATTTTCCACTTTCTCCACTCACTTTTCATATGTGGATACTGTCTGGAAATTATTCCATTTGTTACACTTAAAACACCATCTCCCAAAGGCCAGACACTTAATTTTGCTCTTTTCATGTTCCTCATTGCAATATCTGCATAAAATTAAGCTTTTAGTAGCACTGTAAGTCTCCATACTGCCTTCAAAGGCATTAAATTTTTTAATCAATTCCAATTGTCGTAAGAACTCTACACATGCTTCCAGATTTATATTATGAACTTGAAGCCACTCTAGAATTTTACACTTGTACTAGATGCCAAACATACTTTCAATCAGTCTTAGCAAAATTAGTTTGTCTTTGATAGACATTTGTTCTGAACCCATTCTTTCAAATTCACAATATCTCAACACTTCTTTCAATTGCTGTACATATTGCATGATAGTTTTTGTCCACTCTCTGTCCACTTTCAAGAACTTTAGTTCTTTCCGCTATGACCAATCGTTTTTTTTTCTGGTCATACATTTGCTTTTATGATGGCAGCAATTTCTTCGTAGGCTAAATCTTCCAACACTTTGGGATAGACCATGACAGAGGTGTTTTTCTTAGCCTCACACCCAGCTGAGGCCGAAAACAAATCCGTAACTTCATTTTCTCCTCCACTAGCTTTGGTGTCCTTTAATTTCTTTGCTCTCACTTACACTGCAAAACACCTCAGCCAGGTTTTTCACACATACTCAGGATCCTCCATCATGTTTAAGTAAACAATTGGCGACATCATACCGTTATGAACAGTATTCTCTGTGACAGATATAGTCTTGTCAAGAGAAGATAACTCTCCCATAGATATAGCAATACTGCTTTTATGCAGAACCTAATTTACATATCACTACAGAATCATTGCTATTTTATAACCTTCATGTGTCCAGTGTTGTTTTTTTTTACTTTTTGTTGTTTCAATTTTAACATTATTTACTGCCATTATTTTTTTACACCCTCAGAGATCTACTTTGCTTGAAAATTGTTTTCATACACCTGTAAATTTCTTTTAATGACAGACACATTTTCTGTTGGATTAATACCTTGAGAAGCTTAGGACCCATCTATTCATTTGATGGCATTGAAAACTTTTCTAGCAGGATGAGCAATAATAAGCTTTGCAGAATGTATGGAGCAATATTTTGCATGTATGTACTATTTAGTTTAAGTCTTGGTATAATATACACCACTCCAAAAGTATTTTGTCCAAGAACTTACAATAATTCTCAGCATTTATCTTGGTACAATCATTAACATTGAAAGTACCTATAATTTTAGTGCCAACAATATTGACAAAACATTACTCTGTTGTCTTCTAAGTTATGCGGATTGACTATTTTGATGAAGAACATGGATTTGTAAGGATAATAAAGAGACAAATATTACTTAGAGCTACAAAGTGTAGATAGTTGTAGGAGTCCATGACTGTCCATTTTCTGATTGGATATGGTACATAAAACAAAAAATTTGTTTTTCATATTAAAATAGAAATATTCATTGTATTCTTAATATTTAATAAAATATTCTTGAATTTGATACTTCTCCTTAAATATTGCTCCATTAGGTTCATTTTTTGAAATTCAGGTATTTTATTTTGAAAACTAAATTCTTTACAGTATCTGTCTACATTTCTGATATGAGGTATTATGTACACTATTTACATTATTCAGACTATTGTCCTCATCTTTGTTACCATATTTATCACAACGTTTCAGCTGTTGTATGCTCTGGCCTTCTTCAGTGGGTTGGAATGTCGAATTGAACCCTTTATTTTGCTTACTGAGGTAGACTGCTCTAGTTCCACATGCCATGTCTAATGGATGTCAGTTATCATTTATCTCCTCTTAATTCCCCTCTCCAAGTTCTCCACCACCTTAACCATGTATTGAACTCACATTCTCTGGGTCCTGTCACTGGATCTAACTAATGCCTTTATCCACCATGCCATGTGTCCTCAATAATGTAAATAAATTCTTTCCGGCATCTTCATTTTGTTTTTCAATTATCTCATAAACACTGAGAAGAAGAAAAAGTATAATTTTTACCATCTCTATTTTAAACAGTCATTTTCTTGTGAATCAATATAACTTGATGCATTTGAAACTATAAACTCTAACCAATATCTGTGCAATATTAATGATTAATAACACTTAGGGAACACCTTTGTGAAGTAAGGTTATCAACCCTTAAGGAACTCTCCTGGACTACAACACACTCCCAGTGCACCACAAAGAAACAAAAGCAGACTATATAAGTCTCTAAAAGTAGCCTGGAAAATTCGATCATAAAGCTTCTTAAGTTGTCATAATTGTTGTTTGTTTTTATTACAATCAATTTAAATATTGTTCTTTTAGGTTTATTCCTTAAATATATAACATACTTCTTTCCAATATTTATTTAATTTAGATCAGGCTTAGGCTTGTACTGGTAAAATGTAACCCAATACAACCTGCCACATAGATGAACTAAGATGATGAGGTCTCAATCCTTAAATGGCAACCTTTCTAGAGATAGTGTCTCAATAAAAACACTCAATTTGCTTGAGGGTTTGAGTCAGGCATTAGAAAGAGCATCCGTCCTTGTAAAACCTTATTTCAAATCATTATGACAAGAGATTCTCTGTCAGACTGGACCCAACTTGCTTTGTGTGAGATTAATCCAGATTCTACGTCAACAAAAAAAAAAACATGGCTATGTATGATAGCTTATTTTTATTTTTGGTCAAATCTGATATAGTATATATCTACATGCATAACTAATAATATTACAATCAAACTTATAATGTCTAAATACAGATTTTATATTATATCAATAAATTTTATATAAAACACACTAATAGATCTTTTATAAGGTCCTGCTCAATTATGTGTGATGTATTTTTTGCATGCATGCACACACAGACGCACACACATATATATATAAGCATAAAAATACTTTTTACATAGTGCTGTATTTTTATATATATTAAAGTATACTTATTTATTATTCAGAAGTAGGTATATGTAAGCAAAAATTTATATAAAATTTGTACACTCATGTGCACACAGGTCTATGTACATATGCGATAATGTATGTGTATGAATTATATTTCTTTGTGATAGATATTAAAAGTTTTTAAAAAATCATGAAAGCCATAATTTATTGTCGAAGTATGAATAAAGAGAATGATGTCCATATAAAAAGAAAAAAAATAACTAAGTGTTGTAGTAGTCTATAAAACTTGTACTAATAATAGTAATATGACTTTCGAAATAAATGAACTCATAGTAGTGGTGGTGGTGATTAAGTCAAAGAGACATTAATAATAATAATAATAGTTGTCTTGATGGAAGAGAAGCAAAATAAAGATGTCTGCATGATTTGGTCAGTCTTTGCAAGAAAAAAAATTGTATCTGCTTTCAGATAATAGATTTGAAAGAGCATTGAATTTCTAAGCGGAAAAAAAAAAATTAAGCATGTAAGAAAGGGAGAATAATGGATAAACTCTCTTTTATGTTTCATTTTACAGAAACTGAATCATTTTCTGTAAAAGCCTTTCATCTTTTATCCAAACTCAATTCTTTTTCTCTTCATTTTTCTTTTCTGATATCCTTTTCATTTTGTTTTGTTAGTTTTTTTAATTTTTTTTTCTTTTGTGACCTTCTTCTTTACTTTTTTCCATGCCTCCTTCTCATTTATTGATGCTTACTTTCCTTCTTCCCATTCTTTCTCAATTCATCTTTTCACTTTTTTTTTCTTTCTTCTGCTCTGTTTATTACTGCTCTTCTTCATTTCCATAATGTCTTCATATATTGTTGGCGTAATAATCTGACACCTTGCCTTCCTTTCTTTTTCTATGTTCTTAGTCTCATCTTCCTCTATACTCTCCATTTCTTTATGCTTTCATTTTATCCTCTTTCCAGTGTTAACACTTTTCTTCATCCAGCCATTTTTGATTTCATTTTGTTATTTTCTTTTCAGTATAACAATCTATACAATGGGCAGCTCAAAAGAATTCATATTAAACAAAAAGAGAAATAGGATAGATATTGAAGTTTCAGAATTCAAACAAATTTTATATTAATCCTTCTGTTCATTTATTACTGATATTTTCACAAAATGTTCAATGATTAGAGCAGTGGTTCCCAAATTTTTTTTTCTCTGGACTGAATTCTTGGAATGAAAATTTGTTGCGCCTCAACAAATTTTATGTGTTAAATCTACATTTAAAAATAAACAAAACAGAGAAAGTGTTAAAGGGAAATAACTGCGGATTCAAAGTCAGAACATTATCATTGATAACACTCTCCTCCAATTTGCGGACCCTAGTTACTATATTCTTAATATTTGATATAATGCAAAAATATCAATAATTATTTATAACTATTTATAATGGGACTCATTCATGCAATTATAAGTAATCCATAATAATATTTCAAATTTTGAAATCATATATATTTTTGGCATATGAATTTTTAAAACTGTTTCTAGATCTTTGATTGTCTTTCAATCATTCTGCATCAAATGCTGTCCTCTTCTGCACCATTTGGGAACCACTGGCTTAGAGTTTGTATTTCCCAATCCTTTTATTTGGTAAGACCTAAAAGTAGGAATATACTAGTCACTCCTCCTCTTTCTGAAACTGAATAGGTTCTACTTTCTTTTTTTTTTTCTTTTTTCCTTTGCATAAACTTTGATCCTGTGGAAAGAGACATATCTATTTACAAATATTGATTTCAAGTATTTCTGAAGAATAACAATATTTTGGTTTGAATTTCTGGGATGAGGAGTTATCATTATTTATGTTATTGTCCTTATCGGTTGTTGTTATCACAACGTTTTACCTGCTTTGACCTCCAAAATGTTTAAATAATAACAACAAAGATGAGGACAATAGTCAGTATGTAAATACTGTATTTCTATTCACTTTGGAACCCTTTATATTTTTGTTTTTTTAAGCTTATCACCCCAAGCAAGGCTGGAAGCCACTAGCATGCAAGGGGTTACAGAAGGTTTGGAGGAAGAGCAGATAGGAGTGATAAATGAGAGGATGTTGAGAAAGATAGTGGATCGATCAAGGCAAGGGGGTTACAGAAGATTTGGAGCGAGAGCAGATAGGAATGAAAGGTGAAAGGATGTGGAGAAGGGAAGTGGATAGATCAAGTCAACTGGAGATGTCGATTGACATTACACTTAAATAGTTGGAGATTATATTTGTCAGGGAAACAGGAATAAGGAAGGGAGTTACACAGGCGAGATGTGTGAGACATGAAGCTATTGGAGTAGAAGAGACGTCTACATCTAACAGTTTCAATGGTGAAGGGATGGGAACGGGATGCCAGCCTCGTAGGACATTTAAATTCATGAGGCCTAGGAACCAGCGAAAGCAGAATAGTATTAACATAGACTATATATTATTATGAGTTAATAAATATAAAATTATGAATCATAGAATTTATGTTGTGATTTCTTATAAGAACATCAAATCTTCACTAGAGATTATTTTATGTCTAAACTTATTTGATTCAACATTACTCTTGTAAGTAAAATCTTTCAAGATCAAAACAGAAACCTTTCTAAACATATATATTCATTAATTTATTTAGACTTAATTATTTTTTTTATGTATATAAAATATTACGTAACATGCCCCTGTTTGAAAGTATGGTCAACCATACATGACATAATGAGAAAATAAGAGCAATGACTATAGTAAATTTAAATTCAACATTCCAAAAATTAGATTACGGAGGATATTTTCCAACATTTTGAAGATTACTGAGTACTTAAAAATTATATAAAAAAGTACTCACCCATCATTTTCTTAAATTATGTTTTAACAGATAAAGTCTCTATAGAACAATAAATAAATCTGTCATCACCTTACCAATACCTGTTAAGTAATCTATGAGTGACAAGCAATGGGAGCAGGGGTTGTTTTAAAAATACATTTCTCTGTTATTTTCAACTTAAAGTAAATAATATTCAGATTAATTATACTTTAAATAAGGTAATATTCCTCAAATAAAGTTTCAGAATAACATATTTTATTACTGAGAATTAACTTTTGCTTACAGATGTGTCAAAATGTGATTTTCTGAAAGTGACTAAAAAGTTGAAATTCCAATCAATATAATTTCTATTTGAAATACACCAGAGTGTTTTCCTTACTGGAAATAGTAAATTTAATCACTTAGCTTTCAATTAAATCTAAAATGAAAGCTTCAAGAATACTTTTTCATTTTTAAAGTATCATTTTAAACTTTAGTTATTGAAACTGAGTGGATGTACCTACTTTAGTGTAATAGTTATAAATGTGGGGAGTGGAATCAGCAAGCCAAGTTAAAGTTCTGTCCTGGTCGGTTGAATTCACTTCACATTAATGCTTTGGAAAAGGCATGAATCCATTTTGTCCAGCTTTAGGCTGAATAGTAGGGTGGACTGGAATCTATAGTGTTGGGTCACAACCAGTCTATGAGAGGAACAACTCTGAATTCAAAACCATGGAAAAGGCAACAGGAAACTATTCTATATTGAAGGGACTGGGTATTTTTTAAACATTTCACCCCAAGCAAGGTGTGATGCTACTAGTATGCAGGGGGTTACAGAGTGGGAGTGAGAGTAAAGAGGTGTGATGGAGGAAAGGATGAAGAGAAGGGCAGGGGACAGTTCAGGGCATATGGAGATGTTGATTGACATTACAGTTGAATAGTTGGATATTATAGCTATCATGGAAACAAGTAATAGGAAGAGAATTCCACAGGCGAGAGGTGCAAGATATGAAGCTATTGGAGTAGAAGAGACGGCCACATTTAACCGTTTTGACAGTGAAATGACCATGATGCCAGTCTAGTAGCACGCTCAAATTCATGCAATCTGGGAATTAGCGATAGTAGCTCATTGGAGCAGTAACCGTGAAAGTATTTGTAGAAAAGACAGAGGGAGGTGACGGCATGTCTGTGAGAGAGCGATGAAGACAAGATGCCAGATCAGGACCAAACACATTGCTTATCCATCTCTGGATCTTGTCGAGGACCTTAAGGTGAACAGCGTGGCACCAGACCATATATGGCAGCAGTATTCCATGTAAGGGCGAATGGTTGATTTATAGATTTGAAGGATGGACTCAGGTGAGAAAAACTTTTTGGCATGACACAGGGAACCCACTTTCCTTGCAGCAATATAATAATATATATAGGATAATGATATCTAAATTTATATATATATATGTCAAGAAAAATTTTTATGGAAAGATGTATGACAAAGTGGAAAAATTTTTGTTTGGTGTGTTTTGTCCTTTAAGACTTCATTCAACTAATTTTATTTTTACGTTAATGCGACTACACATGCATATGAATGTGAGACACTAGTAATTTTAAATTTAAAGATGATTTTTTTAAAAATCATCTTTAAGTTAAAAATTCCCAGTATGCCTTGTTTGTGCACATGTGTCGTCACATCAACATGAACATAAACTTGCATGAAATATGTCATACAAAAATGTTTCCACATTTTCACATATGTGTATAGTGCTAAAAAGTTCTGAACCCTTCAAAAGAAAGAAATACTGACATTTGGTCATTTGTTCAGACTTGTCCAGACCAAGAACTTCTCAGCCACCATTGGTACAATGTTTCCAGAAGTCAATTCTGAAAACATTTTACCAGAGGTCTCAACTGGAAGAGGGACGATCATTCCAACTTCAGGCTATAGAGATCAATTAAAAAAGATCCAACTCAATCTATAAGACATTTGGCGCACGAGAGAGAAGTTTCAGCTATGACAGTCCAAAGAGCAGTGCAAAAAGACTTGAAAATGAAATCATACATGAAACCTGTGAGGTACATTGTTACTCCAGGACAGAAAGTTAGAAGGTTAGAGAGGACAAAGACCATCTTGAATAAATTGAAAAATGATCCTAGAATAATATATATATATATATATATATATATATATATATATATTTGAACATTATTTCAATACTTCATGAGCTTCAGATCTTTAGCTATGTTTAATTAAAGATGAAAATGTCATTTTTGTTTCTGATCAATTTCATCATGATACTTCGGTTAAGCTTAGAGAGTAATTATACATTCTTATTGAAAGTTTCATTGAAGTCTGAACAAATGACCAAATGCCAGGATTTCTTTTCTTTTCTAATGATGGTATTTTCATAGTAAATTTTATTTAAGATTATTATGTTATTTATTTCATTGTCAAAATAATAAATGAGAAATATAAATTTTTACTATGCTTAAGTGTTAGATTTTATCCAAAATATTTACTCTTAAATGCAAACCAGTGATTTCCTATGAGATGAAAAATATTCAAAAATGAATATGGCCATTTAGATTGGATTTTTTAATAGCAGTTGATCATTTAGAAAACTTCTTTTTCCAGAAAGACTTGTATACTTAAAAGTTTATTGAATTTTTGGCTAAAAGCTTTTATAACATTGCATCTGCGAATATGTTTGCAAATAATGCACTCAATAATTTTAGCAAATGAATAATGAGATAAACATTGAATTTTATGGAGCACAAGCAATGTAATTCTCTTGCCACTTGTCAGAAAAATATAAAAATTTACAGTAAGACATTTATTTTTACACAACTCTGTGACTTGTTATATATATATATATATATATATATATATATATATATATATATACATACTAGCAGCATGGCCCGGCGTTGCCCGTGCTTGATTCAAAAATTGTACGACTTATACAACAATCACTATCACTTGACTTAAAATATTTTTGCCCTTCCTTGCCTTTAAAGGAGTGCCTTTTGCCATGCTGATGTTGCTACATGCCTTACTTCTTGCCTATCTCACACTGCAAATTTTTTCTAAGCTCTATACTAAACATTAAGTCTGTTACGAAAAAAGAACTAAACAAAATGAACACAAAACGATCAGCTTTAAAAAAGGACTCGTAACTGGAAAAAACGAATGAAAAAAGAATGTTAACAACAAATACTTTTTCACACCCAACCCAGTTCTGCGGAATCAGAATCAACGTTGAGTTTAAGCAATCGAATGAGCCAATTGGAGTATAGTGCCATGCAGATTTAAATTTTTCTCACTTGTGACGAATGCAGCTATCGATTTTTTTTGCATGCTAGCATGCTAGTTAACATTCATGTCAGTCAGCTGTTGGCTCTCATGCTGGCCAATAGAATCTTCCTGCCTATTCACGGCAGCCAGTATATATATATATATATATATATATATATATATATATATAATGTGTGTGTGTGTTTCTGAACAGGTAGAAATTTGTGTATTTATATATCTATGTGTGTATAGATACACACATTCATATATACACAAAAAGTGAATGTAGCAAAAGAGACTTATAAGGTAAACATATGAGTATATACATTTAAAGCTGTAAAAATAAAAAAATAAGTATTAAGGATATATATATATATTAAAATTTTACTTGTAGATGGGTTTCTGTTAGTTTTAGGAGTATTTAAATATTGCATATATATAGATATATCCCATATAGATACAAATATTTACATGTAGATATATATCTATGTATAAATAAATATATACCGGGTGTAACAACAAAATTGTCCAAATTGTGTAGTAGCATAATTGTCCATCCTAGAAAATGTTTAATATCTAAAAACAACTAAATGAGTTTCTTTTATCCAGGTTTTCAGATAAGATGTTTAGCTATGTTGACACCATTTGTCATAAGAATCACTGAAAGATACTTTGCGTTATTCATCTAGAAAGAGATCAGGTTAAAATAATTTTGTGTCAGCCCAACTGTGTCTTCTCAGCTGAGCAATGGTGAGAGGAAAAAGATCATTCAGGTCTTCAGTAATGATACCAACATTCATACTCTGGCTTCCATCTTCAAAGTCCATTCAAGAACTATCCAGAGAACAGTGAATAAGTTTAAAAATGAGGGAACAGTAGAGAGTAAAATGGTTCACAACAGGAAGAGGGACCATCATTTCAACTTAGAGCTATAGAACCTGGTCTTCCCTGCTATTTACCCATAGCTTGGAGGAGGAGAAGAGGATTCATACCTTTCCCAAGCGTATTAGCACCTAAGTGAATGTATTGGATCTGACTGGATTTTGAACTCGGCTTTCCGATTCCTCAATCCGTGCCGCTGTCCATTACTCCACTATATTTTGTATACAACAATTTCTATATTCCTTAATGCCTATTTAACATATAACAGGAATTATGTTTGTGATTATAAGTATTCATTATTTTCTTTGGCTATACATATTTTATATTTCTCATAATAGCATTCATTTTTTATTCAACTCTTATAAGAAATCACTATATTTGTATTTCATTTTAACATATTTTCTATGTACAAATCTCATTGATTTGTCTAGGATATTTATTTTAAAATTTTATTAATTGATAAAAATTTCAAAATAACCAGAGCATTTTTAAGTAGCTGGATTGCCATGGTAATGATTTTTTCTTTAAACTTTTTTAGTTGTTCGAGAATGCTCATTGAGCATCAAACCTCAACAAGAAAATGAAAACATAAAAGTTCAACTGGTTTTTATGTATTCTATCTTATATACGAAATGTATTGCGTTTATTAGTAATGTTCTAATAGCTACTTTTGTCTCTTCTCCCGTAATCAGGGACAAAGTAATTTAATTGTAATGTGTGAATATTAGTTGTACTTCAAATAAAAAAAGTGTGTATCATAGAACTTTTTCTCCAAAATACAAAATTTTAAATTGTCTCAAGTGGAAGAAAAGTACCAATTCTATATGGACCTTACTAGCGCTTGCAATGGGTAGAGAACAGTCTTCAAAATTTTGTCCAGAACCAAACTAGGATGAATTCATCCAAATGTGGTTTATTGTTTAACTTGTGTACATGAAAGAATAGAAAAAAAGCAAAGATTGCTCAGAGATAAAATTATAGGAAGTTGTGGAGAACCATAATCACCCATGTCCTGAAGAGATACGGCAGATAAAGATGATTATTAAAAGTAATCCCTGAGTTAGTTTTAGTTAACATAATTTATTATTTTTTTTACATTAACTAAATTTGATTTGGGGGTCAAACAAATATGGCTTTTATATTATTCACATGAATGTACTTTTGGCATTCCTCTCACTGTCATTTTCATCTTTTTTTCTTCCCCATTCTTAGAAGAAATGATGAATGTAACAGAAGGTTATGATAATGAACAATGCCCAAAGCAACTGAATTCTTTTTGTACTCTTTATAAACTTTTTTTTTCATTCTGTAACTTCATTAGGGCCTATTCAAATGATTCCACAGGATTTACAAAATTCAACAAAATTGAAATATTGAAAATTAAGAGTTACCTCCAATTCTTTCATTTGTTTTTGCTATCTGGCTTCCCTCTATTTTTTCCTCCCTCTCTCGGGCAACTTGTATGCTAATATTACACAGTTTTAATTGTTAATCTCTAAAAACTAGGATCCACGAAACCTAAATCAATCTGTCTTTGATCCCAATCAGAACTACTTGTTTACAGTTGATTGAATTCATTTGCAGTAATGTCATAACCTGAACATTTTCTTCAATCCCAGTTCATCATAATTTCTTTAGGCAGTTTTTAAAAAAAAAATGTTCTGATGCTTTTAACATACACAGTTTCAGACTTTAAGCATCTGCTTTACACAGATATAATAAATAAAATATATTAAAAGAAAAAGTATTACACTTTGTGCTTAGAAAAATATGATGGACTTCTTTTATGAAGGCTAGTTAGAAATAAACTGTCTATTGAATATGCTTATAAAGTAAATAACTCAAAATCACAAGATGAAAATATGAAAATAAAATTACAGGAATTAAAAAAATAGAAGAAAAGTAAATGTCCAAAGTTGTTTTGGTTTCTGATTGATAACTAGATTCGAAACTAGTAGTCAGTTTTGTTTTAAATTTTAAATTTCCGTGTCTACTCCAATTATGAAAATAATATAAAATGAAAGTAACTATAAAGATTTAATCATATGTTCATAAGTATGAAGTTTAGAAAATTTTACGTTTGATTTTCACCCAACAAAAATATGATAAATTCTTTTCATCTTAAAGTTTTATATATTATGACTGAATAAAGATAAAAAACAAGTTATTCTCTACTCTAATTTGTTTCTATATTTCCTTCAAGTATTTTTTTTTTGTCTTCGCCTTTTTCGTAATTTTCTTTCGTGATTTTGTGTGATTTGGTAAAATCAAAAACTTGTAATAAAATTATATACTAAAATCATTGTCCAAGTGTGAACACATTGATATAAGCAGAATATATTTCTGATAAGAACAAATGCTTTTATGTAAATATAGGACTGTTTGTCTGATTGAACAAAATCAATTTTAACAAGTTGCATCAATATATTCAGGGCATATATATCATACACATCAGGTAATATGAGAAAGAATACCATTCTAAGAGCCATTTCTGGTTGAAGATAAGAAATGGTTTTTAATTCCCTTTGTTTTCTCAATTTGATTATAAACTTTATTCCTGCTTCCAAAAGACCAGTTTTTCACACCCACAATATATATATATATATATATATATATATATATATATATATATATATATATATATCACGAGTTTGTCGTTGCTTGGAAATCAGTCATGCGACAAAAACAGACTATCATTATTGTTTTGTCCATGTATGGTTTAATATATTGAAATGTAATTGTCATCTTTGATAATGGCTTATGTAAGTCAAAAGCTTAGATAGGATTAAAAAAACATGTATCAATATGGTGTTTTTCTTTCATCTTTCAATGATAATGTTATTAAGCTTATCAGACAATATGAAAGGAATTTACTTAAAATAAATAGACAAAACTTACCTATATTATTTAATGAAACATGCATCAATATATATATATATATATATATATATATATATATATGGGGGACTCTTCCATTGTTTTCAACATCTGAGGGTCTAGCAGATCAGTTGTTAGAACCAAACAGTAAGACTACCCACACGCATGATTTGATTATAGCAGTGGAGGCTAATGTAACACCAAACATCTTTTTAAAAGAGCCAAATAAAGTCCAGGTGCACCACATCCCACAAGCAACTCTCCTCAGGTTTAAATTCGGAGTTGTCCTTTCTCTAGACTTGTTGTGTCACAAAGCTATAGGACCCATTCTGTCCTGCTATCTGCCCATAGCTGGGGAGTGGAAAGAGATGGATTCCTACCTTTTCCAAAAGTATTAGCATGTAAATGAATATAACAAACATGACTGGAATTCAAAGTTGGCTCTCCAGTTCCTCATTATACCACCTTACCTCTCTCTCTCTATCTCACTCTCTCTCTCTCTCTCTCTCTATATATATATATATATATATATATATATATATATAATCAGTAAATAAATACTTTATTTATCTCTATATGATTACATGACTTACCTTTCAACTCAGAATTTAACATAGATCCCCATATCAGGAGTAAGAACAAGTCAATTCCGATTATTCACTACTAATGCTTTCATTTTTAATGTTGACTATTTTATTCACAAAATATGTGAATTTCAGTGCCCCTTGTGTATTCCACTTGATATTATTAAGCACTTGTAATTTTTTTTTTTTTTTGAAATATTAAAAGGATTTTTGTAAATTCATTTACTGTTCAGAATATTTAATAAAACCTGTAGAAATTATAATGAACTGCAGTTTACTCTTATGATATAGAAATAATTTCATGAATTTTAAGCTTTCACATTATTAGCCAGATTACTCAAACACCAAGAAACATTATATAGTTAATTAAAAATAATATTTAAAGCACATATCTGTTGTTTATAAAGACACATGTTTTGAATAAAATAGAAACACTGTCATTCTAATGACAACAAAGTTAGAAAGACAACATGAATGTGAAATGTGTACTCCGTGTTCCCAAGATGGCTTTAGAATTATTCGTCCATTGGTGTTGTGAGCTTCATGTGAAACAGATTGCACAGCAGCCAGAATACTTTATCTTTGCTGACAAAATGCTATTTACCAATTGAAACTTTCCTCTTCAGAATGTGACACAAATTTTCAATCTGGTTAGGTTGCCCACTTTATTAAACAAGTTTCCATGAAAACCATTATTTTTTTCAGGCAAAGATTACTTTTCTTTGACAGAATGTGATGGAACATTGTCCTGTTTAAAAATCATCTACTTTCTAAAAACATTAAGTTTCTTCTTGAAATATGGCACCACATATACCTTCAAAATCCAAATCTGAACTATCATATTAACATAATCTAGAATTAGTTATGGGCCTGATACTTATAGTTCTACTCCTGTGAGAGTAATTTCTGCCAGTATCTATTCAGCCTTTGCTCTATCCATCAACAGTAGCATGTCATTCAATCAATGAAAATAATGCTTAAAAGTTACTCTTTATGTATTCTGTTGCCTATTTCGTCCAACTTTCTTGGTGGATGTTTTTAAAGAAGAACCAGTGATCAGTCTCACATGTTTTGCTTCATGATGTCGGATCTGACATCTTTTGTTTTTCAATAATTCCTTGTTGCCACAAACTCTAAAAAATTAATAGCGTGACAAAGACAGATGTTTTCATTAATTCTCTCTTGATCCCAGATAGAAGAGAAAATGTTCTCAAAATGCTTTAATCATAACTGTCGGGGAAGTGTTTTAACAGAGGAAAGAAAGTGTGACATGGAAATCCAAAAGTGCATTGGGATAGCAAATGATGTCTTCTAAAAGCTAAGTAAATGTTAAGTAATAGAAATATTTTATTGGAAACAAAGAAAAGAGTACTGAACTGTTATGTAATATCAGTTCTCCTACATGGTAGTGAATGCTGGACAATCTCCTCATAGATGAAGAAGACACTTGAATCAACTGTAGCTCTACAGAAGGATGTTGAGTATATCATGGACAAAATATGTAAGCAATGACAAAGTTTTAGAGAAACTAAGAGGACACTTATACTTAGCATCATAAAGATACAGTTGAAATTTCTTGGGCACATAATGAGGAAAGAGGGCATGGAAAATTTGACACTCACAGGATATATTGAAGGCAAGAGAGACAGAGGAAAACCATGTGTAACCTACCTTGCGAGCTTGAGTGAACAGATGGCAGAACTGTGTTTGGGAGAGATGGCAAAAAGACAAAATTTATTAAGATCTACAAAGGACAGGAAATTGTGGAGAGCTGTAATTGCTAACATTCTGAAGGGACACAGAACATAGAAGAAGATTCAATCTGTCTCAGATTCTCAGTGAGCATTTTTACAGTTTGATTGTGCTTACCGATTATATCTGCAATTTTCAGTGTTGCTTTACTATTTGCAAGCTCTTAAGTTATCAAATATTTTCTTTATTCCTCAAATCAGATCTACGGATCATTTGAATACTTCAAACTTCCAACATGACTATTAATTTGAAACTTTCATATTCAGGATACTTCACATAGATGGTTGTTGTTTGTTTTACATCAGTACAGAATAAACTGGCTTTAAACTTAAAGTTCACAGATAAATATTGCAGTCATTCAGCAAATAAACCTTCACATTCAATAAGCATTTTACATAGTCATAAAACATGAACTGGCTAATAATGAGATGTAGTGTTTATCTGTCTTTATATATATATATATATTTTATAATTATTTTAAAAAAATATGATTCCATCACAACACAGAAATTAAAACAAATAAATAAATACCAAAAGGACATAACTACAACATCAATCAGTTAGAGTTTTAGCAGATAGTAATAAAAAAAATGGAGCCTGATAAAATTAGCCATTGTAGCCAGTTAAAAAAAAAAAACAACCCAACCTAACATGACTCCAAAAACTTGACATATAACAAACACCCCTACTTTCATCAAAGCAGAGACCCCTTAATAATGAAAAACTAACCCCAGATTACACCTCCATTTCAAAACTATAAATGAGTAAAACATTTTGTTGCTTAGTTATTCCAAACATTGCTTGAGGATGAAACAGTCATCCTACAGTTAAGGTTTAATATTGAAATTAAACTTGAATACGGGTTATACCTTGCCTACCTAGATGGCACATCCCTGATAAATATATATAATTAAATAGATCAGCAGCTACATATTCCTTCTGTGGCATAATATGCACCTAATCCAACAAATGGAGGTTACTCTGATTATTGTTGTCAGTTTTGGTGGGAGCTGCCCAGTCCTTATTTTCCAATCTTTTTTGAGTTCAAAAGCATCTCCGAGTACTTGTGGATGACAAATTATTTTCCACCCTCCAACCTCTCTTACACAGATGGGATGTGGCAAGCCACTCACTGCTCTATTGCTACTTCCATGGAAAGTGCTCAGATGAATTACATTCCTTGGTTCCACCACTTCTAAACTTCATGGCTAGGATCTGACATGCCACTTACATAGTAGCAAACCACCTACATTCTCTCCGTATTCCATCAGCAAGAAGTATGTTCCACTCAAATAGCTTCTTCCCATAAACCACTGCTCGATGGAACTGACACCCAAGAGGATTTTTCCCCGATCACTACAATCTTAACCTGTTCAAGTCTAGAGTTAACCGTTATCTTCCCCTCCTATCCATATAAACTACCCATTGGTGAGAAGTAAGTTTCAAGGAAACAGATTCTTTTCACAAACAACTGCTCAATGGAACCAACTCCCAAGAGGATTTTTCCCCAATCACTACAATGTTAACCTGTTCAAGTCTAGAGTTGACCATTGTCTTCCTCTCCTATCTGTATAAACTACCCCTTAACACAACACTCTATCTCAAGTGTCCCTTGGGCCTTGTACAGGGAAAACTTTACTGGAAAAAAGAAGGGAAAAAAAAGGTATTCGTTTATTGAACATTGAAATGAAAGTAGTGTCATCTACATGTTAAATGTTATTCCACTTCATGTTTTTATGTTGAAATTTGTATTTTTAAGTTTCCAATGGAAGTCTACTATCCTGAGTGATATCAGAAGAAAATCAGATATGAAGAAATGGTGAAAGTAAAATAAGTAAAGAAACAAAAAATGTTGGAAAATATTAAAACGTTAGGTAAAGATTAATGAGCCAATCAGAGGAAGAAAGAATGAAATAAAATGGAGATGTTTTTTTTTAATCTAGTGGGAAAAAACACTTCATTAAAATAAGATTTGTGCTAGAATTTTGTATGTTTATCCCTCAATATTGATGGCTGAAATGAAGTTAGCATCTTAGCCAAACTCTAGTCTTAAAACATATTAGAATCATCTCGTCAAAACTTGTTAGTGGGTTGAAAACTAGTTTTGAACATTTTCCTGTTTCTGACTTTGCTGTTTAAGTTTTGCAACTAATATTAAACAATTCTTGAGCTTAAATGACACAAACGTATAGAATAGTGTATATTTTTCCTAGTATTTTTTTCTGTTGCAAGGATTGGCAGTGTGCTAATGTAAGTGAAATAAGTTTATAGAATGATTTTTCTTCTTTTTTCATCCCGAGAACAGAATTGTTGATTCAAATAAAAATAGATGAACAGAAGAAGAAAAGACATTACTTTAGTCCTTGAATCAAGACAATGATCAAGTTATTCTTCTAAGAGTTTAATACTTGCACAGAAATGTCCTTTAACACTTGATATAAATAGTTAAAAAAAATGTATTATAATAAAATATCAGCAAAATACCAAAGTTAAAAAAAAAATGTATTATAATAAAATATCAGCAAAATACCAAAGTTAAAAAAAATGTATTATAATAAAATATCATCAAAATACCAAAGTTAAAAAAAAATGTATTATAATAAAATATCAGCAAAATACCAAAGCCAACATTAATAAAATACTGTAAACAACCATCTGATGTTTATATGCATTGCCAGAATCAAAGATTAACCTATGAATTTATTACATAAGAAGCAATGACAATGACTAGCAATGTAGCTAAGTGGCAACTCATAACCGGTTTCAAATTAGTCTCCCAGATTAAAGAGAATGTTGGTTTGATTCCTGTTGAAAGGCAGAATTTCTAGGTTAATGATTTTTGATCTCTAGACTGGTAGATATTTGTTTCACCATTTACAAATAATTGGTATACACTTAAATATGTGTACCTACTAAATATGACATTTATGTTAATAAGAAATATTGTTGGTTTAAACAAAACTAAAATTAGCTGCTACAGACATCAAATGATCCCAATGAGAGATGTGCATTTTTTAAAAATATGTTACGCAAATTCAGTCCTCCATTATGGCAGTGAATGCTGGGTAATCTCATTATAGATGAAGAAAAACATGAGACAGCATAAATGTGGTTCCTAGAAGGATGCTTCAATGATGAAGTTTTAAAGAAAAAGGAAACGAAAAAGACACTTAAACTAAATATCAGAAAAAGGCACTTGAAATTTCTAGGGCACCTAATGAAGAAAGAGGGCTTAGAAAATTTGATACTCAAAGGACATATTGAAGGTAAGAGACTTAAGAAAACAGCACATAAGCTACTTAATGAGCTTATGTAAATGGTTGGCAAAATAGGGATTAGGAGAGATAGCAAAAAGACACAACTTACTAAGGGCTACAAAGGACAGGAAATTATGGAGAGCCATGACTGCTCATTTCCTGAATAGATATGACATATAGAAGAAGAATTCCTTTGCTGTACTGACTTATTGCTAAATTGTAAAGTATATTTAGCTTGAAGGAAGTTTCCAAAATTAAATAGGTTCACTTCTTGTTAAGAAGTACATTTTCTTTAATAAGACTTTTGATCTCTAAGTAGGTAGACATTACTTTCACTGTTTTAAAAACTACTGGGGTGTATCCTCAAACATATGTACCCACTACATTTAGTAATAAGTATAATGCAACCTCTTGTTTTCTAACTAAAACTGAACTAATGAATCTGCATAGATCGTACTTAGTCATAAGAAAAGGTTACTAAACATAATTTCACATGTTAGTATAACCTGCTGCAGGCATTAATTTTAAAAATATTGAACAGTCACTATCTTTGAAATCAAAAAGAACATTAAAGCATATCTGATGTTACTCCAGTCTGAATCATGAATACGGCATCTTTTGATTGGCTAAGAACCAATGTTTCCATTACTTATTTGGATCAAAATCTTCTTATATTTTTGAAAGATAATATCATTAGAACAGTTTTGGCTTTTATCTCTATTAGTATAGATGACCTTTTGATTTGAAGCTGTCTTCTTTTGGACAAACAAGTATGATAAGCAGCAGTAACAGCTTGTTCCTGATGTCTCATGCCTCAAGTTATTTTTAAGCCAGAAATTTCTTTCTTCTGCATTGATAGTGCTTTTGTTAGTTTTCAAATCTGCAATCTACTTGTGGGCCAAGAGATGAACTCACAATATTAAAGTGATTTTCCCTTTCAAATACCAAACTAACCTTTAATGTGAAAGGAATTTTTTTTATCTAGTTTTCTCTTTTTTCTTCTTGGGAGTCTGAGTATCACAGATTTCAAAAAATAGTTGAAGGAATGCTTTGTAAAAATTACTTTTTTGTCCTGCTTGGAAAACCAGTTTGCAGTTTGAATAAAATTACCATCACATTTCTAAATTGTGTTCAAATCTAGTCTAAGTTCAAGTTTTAAATGCTGAAATTTATGGCAAAAAATTGTGTACAATTTCATGAAAGCATTCCTCTGAATTCAGAAAGACTGTTAATCAATGACTTAATTTATTAAATATTTTGATCATGATTGTTATTATTATTATGATTCTTTATTTGTCTTACATATTATCAGTAACAACAAGAGTCAGACAGCAATTCTTTTTCATTATGAAATAATGAATTTTAATTGCAAACTCAGTATTTTCATTCTCCAGATTTCTTTCCTTTTAGTTCAAGTATAAAACCATATATATAAAAGATGTGTTTTGCAGAGAGCATCAGCACTCTTTGGCTTCCTCAGGTCATAATGAAAGAAAGACAAAAATTATATGAGGAAATAATGCCATGCGATCATTGAGTATAATTGGAAACAGAAATCAAATTGAATTACTTTAATTGTAGAGAGAGTGTCTGCCTACCTATTTGTTTTATCTATATTTATATTAGAGCCATTTGGTAGTGTTGAATTTTAAATCAGTCCACCAAAACTATATGTATATTAACTTTTAATATATATATATATATATATATGCACACACACACACACACACACACACACACACACACACACACACACACATATATATATATATATATATATATATATATATATATATAGTCAAACCTAATGAGCCAGACAAACCTACCAAGGTTTCACTTAGGCAGATCATTTCTTTGGGCTTTGAACCTGTATCTGTGCGATTATTTTTGACAGACTTTCATGTTCCTGGCTCTTTCTTTTTTAAAACCTTTTTTTCCCTTTGGGATTTATTTGGCTATTGTTAAATCAAGAATTTGAAGGTTTTTCGACACGAGTATAGTTACCTATATTTTTATATATATATATATATATATATATATATATATATATATATATATACTTTAAAAATCAGGAGATTAGTTGAATACACTACCTTTTAAAGTTAAAAGTTCTACATGTTATTTTTATTTTATTTTATCACATGTGTATTGAGAACCTTTTAATACAACAGCTTCCTGTTTTGATTAAACTGTGACCATTAAATTTTTGCGTATTAGATATATATATATATATATATATATATATATATATATATATATATGTAATCAGAATTCATTAAAATAAGAAAACTTCCATAATGAAGTATAATAATAATAATATATATATATATATATGTATGAACATTTCCCTTTTACAGGAAGAAGAATTATTCATTTGCTTAAAAATTAAAATTCATACTGTTCTTTTTTTTCAATATGTCAATAAAAAGTTCAATATCACTCAGTAGAATCTTAAACTTTTACTGGTGAATTCATTTGAGCGACTCAACATTTTTAACAGTGAGACGTTCTGACTTTTAATAAAATGTTATTTTATTTAATCATCCCAATAAATTTTTATGCTCTCTTTTACTGAAGTAAAATAAAAGACAGAGCTGAGGTCAAAACATTTTATCTAAAAACAGATTTTTATGGTAATTGGTAGAAACAACCTGGAAGTTAAAAAATCCCTTCCTTCGATTTATTTATAAATGGATCCCAACATCATATTGGAAAACCAAAACTAAAAATATCAATAGATCAATTCCAACTAACATATTCAATCAGTATTACGCTGATCCTTTTAAGGCTTTTATAAGTAAGGGTTTAAGTTTAGTAAATCACTGAAAAAGGCTCTTTTTTTGATGATATAAACTTCAATTTTTAACAGAATTATATTTTAAAAAATAAAAAAATGGCATCATTATTCTTATTCTCATTTTTTATGGTTTGCCCCCCCCCCCCCCCCCCCCGCTTTCATATCACAATTGATTTCTTTAACTGAAAAAAATCAATATCCGTTCCTTCGGCAAAATTAACCTTTTTTTACTGAATGGAGGAGAATTGAAAGTTAAAGTTAAAAGTTCACTTCATGAACTTTTCGACTGACTAAATTTAGAAATACATATATAATCTACAATAGCCTGGACCTTATCTGCACTGTAGATGAACAATTATATTGGCTACTTTTTTTCTCACTTTTACCAATTTATCTCTGTTTTTATTTTACTTCTATTAATTTCCTTTCTCATAATGATTTGTCCCCTTGAGAAATATTCTGAGGTTATTCATAATTTTCATCAAAATGAACAAACAATGCCACTCTATTGTCCAACTACATTTTTTATTTTCACCAAACATTCTTTAAGCATTGGCTGCTTTTCAGATAGGATTTATTTCTTTGGAGACAATATTCTTTTGTTTTTGCTGAAAGTCAAATAAAACAGAAAAATATAATGCGAAAAAGTGTGCGTCTGAATAAATGCAACAATTTGATATGTGTATTTCTAAGAGAAAATGCAAGAATAATTGCTTCTCTCAGGGCAAAATGTATTTTCATTGTCTATATTATAGAGAGTGATTCTAAATACCATAATTTATATAACTAAAAAAAAACAAAGTTTACTTATGAGAGTAGTTGTAGCAATAATCACAAAAGCAACCATATTTAAACAGTAAAATGTTACACCTTAGATTATAAAAAAAGAGATAAAATGCAAGAAGCTAGAAAAAACAACTTTAATATGTTAAAGAGTAAAACCAACTGAAACACTAAAAATAATGAATGTAAAAACAAAATATAACAGTAACACTTGAGGAAATAATTGATAACCTACCAATGTAGAAAGATAAAAAAACAGTAACTGCACCACATTTGGTACTAATCCGTATTAGCCATTAAATCAAGTAATTTGGGTCAAGCAGTGAAGTGGGAAGAGTGTAGACAACACTTTTAAAAACAAATCCATGAAAATAAATAAAACAAAAAAAATAAATAGAAAATGTCTAAACTTAAAAACTGAGGAAATACCAGCCATCTTAAAAAAAAAAGATGAGTTGGTATTTGAGGTTAGGCTAGCTATATAAATATTATCTTTATGAAGTTAATGTTTGAATGAGTGTACGTTCAACATTAATTTCTCTTTATAATGCCAAAAAGGCTATGAAGAGACAAAATAACAGGAATAGATAGCACAAAGCATTATTTTTTATAGCCACTTCAAACACAAAATTGAAATAGATTAAGGGCTGTGACACAGTGGGAATTCTGCTTCAAAACATATGAACAAATGGCATCAAGTCAAAATGAGAAATTATCTTAGAAAATTAAAAGAAAAAAATATTTTGTGACTACCAGAGAGTAGACAATAGGATGAAGATGAAAGCGAAAATTTTAAAAAATAACATGAACTAACCAGCATTGAATTACTAGAATCCAATTTGACCAAGTTAGATATTTATGGAAGAACTGAAACTGTCTAGACTACTTTTGTGCTGGAATGTGAAAAGATACTGAGGAAGGTGCTGGAGATTTGAAGAAACTTCTGTTGTTAATCATTGATGATAACCATCAGTCATCTGGTGCAAATGTACAGATACTTGAAATAATAATAATAATAATAATAATAATAATAATTGGATGAAATATGCTACCAATTAAAATGTGAGGATCAGAAAGAATCCTGAATAAGAACTAGAAGAAAAGTTACTATTGAAAAACAATATCTTAAGAGAAGTTTAAAAAAAAAGAAGAAAGTAATGGAAAATTGAAAAGTGGAACTAACTGCAAGGAAGCAAAAAGCATTTTTCAAAGAGAGTGTCTGGCACTATTTTGAAATAGTAATGATACAGAGTAATTGCAACTTACTTAAGGAAGCAGATAAATTTAGGAAGTCAGAAGAAATGCTTATATATATATGAATGATAAAAATAAAGATTTAAAAACTGTGACAAACAGGATTTTCAGGCAAAATATAGGGATGGAATTTGAAGTTGAGAAATGTGCACTGTTTATGATATACACACAAAATAAAAGCACAAGATGCAGCAAGAGTAACCAAGCTGCACAACCAGGAAAAGAGAAATCTAAGTAGGTGTACAAAACAAGTTCAATCAAGCAGAACAAAGTAAAACATCAGAAAAGAATTATATATATATATATATATATATATATATATATATATATATATATATATATATATATGTGTGTGTGTGTGTGTGCAAATATATAGAAAAATAGGAAAGAACACGTTAGGTAAATAATCTGAAGTTCTTTAGTATTTCTGTTTTTTATTTTTAAAAAACAGTGCTCAATACAAAAGTAGAGCCTAAATTATAATTTTAATTATTTTTTAAATATATGATTCCTTCGCTACATAAGAGTTCTCATGTTTCAAAAACAAGAGCCAAACGCTCTGTTTCATCCTCAAACAAAATTTTTTGAAATAACTAATCTTGAAGTTTACATATATATATATATATATATATATATATACACCCATATATATTCATATATATATATATATATATATATATATATACACACACACACACACACACCCACACCCATATATATTCATATATATATATATATATATATATATATATATATATATACACACACACACACACACACACCCATATATATTCATATATATATATATATATATACACACACACATACATACATATATATATATATATATATATATATATTTTAGAATTGGACATAGTCCGACAATTTATTTAAAGACATTAACGTTAAACATAATATATATAAATGTCTTTATATATATATATATATATATATATATATATATATGCTCTTGTGTATAAGCCTGCTTCATGTATGAAACCCCTGATTTTTTTTATAGCTCATGTATAATGCAACCTCAGGTTCTAGGTTATAATAGTAGACCTACTGTAGTTAAATATTGCAGTACTGGGTATTATTCTGGACGTTTTTTAGCACATAAATTGTCTTCATTCTTTTTTTGTAAAAAGCTAACCCAGAATGGTGAGAAAAAAACCCCGTTCAAGTAGCAACAAAGAAGCAGTCTAAAGGAGTTTACCTGTACCATTTTTAGACAAAGGTATCATGAGAATATAGGCCTACCTTTTAATTTTTATAGTCACTAAAATGCATGGATTTTAACCCCTCCAAAATGATTTACCTCTGTATAGTGCAGAGGGTCACTGAAAAGGCACTTTTAAAAAACTTACCTGTGTATAGTGAGACCCCATATTTTTTAATAAAAACTTACCTGTGTATAGTGAGACCCCATATTTTTTACTACAAAACTTACCTGTCTATAGTGAGACCCCTTATTTTTTACTAAAAAACTTACCTGTGTATAGTGAGACCCCATGTTTTTAAAAACATTTTTACCTGTGTGTAGTGAGACCCCATATTTTTTAATAAGAAACTTACCTATGTATAGTGAGACCCCATAATTTTTACTACAAAACTTACCTGTGTATAGTGAGACCCCTTATTTTTTACTAAAAAACTTACCTGAGTATAGTGAGACCCCATATTTTTTGATAAAAAATTTACCTGTGTATAGTGAGACCCCATATGTTTTACTACAAAACTTACCTGTGTATAGTGAGACCCCATATTTTTTACTAAAAAACTTACCTGTGTATAGTGATACCCCATATTTTTTAATAAAAGAATTTACCTGTGTATAGTGAGACCCCATATTGTTTAATAAAAAACTGATTATAAAAACTTGCACCAAACTCAAGTATATATATATAGTATATAAATTTCACAGAAGAACAAGAAAGAAACTAGAAACTGAATTCAGCGGCAGATAAATTATCAAAGGAATAAATACTGGGAAATATCCATAATGAAATATCTGGAGCCCTTCCTTTTGATTTCAGTGAAAGATCAAAGAAATGGATAACTATACATAAAAACTTGAACTACAGAGATCGCATTGATATGTGAAAAAATGGGGAAGAAAGAAACGGTACAATATTGAGGATTGTGTTGGTTCTGCTACCAAGGAATAATAAAAGACTAGTCATGACAACCAGAAGTTGCAGTAAAAGTGACAAGAAGACAGATATGATATTAGAAAAGTTTAAAATAGGAAACACAAAATGGGAAAAAAAAACATTGTGGATGAGATGACATAGCTAGGGCTGTGTATAGGACATCTGAAGTAGTCTGTTAAGTGCCATACGTGATACACACTTGGGTGATCATGTTTCTTTTGATCCGTGACTAACTAGGCAGAAGATTTTCACACAGTAGGTTGTTATTTCTTTCTGCGGCAGACTGGTTGCCAACCAAGGCTGCAGGATCTAGTCTGTACCTTTCCCAAAGATATTTGCACAAAAGTGAATGTAACAAACTTGACTGGAATTTGAACTCATCTCTTCAATTTCTCATTCTGAGCTGATATCAGTTACACCACAACACAAAACTGAAGAAACTGAATCCAAATTAATGGTGTTCCAGAAAAATAAACAATCAACAAACTATAATATAGCACCCTGATAGGCAGGTTGCACCAAAAAAATAAAGGTGAACTCATGTTGTGATAGAGATATGACCATCAATCATATAAGAAGCAAATGCAGCAAAGTGACTCAGAAGAATGCAAAATTAGGCATGACTAGGATGATCCACTATGAACTGTGCAAGCATACAGAATTTAACCAGGTTAGCCAATATTATATGCATAAACCAGAATTTAAAAATTCTTTGAGGCCTTGTAAATGCATATGGATACCACAATCCAGTCCAGAAGGTTAAGATTAATCCTTGTAAACAAGAAGAAAGTTTTCCTCATCATGAATGTGAACATTCCAACAACCATAGAGTAAAATTGAAAGAAATTGTGATATATCTTGCCAAGATACTGAAAAATCAGTGGCTAATTAAAATGAAATTTGTACTTATATTTATAGGAGCATGTGAAACAATTTAAATGCCTGTCAAATTTGAAATTTAAATGTCTGTCAAAGAGTTTAAAAGAACTAGCAAACTAATGAAAAATTAAAACCGTCCTGATGAAAACATCATTAAAATCAACTAGAAAACAAAGGGAAATGCTGTGAGTAATAAGGAGACATGTTCTTTCTCTTAACTTCCAGAGACGGTAATACACTAGATATGTCAGGTATGCCAATTCAGTTAGTATATTATAATAATAAATAACAATAATAATAATGATGATGATGATAATAATTCTTGAAAAGGTTAAAAGAACTTCACAAATCATTACTTTTTTTCTCTCTTTAAACCAAGATGTCTTATATTCAAAAGTGGTTTCTGCCAATCATGCTTTCAGCTTTTAAATAGAATTGCTGGAAATGCTTTCGGGCTTATCACCTATTTGCATTTTTCTGATATTAAGTTCTTTGACTTTTTAGTGAGAGTATGAAATGGCTCTTTTATTCTGTTAGATATTATTATGCAAGTGGTTATTTGTACAATAAAATTGGTATTAACCAAGTGAGGTTGGTAAAATCTCAAAGATATTCTTATATTTATATCATAAATATACCATGGGAATTTCAGATTATCTCTTTTATTAGAAAGAGAACCTGTCCTGCCTGCCAACAGCATGGCTGATGTTAGACTCCTGGAAAGCAACACAAAGTATTTTTGGCCTCATGTTCTCCACTGACTTGATGTGGAGTGACTACACTGAATCAATAGCTGTATCTGCTGCAAGGAAAGTTGCATCACTGTCTTGTGCCAGAAAAGTTTTCTTTTTAGAATCCCTATTAATTGATCCATGCATTGAATACTGCTGCCATATCTGGTGTGGTGCTGCTGCTATTCATCTTGAGATTCTTGACAAAATCCAAAGAAAGATCTGTAATGTAATCAATCCTGACTAGGCAACCCGACTTCAGTCACTTGCTCAATGATGTGGTATGGCTTCCATCTGTCTTTTCTACAAATATTTTCATGGCAATTACTTTGACAAGATTTTTTTTCCCTGGTGCCATGACTACATGAATTTAAGCATGCTGTGAGATTGGCATCTTGGTTCCACCATTTTACAGTTGAAATAGTTAAATGCAACCACCACTTCTGCTCCAACAGTTTCTTTTCTTGCATTTCCCACCTGTGGAACTCCCATTCATTTCCTTGCTTCCCTGATAACTAGAATCTTCAAAAATTTAAATGCAATGTCATTTGCCATCTTCTTGAATCCCATTCATCTTTTGTCCTTTCCTCAATCCTCCCTATTCTCAGTCCTCTCTTTCACATTCACTCCCTGGAACTTCCTATGTACTTGTGGCATTTCCGTTTTGCTTCAGGTGAAACAATTTAAAAAAAGTTGAAATTTTATTATGCAAGCTGAGGGTTCATCATGTAAATAAATATAATATTACAGTTATTGATATCTAGTTTTTCATTTTGCAAATATCAAAAGAGAAGTTTTTGAGTGTTGTTAAGTTATGAAAATATTGAACAGGGATCATAAAACAATCAGAGGATAATTGACAAGAACATGAAAAAGAACTATCTTTGAGAATTTCAGAAAGAGATTTCAGAAAAATTAAAATGGTAATAAATCTGAAAAGTGGGCTGACCAAAGAGAAGGTGTATGAAGAAGCTGGCATTGCAAATGTAAACAGAAAGGAAAGAAACAGAACATTAAGAACATTGGCTGAAGAAATGAAAACAACCAAACTAGAACCTTTAAGTAGGCATAAGAGAAACATTTGGAGAAGTAGTACATGAAAACTGATTTCTAAGCTGTGGAATCGGTTAGAACAATCTGATGAGGCAAGTTCACTTGATAGTAGGTATAGTTATTAGGAATTTATCTATAATTGAGAAATATAAAATTTAAAACCAGACAGAAGTATTAAAAGTAATGTGAAATGTATTTGAGTAAAATAAGATTATAATGACCACTTGGTAACATGTTGAATTATATGTAAGTGATCCATTGTAATAAGGTGAAATATGGTAAAAAAAAATGGAACCTTAGTTACATTGTCCTTTTATAAAAATAAATATAAAAAAGCAGCAATAGAAAATTTTAATTATGAAGATGAAATTATTAATTAGGTTCAAATTAAGTCAAATTCAGAAATATACAATTTTAAAAGAAATGAATCCTTGTTGTTTTATTAAATGGACTCAGTATATGTTCATAATTTAGGTTTACACTTTACTCAGTTTGCACCAAGCCTTGAATTAGGATATGGTTCTATACACACTGTAGGGACACAGAAGGTGATAATATCCTTTAGGTGGAGATAAGTTACATGCTGCTTCATGATGTCACTTCATACAGTGACACAAGTGGTTAGTTATTCAGTCAGTTTACAGTAGTGAAACCATTTGAAAAATCTGAAAAAAATATATGTTAGCATAAAGTACCAGGCATGGCTTAGTTGCATATGGATACAAATGTTCATACCAAGTGTTATGTACCATTCCTTAACTGTCTAATATCTGGTTAGAAATGATAAGGAATTTTCAGCAATGTTTAACCTTTATGCCCACAAAAAAATGTGTCAAAAGGATAGATATTCGTTTGACTTCACTTTTACTACATACACTTTTGACTCAAATTGCAATTTTTATTTACAGGATTATAAAAATACGTGACGCAATTACAATGAAATATTTATTATTCACCCTTTATAAAGATTTAAATATGAAAAGAAATATTTTTAATTAAAATTTCATAAAAAATTATAAAATTATCAAAATATGTAAACCATGTACAATGCAATATTTATTACTTACTATTTTATAAATAACTATGTAAACAAGTTTTTATTCGATCTAATATATAAATAGTGTTTCTTATTCTTTTGTCAATTTTCAAGAATAATGAAAATGTATAACTCTTATCATATTTGAGCTTTATTAAAATTCACTTTTTAAAAACAATAAATACTACAAAGGGAAAAGGTATATACTGTAAGAGTTGGTATCAAGGCAATAACTGTCCTTTTAACATTGTTTTCTTTGTGGGCACAAAGGGTAAACTTCAGATTTTTTTATGTTAGTTATAAGTGGCACTTGTATGCATTCTTTGTGTAAAAAGTACTTTGAAAATATGTTTAAAATGTTTTAAATCCCCTAAAAATGGTTTCATACTAGATTAAGTATTGAATGTTGGATCAATTTCATTTCACAGGTAATTTTATAATCTGCAAAGCCATTTGTCAATGTAAATGTTATTAATCAGAATGAAAAGAACTTTGCTTTTATTCAATGTAGTAAGTACATTGGTCAATATTAAAGTTAGGATTATTTTAAAATCAGTCATTTTGGTTGTGATCAAAAGCAACTTCTTGTTTAAAATCAGGAAATTTTGCATAAATCAGTAAAATTTATTAATTAATCTACAAGTCTACCATTTGCCCATGCTTAGAATATTGTTGCCACATATGATTCAATGCCCTTACTATTTACATTGGGCTTCTTGATGAGATCCAAAGAATCATCTGCAATATTATTGGTCCTGATCTGACAGCTTGGGTCCAGTCACTTTTCCACCATCATAAAGTGGCCTCCCTATGTCTTTTCTATAAATACTTTCATAGTAATTGTTTGGATGAGCTCTTCTTGAATGTGTTGTTTTGGCGTAAGGAATCTTGTTTGTATGATTGGGTCAGTGTTTGTGGCTAGCTAAGTTATCGTTAAGACAGAAGAAGACCATCCTTCCCCCAATCCCCATTTTTGCCTTGTGCCACATTTCTGTGTATATATCAGAATAAATATCACTCTTCACTATGGTACCTAGAGTTTTTGAATTTCAGCCCAGCATTAGACTGGCATTGAGTTCTTATCAATTTACAGTTGGGCTGGTTGTAGATATACCTGTAAATTCTATGCTAACAGTTTCTTCTCTTACCTGTGGGACTCCCTTTTGGCTCCATGCTTTCCAGCCAACTCTAATCTGCAAAAATTTAAATTCAATGTTAATTGCTATCTAAAGTCCACCTGATTACTCTTTTCTCTTTCTGCTTATCATTAATGTTTCTGTTCTTAATTATTCCACACCCTGTAACCCCTTGTTACTGCCTTGCTTGGGGTGATTTCAATTAAAAAGAAAATCTCAATAAATATTAGATTTTTCTTACAATGAGAAGATCAAAGCAGCTTCTTTGAAAAGAAAGGTTTTACACATTCTCATTGATGACATAACAATAAAATGTACTGATCCATCCTTGGTTTTGATCCACAATACGTACATATAAGCTATGTTTATCATGTTTCTGCTTGATTCCTTTTTACAGGAGTAAGTTGATACAATTAGTGAGGCAGGTCGATGCAGTGCACCAAGTAGCCCCACTTTCAATATGCCAACATAATTTTGTCTATAACCTATTCTAAGAAAAATTCTAACAGAACTTGCTTGAACTGTAGTACACCTACAGTTTTATTGCTACTTCTTATAAACATAAAGTTCCCTATTCTCATTTACTTACTCCATCATAAAATAAGTATACATTTATCAACTTGAAAATGTACTTCTTCTATGTGCCCTGTCCCTTCAGGTTGTGAGCACTAATGACCCTCCTTAACTTCTTGTCCTTTGTAGCTCGTAGTAAGGTTTATTATTTTACTATCCTTCCTAACTCCTGTTCTGCCAACCAATTACACAACCTCATTAGACAAGTTGTTCCCTGCTTTCCTCTGTCTCCTTTGCCTTCAATATATCTCCAAGCTCCCTTTCCTTATTATGTGCTCTAGAAATTTCAACTGCCTCTTTCTGCTTCCAAGCAGAAGTGTTCATTCTGATTCCATTTACCATGTAATTTAAGCATAAAACAATTGAAAGCCAACTTTTTAAAAACTTTCTACAAACATTGCACAATAAAAATCAAGTATCTGCAGTTAGAAAAAAAATATTTAATACAGCTCCATTTTTGCCGATACAATAGTATACAGTGTTCTCTTTAATTGTCCGATATTCATAAGTCTCTAAATGAATAGATACATATTTAAAGTTGTTATGTATATTGAAATATATAATAACATTTATTTATTAATAATTATTCCAATTAATAAAATTATGCCTAATTTCCAGAATCACTTACTCTATGAATTTGTGCTAAATTAAGTATATACAATTTTATACAAATGTGATATGAATTGATATATAATCATAGATAGTTGGGCAGTGAACTTTATCAGAAAGAACCATTTTATATTAAATAGCTTTTTACATGTGTATCCATAAATACAACACAGGTATTTGCAAAGATAACAGATAGAGATCTCTTCATCTTTTTTCATGAATGCAAAAGTTACTCCTTAGCTTTTTAAAGTTTAAAGTCTACAGAGTAATAATTCGAACTACACAGAAATGCTATTAAAATCATGTTGTGCAATTGTCAGCATGACCATAACAAGGGATTCCCTTTTCCACATCTAGACTTGAAACAAAAACACATAAATTCTTCAAACAAAAATTTCTGGTTTCAATTTAACTCCATCTTTCTAACGCTTATTAGACTTATTGCTTATCAGACATGTCTTAACCTCATTTTGTAAGTCTTTGTAGGATTTTTTTTATCTACTAAGTATGCAATCTTCATTCCCACCTACCTTTTTACTTAAAATCTACTTACCTATGGACAGCATAACTTTCTGTTAATTTACATGTGTTTGCTTTGGGAAATGATGCACAACTTTCTGTTCAATTTATTTTACATTCATTCCAATCAAAGTTGGTTATAAACTTTCTACATTATTATGTTAGTGTTTCCATTATTGTTAATTGGAATGATTTTCGTAATTGAGACTGAACAGAATAAGATTTTAATAACGACTCGTAAAACAAAATCAATTCTGTCTTCTTCTTCATCGATACAGCATAGAACTTTAAGGAAATGACGAAATTCTATTGGAACAGATTAAATAATAACAATCACATTGAGTATCGTCATAAGAGAAAGAGAGTTAATAATAATCTTCTTTTATGTGCTGTGTCCCTTTTAGACATGGACAATTATGTCTCTCCACAACTTCCTATCCTTTTTAGCTCTTAACAATGTTTATCATTTTACTATGCTTCCCACTCCATGTTCCGCAATCAATTTACACATCTTCCTTATGTAGGTTACTATTTCCCTCTGCCCTCTTGTGTCCACTGAGAGTCAGATTCTCCAAGCCCTTTTTCCTCATTATGTGTCACAGAAACTACAGCTGTCTCTTTCTGATTCTAAGTGTCTTTTTTGTTTCCATTTTCTTAAAAATCTTCCTTGTTGCTTACATGCACCAGTCATTGTATTCTCAGCATTATTCTATAGAACCACATTTCTGTTGCCTGAAGTGAGGAAATTGTCTCACATTCATTGCCATATAGAAGGAATTATATTACATAGAGTGGCTTGCAAAAGTTTACACGCCCTTTGAAAATTTATATATTTTGTATAATGTAACAGGGAACAACGCATATTTTTAATTCCATTGATTGTTAAATAATAAGCAGATACATCACACTTTCCTTTGATATAAAAATTACATTTGAAAAATTTCACACTGATTCTTAAAATCATATAACTTAGAAAAATGACTTTTCAAAAGTCTACACCCTCCCCCAGATATTGTACTGTGTTATCATGTAGTTTATCATTGATGTATAAAATCCAGAACAATAAAAAAGGGACATGTGCATAACAAATAATAGCCAGTCTATTATATTGCTATATAAGGAGATTTAACCGCCTACAAAATCATCCACCACATGGTTTCTTGGTATGTTGGTCTTTGGACTCTGACTGTAAACACAAGGTGTCCAACTCGTGAAAGAAAATGGGCAAGCCTCTGTCTCAGGAATTTAAAAACCTTATTATTCAAAAGTACAATGAAAATAAAGGCTATAAAAAAAACTTTAGAATTGCCTCTAAGCACTGTTAAAACTGTAGTTAAGAAGTGGTTAGTTCACAAAACCACTGCTACCCTACCAAGATCTGGGAGACTGAGCAAACTTACCAGAAGAGCAAAATCAAAACTGGTCCAGGAGGCAACCTCCAACCCTAGTGCAACACTGGAAGACTTGAAAGCTTCAGTTTCCAGTACTGAGACAGATGTCCATGCATCTACAATTTCCAGAGTATTGCACGGGTCTGGTCTGCAAGGGAGGGTAGCTAGAAAAAAATCCCCTTCTGAAGCCTATGCACAAGCAAGCTAGGCTAAACTTTGCCAAAAGTCACATCAATGATTCCATGACCATGTGACGAAAGATTTTGTGGTCATATGAGACCAAAGTTGAGTTATTTGGAAAAAATATGAAACGCTATGTTTGGCAGAAGAAAGGCACTGCTCACCAACCTCATTACACCGTCCCCACTGTAAAGCATGGCGGTGGCTCGATCATGCTTTGGGGCTGTTTTTCAGCTGCAGGACCTGGAGAGCTGGTAACCTATCTGAGGTGTCATGGACAGTGTCAAGTACCAAGAAATATTGGAGGCTAATCTGCTGAAGTCTTCTAGAGCTCTGCACTTGTGTCACAATTTCAAGTTTCAACAAGATAACAAACCCAAGCATATGTCAAAAAGCACTAAAGCTTGGTTTGCTAGCAAGGAAACCACAGTTTTGGAGTGGCCCAGCCAGTCCCCAGACCTCAATCCTATGGCGAGATGTAAATCTGGCTGAGCACCAACATTCCCCATCCAATCTGACACAGCTCGAGAAGTTTTGCCATGAAGAATGGCAAAAACTGTCAGAAGACCACTGCAGCAAGCTCGTTGAAGGCTACCCGAGGCATCTGTAGGCTGTAATTGATGCAGCAGGATCATCTACAAAGTATTAACTGAAGACATTCCAAAGGCGGTGTCAACATTTTTCAAAATTATCTTTGTTTAAGAATCAGTTTTAAATTTTTCAAATGTATTTTGTGTATTAAATAAAAGTGTGATAGATCTGCTTATTAAAATAAATTATTGGAGTTTAAAATATTAATTGTTCCTATCGAAATAAATAAAATGCATCCAGTTTTCAAGGGTGTGCAGACTTTTGCAATGCACTGTAGCAGTTTAGCATTCTTTGTTTCTAATGAAATTTTCGTGTTTCTTAATACTTTGCTTAGCTTTTGAAATGCATCTCTTGCTATTCCAATGTGCCTTTGAATTTCAGTACCACATTTTCTATCATTACAACATTTCACAAACAGTTGAAGTTTGCTACTTGTTTGATTATGACATTAATAATTATAATAATGATGATAATTTTAACATTACATGCCAAAAGAAAAATCACATATTTTCTACTGATCATGAAAATTCTTCAGAATCATCCAAACTGTGCGAAACATATGAATCATAGTTTTGTTAAGACAGCAAGGACGTCAGTTTATCATTTTTCTTCCTTATTTTTACATTTACCGATCTGCAAATTAGGTTTATTTAATGCACATGGACTAATATTGGCTGATCACTATACAAATAGTCATGAAAATTTAAAATAATTTCTACTATATTGTCTAAAACATTGATAAATACAATAAAAATCCTTTGCTTACTTATTTTTATTCTTTTTACTAATTGTAGGAATCAGAGTAAAATATTTTTCATTTAAATTTTGAGCACTTTTTTTCATTTCTCTGAATTTTTCAGTTTTCTTAAAAATTGATAAATCCAGAGAAAGGTCTGTAGACAAAATTAGATTATGGAATTTAATGCAGAAATCAGATTAGAGAATTTCAAATTCTATCATCTGATTTCTTCTACCTTCAAATGAAGATTGATTAATTTAACTGATATATTCTGAATTTTTATCTATTCACTATCTAATTTAGTTGACTGAATTTGTATTTACCAACTTTATTTTTCACTATTCACTTTCTTTATTTTTATCAATTCCACTCTTGCTATTTATCAATCCATATTATCAATTGGTATTACTAAGTTAAATTATTTTGTGAAACTTAACTAATTATTTACAATTCAATATTTCATTTTAAAAATGCATGCATGTTCTCATTATATTGAAACACAGGAAATTAAACTAGTCAAATAAATACACTGCCTCCAAAGATGTATTAGTAATATTGTAGATAAAAGTTATTAATTAGAATTATCATGAAATGTTCTGAATCACATCCACAGGCCAATAGAAATGCTGGTTACAAAATATTCTATAAATAATCATTGGCTGTCCATACACTAATATAAGAAGTGAAACTAATTCTGCAAAGTTTGATCATTGATTTTGGAATCACAATAGTTAATTACACATTCTTAACTGTCCTAGACTGTAAATTCTGATCCTGATTCTGAACATCTGTAGTATCCACAGTATATACTAATGCTACAGCCTTTGCCATGCAGATCTTCCAATGTTGTCATTTTGTCTTCAAAAACGGTTATTTGTTTCTTTGCATGAATTTCGAGATGCCATATGTTTTAAAATGTCTGGATTATAAATTCCAGAGTTATCTCTTTTAAATAAGAACATTGGTATTCAGTCAGGATAAACTATTTTATTTTTTAGTTAAGAATTGGCAAATAAATCTTTGAACTTTAATCAAGTCTCAGATTTAATACTGATTGAAATTTTGTTTTGGCTGATTACTCAGATATTTAGAGAATAGAATTATTCAATGATTTGATGTCTCTTTCATAAGAGGAATCTTAATAATAATAATAAATAATGACCTAGAAATAGAAACGGCAAGAATGTGGGGCAGAAAAACCGCAGCACCACTATGAGTAACAGGTGCTCTGGGTCTGGTCAAAAAAAGAATAAGAAAATAAACCAAAACAAATCCTAGAGCAAGATACAAGAAGTGATCATTCTCCTCAGCACTCTTTCTATCAAATTAATCCATCACACCTTAATGATAGTCCCAAGTCCAAGAGATGAATTAAACGCCATCAGTAAACAAAGCAGAACAACAAGAAAACAGATAGAATAATAATGAGCCCTTTTCAAATTATTAAGTTTTCAAATGACATTGACATTTTAATTCTTTTTCATTTGTTTTCAAATAACTGGTAGTCATTTATTTGTTCACCCAATGCAAAACGTCTGAGCCACTCAATGTAGAGAGTTACTGACAGGTTGTTGCATGTAAGAGAGGAGTTAAGAAGTATAGTTTAAGATGATATATAGGAAAGATAGTTAAACTTAGACTTAAAATTAGAGAGTCTGTTTCATGAAGCAGCAGTTCTTTTGAAGAAGCTGTTCCAGTGGAACTTTCTTTTTACTAATGGAATACGAAGGGAATAGGGATGATTTGACTCTGTGTCAGAGGCATGGCAGGTCTTAGCTGTGAAGGTGAGGTCTGTTGGAACTAATGAATGTAGCTCATCAGAACATTTGCTATGGAAATAGCAATAGAGTATTAAGAGGCTTGCAACATTTCATCTGTGGAATAGAAGTTAGAGAATGGAAAATAATTCATCACCCACAAGGCTGAAAAGATTATTCTGAACTCTGTCATGCTTGGAAAGTGATAACTAGACAGCTCCAGCTCAGATATAGCAGTGATAGTTAATGTTTTGGTCTGATCTTACTCTTGTAAAGATAGAGCATAACAGGAATCAGATACTTAATGTAGCAGAACAAGGAACCATTTTTCCAGCAACTTAAGGGATGGATTATGTACATGATTTCCACTTGAAGTCTGGGGTAAACTTGAGTGCTAATAGGTGTTCAAAGCAAAGAGCTTCTTGTTCTCTTAGCAATCAATCATCATGATAGGTCAGGTTCTGCTATGTGAAGATGCAATACTAATAGCTTCGTTTTGGAGCTACTGAATGTTACAAGTGTTTCCTTTTCTCTGTGTAAGCAAGATATGAGGAGAAATTAGCTGCAAGCCTCTGGTGATCTAGATTTTTGGGAAGTGCACTCATCTGTATAGTAATTTTCTAAAGATCTGAGTATGTTTTTCAGCAGATCATTAATATAGAACAGAACGAGGGTAGGGCCAAGTAGAGAGCATTGAAGAATGCCTGCATTTGTCACATGAGCTTCAGAAATTTGATTGTATACAACAACATTAATGGATCTACCTTTTAAGGAGAAAGAACAATTAAAGATGAGGAATCAAAAAGACAGTAGATAATGATTGATAGTGCATTTAAATTTTTGAAGCTCAAAGTTGGCTGGAAAGCATGGAGCTAAAAGAGAGTTCCACTTTTAGCATAGAACTTACAATTACATCTAACCAGTTTAACTGTAAATCGATGAGACCTTATTGCCAATCTAGTACTGCACTTACCTGTTATGAATGACTTAATAATTGAGAAAATTTTTCCAAAGATTCCATAGTTTGCAACCTGTTATAGTTTGTTCAGTTATTAGATGTCTATAATGGAAATTTGTACATTTATTTCTCATATACTTTCTCTGTCATACAAACTTTCATGACATGTCTGTATCAAGTCAATAGTTAAAATGATTCTCCTCAAAGAATTAACATGAAAGTAACAACAGCAATGTATGAGAATTCCATTTTCTTAGAGGCTACCAACAATACCAATTCCTACATTTATATTAACTCATATCATGGACCAATTCATGATTTAGATTGTAATTAAATCATCTTTGTAAATGGTTACCAATTTTATAAATTTACGACAATATTGATGTAATAGTAAAATATTCTTTGTAATTATATTCCTACAAGAAAAAATACCATTTTCATATTGAAGCAATATTTCTATCTGGTAAGATGGTATAAATAGAACCAGATATTTCAGAAAAATGATGTACCACAAAAACAATGTAAGATAGTATGTAAAACAATGTAAGATAGTATGTAAAACAACTAAATTTTGAATGTAGTAAGGCATGTTTTCCACTGACCAGAAGGGTCTGTGTGTTTATATATTGAAATGAAAAAAGTCTAAAGATAAGCTCTAAAGAGCATGCTAAGGAAAAGAAAGGACGTTTCTTTGGCCAAATTAGTTTAGTCACAAGTAAGCTATTGCTATCATTTCTTTTCTGCAATCAATGTCAGGTGATCTAACTCACTATAAGACTATTTTTCAACACAAGACCAAAATATTGTTAAAGAACTAGCGTCTAAATTTGATTTTTCCTGTCTTGAAATGATAGTCATATTTTTTCCAATATTAGGCCAGTCAATTGGGAAACGTCTGCTGCATCTGACCATAATTTTAATTATTTTCTCTACATGATGAATGCTAACATCACCTAGAAGATTATTAATAATTTTTCCCTTATTTGAATTGAGTACTGACGGAATTGTTATTTTCAGGATTATGGGCATAAAACCCAAGAGAAATTTGGTCAATTTGCACATATTAGGCAGAAAATTGTCCTATTTGTGATAAGCCTATTTTTTCTCTATTAACCTTTTCAAAGCACACTTTCACTCAACAAGACTCTAAAAGGGAATTTCTAGTTTCTTACTTCTCCCAAATACTGAATGATAATTATTGTTTCTAGTAATAGGTTATTCTATAGTGCTTAGTGCAGATTATCTTATGACAATGTCTGTTCCCACCATAGATTTATTTCGGTTTGTGTAAGGATTGAAAGAAAATGCACAGTGTTAATATGGACAAAACAAATTTTTATATAACACAGTATATATACAGAAGGATATAGTGATAATTTGGAGATTCAAGAGTTCACATGTAAATGTCCTGGTGCATATGAGAGAGTCTAGGAGAATATAGATATATATGCAGGTTTTTATGTGTGCCTCAAATTCTGGAACAGCTCCCACTCATACACCTCAATATGGAGTGCACTCCCCTCACTGCTTTCATAAAACAGGAGCCACTCCAGTTCTTGAATTAAAAAAGAGTGCATTCCTTTTTTTCATATTCTATCAATATGTTGTAATATTACATCCACAAATTCTCAACTGTATTTTCACCTAATCTGCAGAGTTTATTGTTCCCCATTTGACCACAAACTTCTATCTTAAACTTTATTTCTTTACTCATATGTTTGATGATGAAAATATGAGTAGAATAATTGTTCAGTGGGTATAAAATTTTTTGAAATTTAATTTAGAGAAACAATTTTTTCATGCATGCACAAAGATAAAATGATTTTTGAGTCACTTACTGTATGTATTTTTTTTGCTAACGAAAAATGTTTCCTGTTTGTAATCTATTTTTTAAGCTGTTGCAAGTTGTATGTTATGTATGTAAAATAATTTTCCTTACAAGATGGAAAAGCGAATCATTGGGAGTTTTGAGAACATGATTAGCACTTGTTAACAGAAAACTGTTTAAGTCTATATTTCTTCCTAACTCCATATAAACTTAACGTATTTGGCACAGATTTGACACTTCTTTGATTTTTAAAGTTCCATCAAATGCAAGAGAATTTACAGTTTAAAATAATGCATGGCCAATTTTTTAAGTACATTGAAATTCCTACAGAAACAAAAATCGCTACTATGTCTTCCAAAACTTATTGCATAGACATTGTAGCTTCATAACTACAGAAAAAAAATATCACAAATAACATTCAGCATTGTTAAATTTTATTTTATTAAATTAGAGTTCAACTTTTAGCAAAAGTTGTTTTTCAAAATTTTCATCTTTTAAACTGAATCTATTTTTTCTGAAAATACTTCCTGGGGGCTGAAAAGTTTCTCAATGGACACCTCTGGGGGTATCAGTATATTAAACTTATTAAAGAGGTATTTCAGTTCTGAAAAGTCTTTTAACTGTTCAGTGGCAGTAAACCTGACAGTGGAATAATTTCTTACCGGGTCTAAAGTTGTGAAATTCTTTACCCCACTTTGAAAGAACTTTACTACTATAAAACATCTCTCCTACCCTGATGACAATATTCACCCAAAAGTTTTAAGAGATTTACTGAATTGTATTGTGTGCATCACCTGTGACTATTAATCAGTTGCCAACAAGAGCTATTTTGGCCTGACAACCCACTACATAGATTAAGGCTTAAACAGAAAGTCAGTGGCCATAATGTGTTCTATACTGAAGAAATATGATGTTCTGACTAAACTCATTGAAATAAACTAATGAAGTACTGCATCCACAACAAGTGTGTGGGTGTAGACAGACAATTCCAGCAACTTTGTGAAGGCTTTCAAGGAATCTGCTGCTACTGAGGCTTCTGTGGAAGAAGACCTTTATGAAGATGATGATGACCCAATCACCATTCAAAGTGCAAGGGAGATGATAGATGAGAGGTTTCACTCTGAAGAAATTTACCACCTTCCTCCTCACTCTATTGTGCTTCACACACACACATGCACACATTTAATTTAATTTCCACCAAAAATGCAGAAGCAGCCTTGGGAAATCCTATCTACAAGAGACTATAAGTCCACATTGGCCAAATACCAAGCTCTATGGAATAGGTAATGGTGGACCATACAGATGGCAGATGAAGTAAGGAAAAAATGCAGGAGATTGCTCTTTCAAATCCCAATTATAACCACAGGTAGAACAGCCTCTATGGAGTGCTTGAGAGCTTGCCACAGGGCCAGATGATCAATCAGCAAGTCTGCAAAGAGATCCTGTGGCGTTTGCTATGCTCAGCGCATGAGAAGAGATGAGAGTTGTGGTAGGACAAATTGTGACTGCTTGACCATGACAATGCACCTGCTCACAATGCCCTGAACCTGTGGAAGTTCCTGGCCAAGAAGAACATTGCTTTACTATAGAAACCTCTCTATTCACCTGATTTTCCTTTGTGTGACTTTTTTCTTTTTCTCAGATGCAAGTGGATAATCAAGGGGACCCATTTTGAAGGTCTACAGACCATCATGAGGGATGTAATGATGAGGCTGAGAGGCATCCAAGAAGAATCCTTCCAGCTGTACATAGAAGCATAGCAGAGAAGAATTGAAAGTGCATTAGAATTGCGGGCTATTACTTTGAAGGGGAAACTATGCAGTTTGTTGTTTGAAATTGAAATAAATTATTTGTGACATAAGTCCCATATATGTGCAGAACTGAAGAGAGGGGTTTGGAAGGGATCCCTGAATTGCCATGAGGTGCCAAACTGGCCATGTGCTCAATGTAATTGGATATGTATGTCCAGAGTGGGTCTGCTCAGTCACTAGCAGTCATACCAACACCAACAGTCTATTGTATTTGATGATTTCATAATAGTATGCTTTGAATGCCCGACCTGCACTAGGGTGTGCAAGTCTAGGACAGGCCTGACAAGGCATATGAAAGGGGACATTGGAAATGATGATGATCAAAGTCTCCTTCCACCACCCGGAGATGAGCTGATATGCTACATACGTGACAGGAAATGCAGATCGATGACTGGGTTTATGAGCCACGGTCGTTCACACAACTAATGAATGCACTGTTGCACTAAGTGAAGGGCTGGACGTGTCAGTGATGGTCATACTCACTTTGCGAATCGACAGCCACCATACATACATGCATACATACATATATATATATATATATATATATATATATATATAATTGCAATTTTTTATATGTTTAAAATTGAGCACCCTTATATATAATCTACTGCTAGGTCTTCAGCTCAGAAAATTGGTTCACTATGTCGTGCTATATATTTAGAGACCCTTATAACATCCAAAGAAGAATCTGCAATATTATTGGTCCTGACATGGCATCTCAGTTTCAGTCACTTGGCCACCACTGTAATGCAGCTTCTCTATGCCTTTACTATAAATACTTTCATATAATTGTTCTGATGAACTTTCCTTTATGTCAACTAGACTTTATGACTTTAAGTGCAGCACTAGATTGGCAGGTAGGGCTCATCATTTTATTGTTGAAATAGTGTTACTGTAAGTTTTATGCTAATAGTTTCTTTTGTCAAACTTATCACTTGTAGAACTCTCTTCCATCCTCTTGCTTTCTAGTCAATTTTGATCTTTGAAAATTTAAATGTAATGTCAATAATTATCCTCTGTGCCCTTACATTCTGTTCCTTTATTTGTCACACTCCGAAATAATGCTTTTCTTGTATTCTTTCACACTCAGTAACCCCATGCATTTTAGTGGCTTTCCTGACTTGCTTGAGGTTAAATGGCTAAAACCAAAAAAAAAATGTATATTCAAATCATGTATGTATGTATGTATGTATGTATGTATGTGTGTATGTATGTATGTATGTGTGTATGTATGTATGTGTGTATGTATGTATGTATGTGTGTATGTATGTATGTATGTGTGTATGTATGTATGTATGTATGTATGTATGTATGTATGTGTGTATGTATGTATGTATGTATGTATGTATGTGTGTATGTATGTATGTATGTATGTATGTATGTATGTGTGTATGTATGTATGTATGTATGTATGTGTGTATGTGTGTATGTATGTATGTATGTGTGTATGTATGTATGTGTGTATGTATGTATGTGTGTATGTATGTATGTATGTATGTATGTATGTATGTGTGTATGTATGTATGTATGTATGTATGTATGTGTGTATGTATGTATGTATGTATGTATGTATGTATGTGTGTATGTATGTATGTATGTATGTATGTGTGTATGTATGTATGTATGTGTGTGGATGTAGTGGTTTAAAACCGTGAATGATATAATTTCTATTTTAAACACAGGAACATCTTAACACATTCCTTCTGCTGTCAAATTATCTTTAATTTAATTTTCCTTTATGTTTTTCTGATCATTGTGTTGGTGACTATTCGGACTTTGTAGTTTGCTGATCAAAATTTATTTCATCCTCTTTTTATTTATCTATTTCCGTTTGGTGCACCATGAAGCCCAACAATTTTTTTTTTTTTCAAAATAAATGTATTAGAAATAAAAAGTCTAAATGAAAAAGCAAATAAACTCTGACTTGTTCTGAATACTTAAGAAAAAAAAAAGATTAACTCTAAAACACTAGTAGCAAAAAAAAAAAAAAAAAAACAAATGCCCAGATTACCTGCAGTCTTGAAAAGGTGTTTTCAGTCAGATTTCAGCTTTTTGTTTTCAATGAATTAAAGAACTGCAGATGTGAGAGAAGAATAGGTAGGAATAAGTTTTCCAACTTCTGGCTGAAAAGATCTAACTTGATTTCCAACCCCAATTTATGGTGTATCTTGGAAAGAGCAGGAGATTATAATCTATACTGATTTGTCTTCAATTCTGCAATAAATAAATCATGTCTCATTTGTTTGGCAAGAGGAAGTCCAGACAATGAACAAACAATAAGTGAGTAAATAAAATAAGAACTAGAAAGAATTGAAATTAAAAAAAAATGTAAGATGGAAAAGAAAAAAAAAATTATGTGGAAGAGTGAAAAGAAGGCAAATAAGATTAAAACAGAAAAGAAAAGCAGATGTATTTATAAAAGTAAAAAAGAGAAAAAAAAATGAAATAAACCTGCTAGTCAAAAAAAAAAGAAATTAGAGAGATTGAGAAGAGGAAGGAGAAATGTGAGAAAAAAATGAAATAGGTTTTAAAGAAAAACAGAATATAGGTTGAAAGAATGAAATAAAAGAAGAGAAAGAGAAATTTAGTGAAAGTGAGAAAACTATAAATAGACCAATATAGAAGAATGAAAAGAAGGAATCAAAAGTGGGTGGAAAACAATAAAAAAAAGGAATAAGAAAGAACAAAATGAAGAATGATGATAGATAAAAGAAAATATATTGAACAATTGACTAGAAGCGACACAATATTTGTTAAAAAAATGGAAGCAGTCACTTAAATCTTTCATCTTCGTATTTCTTTAGTAAGCATTTAACAAACAACTGCTTTTCATTGAGACAATATAAAAACAATGGAAATTTCCTTTGCAATAAAAAGAATATACTTTTTAAATATTTAAATATGAATAGATATTCTTTTGAATACAACAATTATGAAAAAGATTCACAGATAAAAAAAAGAACAAATATTGCATCAGTTGCTTTATTAAAATCTGAATGGCTTAATTAAAAATACTGAAAATAATTTTTGTTGTTTCAAATTTTTTTACAGTAAAATATATTATCAGCATTATTATTAATAAAAGTTCACATGTCTAATTTGATATATTTGAATAATATTATATTTCAAGTATACAACAGATATCTAATATATATAGTTAATGTTGTTTTTATGTGCATTAGTAAATAGTTTTTTTGGGGTTTTTTTTAAAGCTTTTCACCCCAAGCAAGGCTGGAAGCCACTAGCATGCGAGGGGTTACAGAAGGTTTGGAGGAAGAGCAGATCGGAGTAGTAGAGGAAAGGATGTGGAGAAAGTGGATCGATCAAGGCAAGGGGGTTACAGAAGATTTGGAGCGAGAGCAGATAGGAATGAAAGGGGAAAGGATGTGGAAAAGAGAAGTGGATAGATCAAGGCAACTGGAGATGTTGATTGACGTTACACTTAAATAGTTGGAGATTATATTTGTCAGGGAAACAGGAATAAGGAAGGGAGTTCGACAGGCGAGAGGTGTGAGACATGAAGCTATTGGAGTAGAAGAGACGTCTACATCTAACAGTTTCAACAGTGAAGGTGTGGGAACGGGATGCCAGTCTCGTAGGATGCTTAAATTTATGAGGCCTGGGAACCAGCGAAAGCAGCTCATTGGAGCAATTACCATGAAAGTATTTGTAAAAAAGACAGAGCGAGGCAACGGCGTGTCTGTGAGAGAGTGACTGCAGACAAGATGACAGATCAGGGCCAATATAGTGCACACATAAAAGAAATCCTTTCTTCATGACATTGTTGTTCACCAGTATACATAAGTATAACTTATATATTAAATAATTGCTTGGCCTAAGATGTTGTTAGTTGATTTTGTTTAGTAGCATATCAACCACTATGGGTTACTGTTATATTCTGTACTAATAGGAATATATACTTGAAAAACAAGGTGGATAAAATAAGTAAAGGTTTATTGTAAAAACAGTACAATAAGAATAAAGGTAACAGTTATGCACAAGGGTGTCACAAATCAGTCAAGTAGTGAGTGCTACTATTGGAAGGTCGGTATTTCTTGCATAAATCTGAGTCGTACTCAACAGATCCCAGCTAGTCTCTGTAGTCTGTTGACTTACAGATACTTATAGATAGTTACTACCTATAGTGTAGTCACTCATGGGGGCGACAGGTTATTCCATTACATCAGTTATTTAATGCAGAAATGTTAATATTTTGAACACAATTTTTTGACTTAAACTAAATATATTTTGAGCATGATTGTATGCCTTCAACTACAGATAAAAATGTATTGTTGGTTATTTTGATATAAATTGAATTGTTGGTATTTTTTACTTGAAAAAAAAAGTATTGCTGAGATTTGTTTTGTAAAAATGTATTGCTGGTATTTTTTTTTTTAAAAACGTATTTTTATACTTTCATGGTGTTTTCTTTGTGAGTTTACTATTTGCCCATGGCTGCGACCCTGATAGGTGCTACCACTCTGAGTTAGTGTGGACCTAGGAACAACAGCAATTAAGAGGTGATTCCATGCTCCTCAAAATCTCCAATCTCTGAATCAGAGGCCTTGCTGCCAAATGTAGTTTATTGTCATACCCAAGACTACTTGACCTAAGAATCTTGAACACACACACACACACACACATATATATATATATATATATATATATATATATATATATATAATTTAGCTAAAACTCAAAACACTAATATTTATAATATTGTGAATAATACTTGACATCAAAATATATAAATTATTAAAATAAAGTTTGACCAAACAATTCTTTATTTAGAAAATAATCACTTCAAAATATCTTTGTTCAAATATCGGCTTGTCATTGATTTAGTAAAAAAATTAATTTAATTTGTAAAACAACAGAACTATGGTTAATTTGCTTTATTTTATTTTACAGATATTATGGTAGCTTAGTATTTGTCTATAGATATGTAACCTAAACAGACTACAATGCCTATATATATATATATATATATATATATATATATATATATATATTTTTTTTTTCTATCTTATATATAAAGACAAGAGGAAAACTATTCTTAACCAACAAGGTTCATCCTCTGAATGACTTTAACAAGCCAAAAGTAGGATTTATTTTGTTGCACATGTTTATATACAAAAGCAAGGATGTCATTGGGTTATCAAGGCTTTTAAATTTGAGTATTTGTCAGGTGGTTGGAAGGTCAGTCAAAACATGTGGATGACACCACCATATCAATGACATCCTTGCTTTTGTATATAAACACGTGCAACAAAATAAATCCTAAATTTGCCTTGATAAAGTCTCTCAGAGGACAAAACATATCAGCTAAAAATAGATTTTTTTCTGCTGTCTTTTTATTCATTTAGTTCCTTTACAGATACACTCTGAAAATAATTTACACATATATATATATTGTTTTAAAAATAATGGAGTGCATTTTTTTCTTTAAAAGGAACCTTTTTCATCTTTTTTCAGAAAGATTCATTGGAAAAACCCAAGCTTAAAAAAAAAATAATCATAAATGGCAAAACTGAAAACATGCATGGGGTGGGGTAAATAAGGAGCCACGACTAAGATAAATTCATTACTAAAACAATAAATTGATGTAAATAAGTTCCTAGTGAGTATAAAACAGAAAAGAATTGTACTCATGACCCACCCATGAGACAGAGAATGAAGAAAGTTCTCCTTGTGCTTGCCAAAATTGGTCGATGAAGCCTGATATGAACGGCTTCTAAAAAACATAAATATTTATCTGAAATAACTTTGAGCAGTACCCTAAACACTTTGTCAGAATATTTCAAAGCCCAACCCAGGTTGTTTACCAAATATAGTTCACTCACAAACTCACAAGTGAATATTGTCACTGACTCCACCCTGTCTTATAAGAGTAGGTACATGCTGTCCAATCTGGATCTCCAACCGCAAGTTGTTTTGCCTCACATAATCAGTCTCACACTGACTTTGGTAAATGATAAGAGAACTGCTTTGCAGGTAGGGTAAACCATCAGTAGTGAAAGGTGGCAACACCAGTATAGTATCAAAAACAACAATATATATATATATATGAACTGCTTCTGCTGGTTCCCAGACTTCATGAATTTAAGCGTTCATCTTGGCTGGCATCTCGCTCTCACCCTTTCACTGTCAAAACTGTTAAATGTAGCCATCTCTTCTACACCAATAGCTTCATGTCTCGCACTTCTCACCTGTGCAAATCCCTCCCCTTTTCCTGTTTCCCTGATAGCTATAATCTCCAACTATTCAAATGTAATGTCAATCGATGTCTCCAGATGCCCTGATCTATCTCCTATCCTTCTCTTCATCCTTTCCTCTATCACTCCTATTTGCTCTCACTTCAACTCTCTGTAACCCCTTTGTGTGCTAGTGGCTTCCCACCTTGCTTGGGGTGAAATGCTTAAATATATATATATATATATATATATATATATATATATATACATGCATTAATTAATATCACACATTGTTTGCACTACTTGAATTTTCATGCCAAATGCAATCTTCAGGTGTTGAGTGTATATTGACTGTTATATTAATTTGAAAATATATCAGTTTATAGGAATTTTGGCATAGTTAAGCACTATTTATATAGTGATATAATCCTTTCCAAAAACTTAAAAAAAGAAGAAAAAATGTAGTCTTAAAGTGTGCTATATTTATGGGATAAAGTGCTCAATATCAGAGATAGAGCGTGTGTAAATATAAAAGTGAACATAGAAGTCAACACTTAGAGGCGACAGTCTGTTTCATGCTACAATTGCATCTAGCATGAAACAGACTGTCGCCTCTAAGTGTTGACTTCTATGTTCACTTATATATATATATATATATCATTAGCTGAATTAGATCTCATCTAGATATTCATGGAGACTTACCAGACACTATTTGTAACATACTTGTTGACAACACTAATATAATAGCATCATCTACATGCAAAAAAAAAGGCTAAAAATAATGGAAGCCTTATTAATAAAAACAAACAAACCAAGACTTAATAATATTAACTTTGAAAATGGACATAATATCTTGACCATGTTTTGAAAAATTAAAACATTATATAAATACATACATGCAACAAATTATTTCTTCTTTAACAATTAAAATATTTAATCATTGAAAATGGCTCAATGTATAACCGAAAGCACTCGAATAAAAAGAACATTTGGACAGTTTTTATATAATTTATCATCCGAAAAGAAAAAAATTATTAGATTGCATGAGAAATTGTATAAAAAACTAAATAAAAGTACCTTGTCTGTTGTATTTAATGGAAAGTGCATCAAAGAAGGACTGCTGCCCAAATACACAGATATATGAAATAAAAATATAGTTTTACATTATGCTATATTTTAGAGTTAAGGTACTGGATATCAGTGACCGAGGCTATGTAAATATCAAAATTGACTCTCGCTCCTGGGTGTCGACCTCAATCTCCACTTTAGCTGTTGAGTTCATTGTTTTGTTCAAAGATTGAAATATTGTTTTTATATCATAAATATATCTTTATATATTTACATAAGGAAATCACTGGAATTGAATGACCATGATCAGTTATAATTTTATTGTCATAAAATATGTCTTAGAAAAAATGGTACATTTAATATTTTCTTTACATTCAAAGTCTTATCATGGTTTATCCTCTTCCAAGTCCTCTTTGTTTTATATTACTTCACTTTCTTTTTTGCAGTAAGATCTTATTCTGTTACTTTCACTTATACATTTTTAATCACTGAGCTTAGATATAATAATTTTATCACAGCACTACGAAGATATTGAACAATAAAATATTTATTTATTTACCTACTAACTGCAGATGATGTGAATTTCAATCATTGCCATTTTACTGTAAATGATAGAAATGTCTGCTGCAGTTAATGGATTAAAACTAATTAAAATATATATGGATTTAATTTCTAAGCTAATAGCAAAAAATAAATTATACTAGTCTTCTGATATAGAGATAAAGAAGAAGGCTGGAGCCTACAGTGACTGAAATGTTGCGATAAATATGGCAACAAAGATGAGGACAATAGTCTGAATAATGTAAATAGTGTAGATAAATTAAAATAGAGGATTATTTGTAGGATATGTTATTGCAAGGTTATAGTGACAATTTATTTTGTAATTAGCTTAAAAGCTGCACTCTGTATGGAATTTTAAGCTAATTACTGTGGAGAACTAATTGGGTTTCTGGTCCAAAGCTAAAGTGACCTCTGACCTAGCTTAGAAAACAGGAATGATAATTTTGAAGAAAGAACTTTGATTTCCTCAATTCACTCCAGGGAGTTTCAAAAACACTTTAACTCTGATTGTAAGTTCAATTCCGGCCAAAAGAAAGATTTGAGCCAAAAATCGAGTTCTTTAGATCACAAACTTCATGGAACTTCAAAACCTCATGTCATGAAACCTTTCAATTTAACTCTGATTCCTTTGCATTTTGAAGAAATAAAATTGATTTCCTCAATTCACAAAGTTTTGGAGATATTTTAAACTCAATTTAAAACAAAAATTTTTAAATTCATAAAGTTTTTCTGTTACTTTAAAACTCAATATAAATTTAAAAAATCTAATCACTAATTTTTTTCAGTTATTTCAAAATTTGAATTTTTAACTGTTCACTCCTCATCTGAACAAAAATCTCAATGCTGGAGGTTCAAGCACCAGATGAAAGGCAGATTTTCAATCATGGGATCATCCTGAGTCCAAAAATCTCCATGTAAAGCAAGTGTGGCCTGAGTTGGCTTTCAGACATATGGACAAACAGAATTTGTCATTTTTTTATAATATAATAAGTTGTGAATAACTAATGTTTATTTCAGATCATGTTATCAAAATCTGGCCACATCACTAACCTATGCATAAACAAAAACAAATTTATAGATAATCCACTTTTAATGAGAGAAATTTTTGGGAAGTTAATCAATGTTTAATATATGTAATCTGTTGAAAGAAATTTCAAAACCCTACAAAGAATTGTTTTTCATGATAAAATCTCAGCAACATCAGTACAAATATCACTGGCTCTTCATTACTGTATCTTTCAAATTACAATGTATCATTAGACTTTTGGTCTCTTCTCCAAGTTAGATTATAAATTGTACACATTAGAAAAGTGTTTCAGTTATTCATTCTGTCCAGTCACAGTTCTTTTTAAATTACAGATTACAAAAATTATAGAAAATTACTGTTTCTGAAAGCAAGGAAATACGATTTCCAAGATAGTAAATTCAGCAGAAGAAAAAAAAAAAGGGGGAACAAAAATTAGAAAAGAATCCATGTCATCATTTTTTGCTGGTTGTTGTGTTTGTCACAAATGCATAATTCCAGTTAATGAATTGAATTAGATAATCCCAAAATAAGGATTTACTTTTCTGTTAGTTGCAATTCAAGTTAATGGATATTCTAAAGAAGGATTCAAAGTAATAATAATGTGATCTATATTCTTCAGCCGGATTTAGAAATTTCTTGCTTTCAATATTTAAAAAGAAATCTTTCGATTCTTATCGAGATTTTTTCGTAAATATTTCTTAATAGAATACAACTGCTAGTTTTTAATTTAACCTTCTAAATTTGACTTCAGCAGAAAAGGTTTTATAAATTTAGACATTATAAGCTTCTTACTAAATATGAAACAAATTCATGAAAGCAGGGACATATATTTTTATAATAAAAAAAAGACTTAAGTGTTATTGCAGAACTACAGCCTCTGTGATAATTCCACAACAAACAGATTTAAAAAGCCCACAGAGAATGGAAATAAAATTCAATGACAGTAATTTTACATAACAACAGTTCTGGTATTTGATGAGTGAGTAAAGTTCCTCGGGTTCAAAAATATCTGTATGAATGTTACTAAGAAATATCAGATTTTAATTTATGTATGTTCTGTTTTTTGGATTGAATGTTTATGTGAAGGAAAAGTAGTGTATAATATTTATGTAGTTGTATGTATGAGTGAAAAGGATGTTTCTATCATTTGAAAAAAATCAAGTCTTACATGTTGGGTACTTGAAAATGCATCAAGGAAATGACCAACATGGCTTCCAGTATCAGTGGTTGAAAAAAGGACCCTGAAACTAATTCTGCTTTCCTTTATATATACAATTGTGCCGGATCTTTTTGCTATTCAATCTTTTAGGTGGGAAGTTCTCTGATTGGCTGAAATATGCAATCTAAATTTCTTATTTTTTAAGTTGAAAGAAACGGAAATTTTGTGCTGCATATGAACATGTATTTGTCATTCACATTTGTGACTCTGAAGCATTAACTTCCTGTTTGAGTGGGTTTGTGCCATATTTCGTGCTTTCCTGTCAACTACAAAAATTTAAATGCAATGTAAACTGAATTCTATTATTTAATTGTCCTCTCTTCACTCTCAGTAACCCATTGCATCTTAGAGGCTTTCGTCACCTTGGTTGGAGGAAATGTTTTTTTTAAAAAATGAATATGGTAAACGTAGGTAGATTTAAAAATGAGATAATCAGTATAAAAAAATTGAGGTATAAAAAAAATGATCACCATTTCTACACACATGCACACACTCACACACACACATACACACATATATATATTATCAAGGATTTTATTGAAGGTAAATAAGCACAACATGTCTAAGATGTTTATTCAGATATGTTTAAATGAAAATATGTTGCCATGAATAAAATGAAAAATAAATTGAATATATATATATATATATATATATATATATATATATATATAAAAGTGGACATGGAAGTCAGCACTTAGAGGCGACAGTCTGTTTCATGCTAGTGCAATTGTCAGACGATTGCACTAACATGAAACAGACTGTCGCCTCTAAGTGCTGACTTCCATGTCCACTTTTATATTTACACACGCTCTATCTCTGATATTGAGCACTTTACCCCATAAATATAGCACACTTTAAGACTATATTTCTGCATATATATATATATATATATATATATATATATAATTAGTTTAGGAAAAACTAGGTAATCCGTATGGGAAGACCCAAGGAGGATAAAATCCAGAGAGCTCAATGTAAATCAGAGCTAATAATTTAAATAAAAACAGATTACTTTAAGATTCCATATAATAAATTATTTCACCACAGCCCTTTTAAAGGACAGTGGATCATCATAAATCTGATGATCCACTGTCCTTTAAAAGGGCTGTAGTGAAATAATTTATTATATGGAATCTTAAAGTAATCTGTTTTTATTTAAAATATATATATATATATATAATATATATATATATATATATATGTTGGTGCAGGGGGGGGGCGGATATGAGCAACCTGGAAGGCAGAACCTTGTTGTTGTTACTAAATTGATGGATAATTTTGTCTCTGCCTTGGCAAATGTAAATCCAAAAAAGAGGACATTGAATAGGGGTAAGTAAATCAATAGTTTATTTACATATATACAAAAACTGGTAACTTCTGTCTGTTACTGTTACTAAGGTGAAATTAGAAGTGAAAAAGACATTTCATCACTGTCAGTGGCATCTCTCTCTCGGCATGTCAGTGTTGATATCAAATGCAGGTCTGCATCAGATCTTTTGGAATTTGGGGATATATAGTTTATAGTCAGCTCAAATTAAGGTTTTGGTTTTTGCGCAGGAGTGGATATAACTGATCATAATATATTATTATTTTGTTTCGTTTAAAATGGTTGTATACATGGAGCCAATGCACAGAAGACATATTTATGCAATCTGATTTGGGTCGTTGAACAGTCACCATCAGGTTTGTGCAGAAAATGTAAGAGACATGACAAAATGATTTCATGTATGTATGTATGCATATGTCTTTCTGTACATCTGAAATTTTTGGACATTAACAGCAGAATTATACTAAAGAATTTAAACTTTAGAAATGAGATGCTACAGAAACATTCTAGGCATCTCTACATCACAAACAACTCATGCAACTGGGACATCTCGGGGGAGCTGGTTAAGGTCTTAGCTGTGAAAAAAAGTTACAACCATACCCAGTCATGGAAAGGATTATGATATATATATATATTTTCAATAAGTCATGATCAGAGTCATCAGTCCTGTAACCCATTAGAGTCATAGGAATACCATATGTACTGCAGCCTTATCAGTGATGGTGTATCTTGGACCTGACAGTCCACCCATCTTCAGGCTTGATTGAATTCAGTTTTCCTTCTCTTAGCCCAGATACAAAACAAGGCCATAGGGTCCACTCTGTCCTGCCAGTGGAAGTAAATATAATGAAGCTGTCTGGAATTGAACTCTGCTCTTCAATTTCTTTGAGCTGCTATCCATAACATCATTCTTCATCCATTTGATAAGTGCTGAATGTTATTGTATCTAATTTAATAATATATATATATATATATATATATATATATATATATATATATATATATATATATACTAATAGTAATACTCATTTGGAAAAAACCTCAGGTAGCTCAACTTGTCTACATGTTAAAACAAATCAGTACCTGAGGAAAAAATTGGAAATAAAAAAGAAAGAACTAAAAATATCTAAACAGGGCAAAATAAATCGTCCAGTGCCTTAAGTCTTTAGTCCAAAGAAAAAAAAACCCAAGTGAGTAGTAAGGTGTATATATATATATATATATATATACATATATATAATATTTATTCAAAAATTATAGCATAAGCTTGTTATAACATCACTACAAAAATAGCCATTTTGTTTCAACACTTTTGGCGTCTCATCAAGTGTTTGTGTTGATTGCAAAATAAAGAGTATTGAGCACTCTTTTAAGAATAGTGTTTTTGGTTATTGGAATAAAATTCCATCTACAGCAACCCTGTACTCATATATATATATATATATATATATATATATATATATATATATATATATATATATATATATATATATATATTTATAATTTGAGTATTTAGGCAGCAATCCTACTTTCATGCACATTTCATTGAATATAACAGACAAGGTGCTTTGATTTACTTTTTATACAATTTCTCATGCGATCTAATAATTTTTTTTCTTTTCAAATGATAAATTATATAAAAACTGAATGTTCTTTTTATCCGAGCACTTTCAGCTATACATTTTGCCATTTTCAGGTTTTATATAATTTATCATCTGAAGAGAAAAAAATTATTAGATCACATGAGAAATTGTATCAAAAACTAAATCAAAGCACTTTGTCTGTTGTATTCAATGAAATATATATATATATATATATATATATATATATATGCAATGAGAATGAGAGTAATACATAAATTCCAACATTCACAGCATTAATACAAAAGAGGACTTGATACCAATAGTAGAGTGATAATTGTTTATTTATGATAATTTTATCATATAGACAAAACCATTTTACTCACTACAAAAATGCAACTTGGTTTCAGTGCATTTCAACTGCACTTTGATGGATGAGAATCAAAACAGGATTGTTCATAACTTTTTCGATTCTCACCCGTCAAAGTGCAGTTGAAATGCTCTGAATCCAAGTTGTATTTTTGTAGTGAGTAAAATGGTTTTGTCTATATGATAAAATAATAAATATATATATATATATATATATATATATATATATATATATATATATATATATATATATATGAACTTGATTATGATGGCTAAATGATTTGCAAGCCAATTTTTAAGTTCCTTCTGTGTATCAGAAACTTGAATATCACTGTTAATGTGATGGTTAACAATAACTCAAAGTGACACCTACAATAACTCAGTTTTCAGGTATAAAATATGTTATTTTTAGATCTCCTCCTGGGAATAGAAGTGGACTATATTTGAATAGTGATTCTCTATTCTCCTGCATTTTTTATATTTTTATTTGCTGTCTCTATAGATTGTTTTTACTCTCCGTTATCCTTATTTCCATATTTTCCTGCTATCTTTTGAAAGTGGAATCACCTTTTCCTTTCTTCTGTGCTGCTTCTCTTCACATTTCATTGTATGTTTGAAAGATTACCTAATCAGTATTTAAGTAATAAGATTAGTATTGTACAAGATTATTATGAAACTTCTAGCCACAACAGAACAACAAATGTCTTTCCAATTTCTCTCTCCTATTTTCTCCCTCTAATAAGTTTGTATAAGTGAATATAAGTAGAGACCTCAAGGGAAATCAATTGTAAGGGAAAGGATTTAAGGCCACTTTTAATTGCCAGCCAAAAAGACATCTATTTCAAGCTGAGTATTGATTGTGAAGGTCAGCATAGAGCCAGAGTCTGTACAGAAGTAAAATAAATATGAAGTCGGTGAAAGCAAGAAAGTTAAGGAGAGAAAGAAAGAAAAAGTTGACTTTGTTTTAAGTGGAAAGACATAACAGAATGGACTTTATACATGTTAAAGTACAGGGAACAATGACAAAGGATTAACATAAAAAGTGTTCAGTTAGATAAAGATCTTGATGTGCCATCCTATGTTTACTTAGAAATATTATTTTCTTATTTTTGAATAAAGACAGAGAATCAGAATGGCTGACTAAAAAAGAAATTAGCTCATAAAATCATGATTGTTATTATTATTAAAAGACGAATGAAACATTTAATTCTAAGTTCAGTTAAGAGTAAAACTGAAGTAAACTTATGTTTAACAAAAAGCTTATATGAAAATCAAAAAGACATAGTTTTTATTGAATAACATTTAAAGGAAATGCAGAAAACAGATTCAGTACCAGTTTTCAATAATAATCACTAAAACCAAAAGGATTTGTAATGAATTAAGTACAAAAAGATTTTCTATAACATTTTCTGAATGGGGTTGAATTACAACATAATGCAGAAAACTTAATTTAGTACCTGCCTATATTTCTGAGATGAGATATTATGTAAACTATTTACATTATTCGACGACAAAGATGAGGACAATAGTCCGAATAATGTAAATAGTGTTAATTTAGTACTGAGAATATTATAAGAGATAAGTTAGAGTAGAATGGCAGACCAAGCATATTTGAAAAAACTTGAATATATTTCATGTCACATGAAATCAGTATCTACAGGATCCAGTTTTAAGGTTATGTTGAAACTTGACTAATGCATGGAATAATAATGCAACACAAAATGTACTTAGAACAAAATGTATTGAAACAAGAAAGTGTACACAATATTTACATATAGTCTTTTGTATATTCCTGGGAAGACCGTTCCTGGAGAATGTGTTGACTATGTCGCAGTCGGGCAGAGTCTCTAGTTGAATCTCTTGATTCGCCTCTCTGTCTTCCCGGTACCAACCATATTTATATCGTCGGTACTCCACTATGCAAATTAGGTGGATCCTACCACAACAGGTTAAAAAGGAGTTAATGTTAGTTTAGCAAATACAAGAACGCTAACCAAGCAATAAAGTCAAATGTATAAAATGAAGTTATTCTTCAGTTGAAAATCTATGAAGTAAATTAAAACAAAAAACATTAACAATAAATATAAATCCATAAAATAAAATTATATATTCATATGTATTGTGTGTGTGTGTGTGTGTTTTATTCATATTAACTCTTTTTCCAATCCAAGACATGGGTCCCCTCTCAAGGACTGCCATACATCAGGAATAATAAGCAATACACTTTTACAGGGGCATATGACACATTGGCAAGAAGAGGTTGAATTCAAAGCTTTCTTTCTCCTAATTTGATTGTCCTATCAAGTCTAAAGAGACCTGTCATCTTTACATGTTTTACCCATATCAAGTTAAATAAGAAAAGATGAATTTATGCTTTTTATAAGGATTAATACAAAGTGAATGTAACAACATTGTCCAGATTTTGAATTTGGCTTTCTGATCCTGTTTTCACACCAATATTTTTTATGTCACCTTTACATCCCCACACACACACACATATATATATATTTATTTACTGTACATACATACAATTATGACACAAGGGAGGAATGGGTGGAGGCTGGTCTTCATTATCTATCTTATACCTAGCTAATCCGATTCACGACCCATTCACTCATTACAATTTCCTCATTCACCATGAGAACTCATCCGTCACCAATCAATCCTCCATATGCCATAATACCACATCCTCTCTTTTGGGGGCTATAAAAACACATCCCAATGAGATGATAAATATTATTTACAATATGTATATACAAATCGGATGGATGATCATGAAAGGGGAGGGGTGAACCCGAAAACAAACTAAGTATCAAGACAAAGCAACATTAAACATAAATGATGTTAGTAGGACCCGTCCATGCCTTCGAAAAAGAAAAGCCGCTGTATTGTGCCCTTGAACAAAATCAAGCGGCTATCTCGCTAAGAGAGAGAGGAAAGGAGAAAAAATATATATATGGGCATGGGAAATAAATAAGGCTAACCCGGTCGAAATGAAAAGTGGGGGCCAAAAACAAACTGGGGAGGTTGGGAATATCAACTTGGATCATTAACAAAAGATGTGGCTGGGATATAATAATATATATAATGAACTCTCCTATTGTTTTCAATGAATGAGTGTCAAGAAACTCAGTTCCTAGGAACCAACAGCCAGACACCCCCCACATATGACTTGATTACAGTCATTTTCAGCCTATGAATGTGAAGTAAATGTCCTAGACATAGGCACATTTGATTCTAGTGGTGAAGGCTTTGTGCAGAAGAAACCACACTTTTTGAAGAGCCGAATACAGAGACCTGGTGCACTACATGCCACAAGGTCCCCAATCGACCCTCCACAGGATTTGAATTCAAAGTTGTTCTTCTCCTAGACCGGTTGCCATCCAAGGCTATAGAACCTAGTCTTTCTTGCTTTTTACCCATAGCTGGGGGAGAAGAAGAGGAGTCATACCTTTCACAACGGTATTAGCATGTGAATATAACAGATTTGAAATATATATATATATATATCTGTGAAACATTTTTCACGTGATTGTAGTATATCTTGTGAAGTAAAAAATTAATTTAACTGTGTTACTTATGCACTTTTCATGCACTGTTTAAGTTAAGGGTTTAAAACTTAATACTTTAATATTTAAAAAATCTTTTGTCGTCAAAATTTTCACTTAGAAAATTAAAGAAAGTTTTTTGGCTAAAATAATTAAAGTTCTATTATCCACTCTGGGATGATGATAATGATGATGATGAAAGACGCATTGACTTATTAAGATCTTCTTGCACCATTTGTTGCCTTTTAGCTCATCTAATGGATTTCATTTGAAATGGTTTTTAATGACATTACATTCAGGTGATGTAAAAGCCTATGTAACAATAATCATGTCAGTAAGTACTAACTTGGAGCATATTTTTCTCTCTTATATATATATATATATATATATATATATATATATATATATATGTATGTGTGTGAATAAAAAGACAAGAGGAAAACTATATTTTGTCATATATATATATATATATATATATATATAGGGTGTGTATGTATATATGTGCATATACTTATTTGCAACTTTCCTATTTATGCTAAACATTCTATTCTGAAACTCTTTGACATAGATCAAACACAGTGCAACATGATGATCATATGGACTGGTGTAAAAGATTAAATTTTCTTAATTTATAAGATTTTGGCAGTGGAGGCAATTTGGAGTAATGGATAGCAGCTTGGATTGAGGAATCGAAGGGCTGTGTTCAAATTCCAGTCAAATTTGCTACATTCACTTATGCAAATTTATTCCCTTGGCAAAGGAATAAATTTTTCTCTTCCCCTCCCAGCTATGGGTAAAATAGCAGGACAGATTGGGTCTTATAGCCATGGGTTGCAACCAGTCTAGAAGAAGGACAACTCTGAATTCAAAACCTCTGCAATTGGATAAGTGTGGTGAGTATGGCTACACTCCTGAAGGCATGGTCAGTGTTTCCTCCAAAAGTAGTTAGGAAAGTCTTGGATTTGGATTTGGGAAATTTTAAAATAACTTCTAAGAAATTTTCTATTTTAGATAACAAATAAAATTTACATTTGAATGTGAATTTTTTTTCCATTTATTTTTTTTTTTCTATTTATTTATTTTTATTTACCATATATACTTATGTATAGGTTGCATCGGTAGATAGGCTGCACCATTAGTTTGGCGTTGTCAAAATGTGTATTTGCGGTTGACTCACAGATTGGTCCCACTATAACATGGGGAGTTATGTGGCTCTTTTTAAACATAAATATAACTAATATTTATTAAATATTTTCAAATATTCATCGTTATTTCAAAACTTTGCTTACATATGTTAAAACATAACAAAAGTAAGAAATGTAAATACTGTATAAGAAAAGTAATTGGTTTTAATTGCATGACATTTACTTATCAAGTGTTAGGCTGCTCTGTTTAGACAAAAATTTGAATACCAGTAATCGCTTTAGTCCTAAAATCACTTGGAAATGATCGTCTGTCGTCGTAAATCAGATAACAAAGGATAAATATGAGCGGTGCAGATCGAGCGCTTTTATTCGATGTGCGATGCAGAAATTGGATGTTGGAAGAGGTGACTGTGTAAAATCAAAGTGTCAGGAAAGATTCATTTTCTCCTTTGCTCTCACTTATGCTTAAACCCAAGGTACTCACCTGGACTACTGATATGCCACAGTCTACTTCAGATTCTCTATAGTTTCAAGTGGATAGGTTGCACACCTGGTTTTTATCAAAATTTTGATGGGAAAAGTGTGAGCTATTCTTTTGCATATATATGTACATAACTTATAATGGTTGAAATTTTACTTACTTTGCTGAAAATGGAAATTTTTATTTTCCCACTTGATTGAATACTAAACAGGAATTCTTTTTTATTGGTATTTATGCAATTAATACATATTGGTGTGTTTCTGGGTAGAAATATTTACAAATATAAAAACGTAAAATAATTTGTACCTTTCCCAAAAGAAAAAAAACCTATAAAATGACTAAATAACCCAAATGTATAAATAAATATATTTTCCAAAGAACGGAGAATTAAGATTACAATCACTGCACATATTGTGAATTTTCTGCATGGGAGCAGATAAAAGAGAACTGAAATATCAAAGACTAAACACATTACAGTTCATGAGACATTTTGGAATCTCAAAGTCTCGTCTTGTCTTTCAGAAGCTTTTACAGTTTGATGGCCTCTACTTTATGTAAGCTTAGTTTTCCTTAATTTCGGTTTCTCTCTAAAAAAAAAACACATTGTCACCTTTACATTCACGCACTGATCCCAAAGCACAAGCTGACAGCATTTTAATCCAAGGCAAAAGACAATTGGATTACTTAGGTTTGCTTTGCTGTTACTTCTTTTAGAGAAAAACTTTTAAGAGGACAAAAGATTTTTCTAAATTTGAACCGAAAAGGACTTTTTGCTCTTTGTTCAAATATACCAAATAGAGTTAGGAGATATTTGCTCAGAAATTTCCTTAGTTAATATAGACAAAGCAAAGATTTTTCCAAACAAATTTAGCCTTTATCATAGCTACATATTTAGAAAGTCTATTTTAATTGAGTTTAATTCTGGTTGGATTCAAACAAGTTCAATAAGTTAAAACCATTTTAAAAACTAGTTTACACATTAACTGGTTCAGTGGATAACTACCCATTAACCCCAGCAAATGTGTAAAATAGTTTTAAAAATGGTTTTAAATTATTTACCTGAAAAAATATTAATGTTTTGTTGTGTGGTATTTTTAGTGTTAGCATCATTTAATTTCTGTAAGAATAATTTTATCTAAATATCAGTAATATAGTTTCGAAAATTGTTAATCAATGTTTCTTTTATATCTGTCTATATTTCTGAGATGAGGCATTATGCACACTATTTACATTTCTTGGACTATCATCCTCATCTTTTGTGCCATATTTATCACATCCTTCAATATCTGTCTATATTTCTGAGATGAGCTATCATCCTCATCTTTGTTGCCATATTTATCACAATGTTTTGGCCATTGTACACTCCGGCCTTCTTCAGGTAGTTGGAATATCGAACTGAACCCTTTATTTCGCTCACTGGGGTAGACTGTTCTAGTTCCACGTGCCATGTCTAATGGATGTCAGTTGTCAATTACCTCCTGTTAATTCCCCTCTCCAAGTTCTCCATCGCCTTAGCCTGGTATTGGATTCACACTCTTTAGGTCTTGAGGACACATGGCACAGTGGATAAAGGTGTTAGTTAGATCCAGTGACAGGATCCAAAGAGTGTGATTTCAATACCAGGCTAAGGTGGTGGAGAACTTGGAGAGGGGAATTAAGAGGAGATAACTGATAACTGACATCCATTAAACATGGCACGCGGAACTAGAACAGTCTACCTCAGTGAGTGAAATAAAGGGTTCAGTTCAACATTCCAACCACCTGAAGCAGGCCAGAGCATACAACAGCCAAAATGTTGTAATAAATATGGCGACAAAGATGAGGACAATAGTCTGAATAATATAAATAGTGTAAAAATTATCCTGATATCACTTCTTGATTTTACTGGCAGCTTCGTTCTTGGTCTTCCCTAATTGATTTATATATAAAAATAAATGTTATTTCATCTGAAGAACTATTTAAATGTTGATGACCCATCCCAAAACTATAGAAAATATCAAAATATTCTTTGCTTGTAAAGATATTTATGTCTTATCTTGGAATGTAATCCATTTATTCCCATTCAGCCTCCTGTATTTTTTGTTGTTTTTTTTATACAGGTTCTTTGCATATCTCTTTTGAATATTTTGAGGGGGTAGCATATGTTGAAATACCTTTTTAATACTCAAAATTCTATATCGCTTACCAAAATTTCCAGTTACCCACCATTTTCTGTTCTGTTGGTCATACTCCATCCAAAATTTGAAATGACCCATGTTGGGAAACCCTGCACTAATATGACAATTTGTAATTGTATTACTATTTCGTGCTCATATAAAAAATCTCATCTACAGATTGCAGTTTGTTTGTTGTTTTGAACAATTTTTTTTTTTGGCATGTGTCATAGAAAAATTAGAGACAGCATAATTATGGCTGTTGCTGATACTAACTTCATTTGTTTGGGTGTAGATGTCTCCTTTATATTCCTAGAAGAGGGGTTTAGTTTTACAAGCAAGAAGTAATTTCCAAAGAATAGCTGGTCTAATTTTAGCAGGTAGAATTGTAAATGCTGTCACAAATTATGTTGATTGTTTCCACAATTGAGGCATTGATGAAGAGGTTTTCAGTGTCTACACCTAAATCATTGAAGTTATCAGTTCTAGCCAGATTTCTTCTCATACCAAAACACTATTATACACATCTCTAGTAATTTTGTGAATGGGTCACTTGGGTGATCAAATAGCATGTTTTAGTATTCAGTGATGAAAGCAGGTTCTACTTTCATACAGATGGTTATTGGTGGGTGGGTTTGATATATACTTGCAAAGTAACATTTTCCAGGATGTGTTCACCCACAATACATAAGCCTGTATAAAAAAACAACAAAAAATACAGGAAGCTGAATGGGAATAAATGGGTTACATTCCAAGATAAGACATAAATATCTTTACAAGCAAAGAATATTTTGATATTTTCTATAGTTTTGGGATGGGTCATCAACATTTAAATAGTTCTTCAGATGAAATAACATTTTTTTTATATATAAATCAATTAGGGAAGACCGAGAACAAAGTTGCCAGTAAAATCAAGAAGTGATATCAGGATAATTTTTACACTGTTTATATTATTCGGACTATTGTCCTCATCTTTGTCGCCATATTTATTATGTTTCGGACGTTGTACGCTCTGGCCTTCTTCAGGTGGTTGGAATGTCAAACTGAACCCTTTATTTCGCTCACTGAGGTAGACTGTTCTAGTTCCACGTGCCATGTTTAATGGATGTCAGTTATCAGTTATCTCCTCTTAATTCTCCTCTCCAAGTTCTCCACCGCCTTAGCCCGGTATTGAAATCACACTCTTTGAATCCTGTCACTGTATCTAACTAACGCCTTTATCCACTGTGTTTCTGAAAGAAATATTCAGTAGGATGTGATGATAAAGATAAGACACAAGCCACATTCTAATTCTTTATTCAACATGAAAGTGTCACGCCATTAGAACAAATGGTGTTAGGAAAGATCATTCCTTAAATAACCAAATAAAGTTGTGCCTAGCAAAGACATTTAATTAGAATAAAACCCTCCATTTTCACAAAATTAACCACCCCTACTAAAAAGAATTTTCATTTTATTTTTTTATCTTAAGTTTAACAAAATTTCTTCATTTTTCTTTTCAGAAGAATTAGTAAAAACAAACAGCATACACTAATTTTAATTTAATCTGTCTGGTAAATATATCATATGTTTAGATCTTCTTAACACTGGATTTGAGGTTGAATTTCCATTCAATAGATAGGTAGTAGGGGCAGTGTCACTTGATTCTTGGGGACAGACAGTTGTATCTTTTAAAAATAAAGATGACAATACAACAGGGTAATTAGAAAATTGAGAATTTGGTGGATTTGCTGAATCAACATTAACTGGTTTTTCAGTAGAAGCTAGATGTTTTACTGAGATTGTAGTTTCTTTAGCATTTCAGTAATGGACTCAGGCATGGTGTAAGTTTACCTGGAGTGGTTTGAAATCATCTTCTGCAGGATTAGTTTTATATACATGTCTCCTTAACAACACAGCACTCAGCTCACGCAACCAAGATTGCATAGAAGTCCTGAGAAAGAATAATGGGAAAATGTTTTTAAAAAAAATCTTTCATAGGGAAACATGTTACTTGCCATACACAATAAGAATCTGATAGAATGAAACTAATTTTGTAATACAGATTGTCGGTGCTGAATTCGTTGAAACCAAAGTTAAGATACGAGGAAAGACCATTTTTAAATATCCAAATAAAGTGATGTCTGACCAAAACTGTTCATTAGAATAGAATAGTTCAACTTCAAGAAAGAGTACAATGTGAATCAAGAAGATTGTTTAACCTGTTCTGCTGTCATTTCTGCAACAAGAAGGTGTTGTGTTGTTCCAGCAGAGTAATGCCTGCCCACTTGATGCCCTGGTACTCAACATACTCAGGCTAGTACAATTCCCCATTGAACATGTATGGAAAATTTAATATGTTTGATTGTTTCAGTAAGCCCATGTACAATTCTTCCTGTAAAACAGCTGCAAGATGGAGTAATACATTGCAGAGTAATATTCCCCATTTGTATTTCCATATGCATATAAGAGTACAGGCCCCTTTTTTTACACCCAAGAGTTTATATAGAACCTGAGTATCCTATATGAGATACATTGAATAAGCATGTGCAAAAATGATAAAATGTTTTAGCGTACATTTCAGAGAAATTATTGCATATTTTAAAGAACATATATGTATACAGAAAAAAAGTTTTGCTTATTTGTTAGTGGCAACATGTTGATAAAACATGTTGCCACCAATATTTTGTTTAACCTGTGCTTGTATTCATCTGTATTGATCACTTGCCATAATCCAGCTATATTAACTGTACAGTAAATTGAAAAGCATTTGTTAATCATTTCATCCCAAGCAAAGTGGGAATGCCATTAGTGGATAGGGGATTTACAGGGAATGAAAGTGAAAGAGAATACTGAGAATAAGGAGAATTGAGAAAAGGACAAAAGGTGAATGGGGTTTGAGAAGACAGAAGATGATGATTGATGTTGCATTTAAATCTTTGAAGATTGTAGTTATAAGTGAAGCAGGTAAATGGAGGGAAGTTCCTCAGGTGGGAAGTGCAAGCAAAGAAACTGTTGGGCCAGAAGGGGTGGTTGCATTTAACTATTTCAGCAGTAAAAGGGTGCTACCTGTATGCCAATCTAGTAGCACACTTAAATATATATATTTAGGGTACCAGGGAAAAAAGCTCCTCAGTGCAGTTGCCATGAAAATATTTGTAGAATAGACAGAGGGAAACCACATCACATCAGTGAGAAAGTGACTGAAGTCAAGATGCCAGGTCAAGATCAGTTACATTGCAGACCCTTCTTTAGATTTTGTCAAGAATCTTGAGATGTTCAGCAGGTGCACCAGGCTAGATATGGCAAAAGTATTCAATGCCAATGAATGTTATATTTGTAGATGTGCCAGATGGATTCTGATGATAACTTGTACAACATAGTAAATTCAACTTTCCTTGTCGTAGATGCAGCTATTGATTTGAGGGGTTGCTCTACACAAAGTCAGTGAAAAACATGAGGCCCAAGAGATGTAGTGTGTTTCTCTTCTGGTGACTAGCATCATTCATACTGATGGCAGGCAGAAAAGGTTCTGTATGGTGGTTAAATTAAAGCAGTTTTGTTTAAATTTACAAGCCATTTCTTGCCCCAGTTAACCACTAATTGGAGGTCCTTTTCAAGAGCAGCTTTGTCACATCTGTTAGATTTGCTACTAAGATGGAAGTAAATAGTAGTATCAACTGCATAAATTCCTAATTGGGAACTGATGACATTGGGAAGGTCATTGGTGAAGATCAGAAATAGTGTTGGACACAGGATAAAGCCATGGAGAACACCGGCATTCTGAGAAAGGATCTGGAAATGAGCCCACTCAAATAACCTTCATTTCATGATTTTTATAGGAATAATTGGATTAAATTAAACATTCATCTTGTGACACTGTGAATGTTAAAAGTGTTGCAATATTTTTTCCCTGTCAGTATAGTATGTCACTTAAAATAATGAATTTGGTTACACAAAAATCGTTCTTCACGCTGTCAGCATTTTATATTATAAAAATTAACATTATGATTTTTAGCAAAAATATCAAGTGGATATTGTTATGCGAAGGAAGAGAAAATATTCATAAGTTGCATGCTGCATCGTCTTAAGACTGTTGATGACAGAAATGACAAAAGAGAATTTCCAAAGGGAATTTATATGAAACTAAGAGCCGACTTGTGCACAGTTGTAAATGGAAGCAGTGTGAGTTAAATCTCAAATATTAAATTGCTTTCTAATGCCAGTAACCATTACGCTAATTTGCATCTCCATGCAGTCAATATGACTGAAGGGTTTTCTTTGGGATTACATGAAAGAATAACACAACTTTTTAATGTTTAATACTAATCTAGACAAGATAAATGTGTAATCTATGTATCTTCTATGAATGTTATTTGCTTGACTATCTATAAATGGCTAATATATTGATTGCCAGCATTCATGAGTTTATGCATATTAATATTTCCATTGAAAGAGTCTCCTTTAATCAGTGGTAAATTTGTAATGTATATGTGTCCATATTTATCAGATGTTACAGAAGTACAGTCATTCAGAGGAATTAATATACCTTAAATTGAATCATGTTTATCGAAAAATCTTTCACAGAATTAATGAAATGTTGAAATTATTCTATTCTTAACAAAACAATATTGAACATAGAAGTATATATAAGTATATACTGGATTAACTATATTTATGTCTCTTCCATACATGTACATACACACATGTACATAATCATGTATACAATTTCTCTTTCTTCCTTTCACATGTGCGTATACACACATATGCATACACAGTCTCTCTTCTTTACACAGACTCATGCAAGCAGTCTCTCTTCCTTTCACATGTGCACACACACACACACACACACACACACACACACACACACACACACACACATACAGTCTCTCTCCTTTACACACAGGCTCATACATACAGTATCTCTTCTTTACACACACACTCATGCATACTATCTTCCTCTCACATGTGCATGCACACAGACACACACATAAACATCTGCATACAATCTCTCTTTTTTACACACACACACATGTAGGCTTTTTCTCTCACACATACTCATGTAGACAGTCTCTCTTTCTCTCTCTCTCTCTCATACACACATAAAATCTCTCTCTCTCTCTTTCTCACACACAAACACATTCACAAATGCATACAGTGTCTTCCTCATGCACACACACACACACACACACACAAATGCATACAGTCACTTTTCCTCATGTACACACAAATGAATAGTCTCTATCAGATGCACAAACTCACTCATGCACACGGTCTTTCTTCATCCCATATAAACACACATAGTTTATCTTCATCTCTCTAACAAAAGCACATACATATACAAATGCATAGTCTCACCCATGAGTTTATATTTATTCATCTCTCACTTCCTTACACAAGTGCACATTAACATGCATACAATCTCACACACATATGCATATATGTGTGCATGTTGACTTGCAGATAAATTTGGCAGGAAACAAAATAATGTTGCACGTTGTATGCAATTATTCATGGGTATATTAATTGGTTCCTATAGACAAAGTTTGATTCTTAGCTTGACGACATTCAACTTGTAAAATCCACATTTCAGAATCTCATGAATATGTATAAATGTGTGCTCTGTAGTGGGTAATCCATATGCACACACACACACACACACTATATATATATATATATATATATATATATATATATATATATACATACATATATATATATATCTAATGGTCACATGTGGTTAGTATGTTACAATGGCCAATTTCCCAGGAAGGAGAATTCTTAGTGTTATTGTCTCCTAATTTGCAACATTATCTGAAAATCATGCCACAGGTTGTGAGTGAAGTTGGGTAAACCAAACTATTTGGGAACCCTCAATGTTTGTGCTAGCATAAAGTCACAAGTCATCGTGACTGAGGGTTTGAGCATACTGGCCTAGTTCAGACTTTTGATCATGTACTCTCTCCCAGAAACTGTAACTAAGGTCTGCTCAGTATAGTTGCAGTATAAACCACAGGTGGATTGTGTGGGTGTTGAACAAACACAAATGTGCCTGAGCAGGCATCTGCAACAGGGATTGTCTAGCTACCCCAGTAGATTGGCATACTCAGATATAAGCAGCCTGCTATTATATGAATTTCTATCTGTTTATTTCTCTGCTTTTTTAGATATGATTTTTGTGTGTGCGAACTGTAAGTCCTTTTGTGTCCTTGCTGTTGGTTAAAATTGGAAGAAAGGATGTGTTATTCTATGGATGTTGATCATAAGAAGAATATCATTAATCAATAATGACTCCAAAAATGTCTGGAATGAAATCCAGCCCAGAAATAATCATACATACTTCTGAGTACATTGCAGTATCATGTTCATTGTACAATAGATTAAGAGAAGATTTTCATTTACCATCTATATTGACATTAACAAGGATTACATAAAACATTAATGAAAAATTCTTTTCTCTATGCTGAATAATCATAATGCCAGTTAAAAATCTTCTTAATGCTGAAGTTTATATCAAGAAAATGTTGTTATGTTATGGCAGACAACTTTTTGGTAAGTCAGTCGATAATCTGTCTTTGCTTACTCAAACAGTACTTGGTATAATGTTTGTGTGTCTTAATGCTAGTCCAAAATCAACTTCAAAATTAACATTGACATTTTTATTTGAACAAAGTTGACTAATCAGGCAATTATCTCAGTACCAACTGATGTAAAGGCTATAATATATGACAATAGTGGTGTAAATTAGGCTTTTTTTAAACACTTACTGAGAAACTATGGCTAACAACAGATAACAAATATCTACTTTTTCATTATTTTTGGCTTACAGGAAAGGTAGGCAAACTCATGTTTGATGATAATGGTTTAAAATGAGAAGCAAAATAGGCCCTCTTAATCAATTATATCATCTAAATCTGAAAATACTTGGTAAAGTTCTAGATTTAAATGAAATTTTCATTGCTCCAAGGCCCATATAAAGATGAGTTTTCAATTGCTTTTATCATTAAGTTTGGTAGAATCTCTTTTAATATACCTGATGGTAAGGCCATCAAATTGGTTAAAAGAATTATGGAAACATACTGCCACTGTATGTACTATACCTGCAATGGAATTATTAATCTATGTTGGCACTTTTTAGCCACAAAGCATAAATCTGTGCTACTTGGGAAATTTACAACTGATCTATTAGAAAAAGAATTTAGTAAACTTTGTCAAGGATTGGGTGGCATTCATTTTATAAATGTTCATGAATCCATTGAAAAGTTGCATATCAAGAAGACACCTTTGCTTTTGAATCAAAATATAGATATTAATGCTTTGATGTTAGTTGCATCAACCAATGTACATCTTGCAAATATAAACTTTGTGAGGAAGGTTCAGAAATATTTGATAATTTTGAAAATTTAAAATCATCTCTTTCTGATGAAATAAAAATAGCTCTTGTGTACACAGCTGAATATGTTACAAGAAACAATAGTCCGTCCAGTGAATGTGAATCCAATTTATATTATGGAAAGTTTTCTTCTGACCACACTTGACAATCGTTATTTTTCTGTTTTATCCTTTTCTGTACAATAAAGGAAAATGTTTGTCAAATATTTTCAAGTGACATTTTCCAGCTTGTTTCAGTTTTATTTTTTGAACATAGAAAGAAAGCATGCCAATATTCTTTCAACTATGTTTTTGAAAAACTATTGCAAACATTATACATCAAGATCAAACTAAGAACCAGCTTGAAAGTTTTAAAACTTTCATAGACTTTTGTATATTGGATGTGAAAGTAATGTTTTTGGTTAATAAAATTTCAACATTATGTGAATCATATTTCTTACCAGACATTTTAACTACTTCTTTATCTTGCTTAATATTTGCTAGTGTTCCCACAAAAATACATATTTTCATTTGTTTAACTTTCGACACATGTTTATCCAGAAGTATGGGTCAAAATCTTATTACAAATATTTTTTTAAAAATTAGCTTTTAACTCTTCTCACAAAACAAAACTTCTGAAATTCAAATATTTTGAAACAGAACTCCAGTTCAGGGCTTCAGTCACATTATGACTTGGCCTGAATTATAGAATGCCATGACATATATAGAGAGATAGAGATGGAGAGAGAGAGAAACTCTCCAAAATTTAAAATCACTTATTACTTATTTTTGCCTCTGGAAAATTGAGGGAAAATATAAATGATTAAAATAACAGTCATGGGATATAATATTCTTTTTATTTCTGATACACCTATTATTTATAAACTAGTTGAGAAATTCTGAATATTTCATAGTACAAGCAAACAAAATATATTTAATGATCATATATTATACAGTATGTTCAATAAAAGTGACTCACCTGATTTTTTTTTATTTAAAAATTTTTTCGCCTATTGTTTTTGGGGTCAAACTAATTTTTAATCTTACTAATATAAAGACTCCTTCCCGACCACCTAGTAAAAAAGTTTACTCACCCTAAGGTATTCTATTGATAATTATAATTTTAGGGAAAAACTCTGTGCAAAAAATGTGACTCACTTATTTCCTACAACAAGTAATCAATAGAAACATAACCGAACAGCTTTAAATAAAGTATAATAGAGGTATAATTTATTTATAATAGGTAATATAGTTCGAAATATTTAATAGTCTATGGGTCCTCCTTTATTTTGAATAACCTTTTCAACCCTTTTTGGCATTGACTTGATTAGGTTCTGGCAAATCTCATCTCCAAGCATTGAATTCCATTCGGATATGAAATTCACAATCAAATCCTCTTTGTTGCTCAACTGCTTTCTCGAGAGCCTATATTTTATAATGCTCCATAAGTTTTCTATGCGGTTGAAGTCAAGAGATTGGGGCGGTCATGTCATAACACTCACCTGCTTCTCATCAAAGTATTCCTTCATCAATTTTGATTTGTGACAAGGAGCATTATCCTGCATAAAAATGAACTTGGTGGAGTCAATTTGCACCCTTTCAGCAGAAGGGAGCAGACAAGACTCTAAAATTTTCTTGTACTGCCCGCTCATGGGTGTCTTTTCAATAGGTTTTAAGAAACCAGTTCCATGAAAAGAAAAGCATCCCCAGAACATTATACTGAACGGATGCTTGACAGTACTTACTGCTAAATTTAAAAAGCTTTCAAAGCTTCTTCTTCAGATTTTAGATCGCTTATCCTTTGAATTTAGCTCAACTTTCATTTCATCGGAGAAGAGAACATTTAGTAAAAAAAAATCAGGTGAGTCATGTTTATCGAACAGCACTCTACTTTTGCAATAGAACAGATTTTCTTCATAGAAACCAACCAAAAAGTATTGTCTTCCTCAAACAAAAATTGACTAGTATTTTCTTGTTAGAATGAGGTTTCATAAAACTCTGCCCATAATCATTTTATGCTTCTTTATGTTCTGAGTTCAAAAATCACATTTTATTCCTGAAATTTACTTTAAAAATTCAAAATAATTGAAACCCTTTAAAATGGGACAGTATAATTGATTTGACTGATTAGCAGGGGATTGTTTACTTTCATCAGTAAATTTTCTGTTCCCTGATGCAAGTCAATAATATTTTCATTTTGATTTCATAACAGTCTTGACTGTTTCATTCTATGCCACTTGTACTGAATCTGCTAAATTTATCAACCATCACCATTAGTTGGCTTATAATCTATTATTACAAACTTCACTTTTTTTTTTCATGTCAGCAATCTGAAAAACTTTGCAAAAGAAACATCATAAACTGTTAGATCTTCATTCAGTGTTGTCACTACTTAAAGTTTGGCACAAGGCCAAACATGATACCCAATCTTGTATTCAGATATCTGCAGAAGTCAGTCCAATGTCGATGCCAACTATTTATTTAAGACCTCTCTGGCATCTCAGGAGTGAAAGTATTCACTTTAGCCAATTTTCTCATTATTACAATAAAAGCCCCACCCATTTAAAAGTGTGCAAGAGAGATTTCTTTGCTCTGGGTAGTTTTCTAATACAAAGTAAAAATTCTTCATTTAGTGCTGGCAGGGTGACAGTTTTATCAGTGAAGAGAGATTCAATAATGGCTCCACATTTTAATGTCAACTTCAATTATTTATTCTTCACAACCATTAGCAAAAAATTATTGACAGATATATTTTTACATGGGTTAGAATTAAAGAAGATAAAGACAACAGTTATGAAAAGGAATAGAACATTTCTAAGAGTAACATTTGTGTGTGTGTGTGTCTGTGTGTGTGTGTGTGTGTATTTTATTCGTTGGTTGACTGTCTAAATTGAATATAGAGATAAATTTTTAACTGCTTCTCTCAGGATGGTTATGTTGGTTAAGTAGGAGTGTTCTGTGCAAGTGCTCACTCACCCACATTGGTCAACAATCCTCTCATACCATTAAATTTTGAAATCGCTTCTCAAATTTAGTTTTCATTTAGGCTGGTTTACACCCTGGACGCACATACTCGCATACATGTGATGTTCTATGCTGTAAAGGTTGTACATATATATGTTTAAAACTTTTAACATTATTTTAAGTGGGTATCCATATTTGAATAGAAGCCTCATTTATTTTTAAACAGTATTTTATTCTGTCTAATATGTTATTTATTCATATATAAATAAATATAGATACAAGCAATCCTACATGCGTGCAATCACACGCATAAATAAAATTTGCAAATAAACATTTTATTTAATTTTTGGTGTTATCACAACAGTGCTCAATGTGGTAATACAGAGCTATAAAGTATATATTAATAAATATACATATTACCTTACACATGTCAGAAGGTATCACCCAGAAGGGCAGAGTCTCATCTCGGGAAATTGACTCCATTTTTATGTAGTCTATAGGGAATTTTTACCTGAGCCCATGGGCTCGGATACCTCACTTTAAAACTCGGCCTTGTGCCAGATCTTGCTGCATGGGGCAGCAGGTAAATAATACCTTACATCGAAAGTACGACTTGGAGTTTCATGTTCAGTGCAATCTTCAGGTATTTATGGTGATGAACTGTTCATTATGATCATTAGTATTTTCAAAAATTCTGGGTCTTGTGGAAGCAACATTGTATTGTATATTCTATGTTTAATAATTATATAATTATATATTTAGAATCTCATATTGAGGTATAGATCTGGATTCAAGTTACAAAATTATAGGGGGAGATTATAAAGAAATAAAGTAAATAAAAATAAAAGTTGGAGACGCTAAAATATTTAAGAAAACTTCGTTAAACTTAAAGAGATAATGAATCGGGAGGGACGGTAACTTTTATAAATAAGTAAGTATAAGAAAGTAAAATTGTAATAACGAATTATAAAAGAAAAATATAAAAAAATAATATTAAATAGTTATAGATGTAAAGATAATAAAAATAAAAATATATTTAATATAATAAATGTATATAAATATAAGAATAATTTATAATTAAAAATTATATATAAATATAAGAATAATTAAAATAAATAATTATAGAAATAAAAATAAAGAAGAATAAAATTATAAATATAGAAATAGAAATAGGAGAAGGAATATAGGGACATAACGATATATTTATGGAGAAGAAATAAAATATAAAAATAAAGTTAATAACCAGAGATAAAAACAAAGAAGTGATAAGGGAGATAACTCTATGAATGCATGCAGTCGTAAGTTCACTCCATTTGTTCAGCAGATTGGGATTATCAATGTATTTAAAGATAAGTTTTTCCAAGAGGCACAAGTTACATTTATCTCCCTTGCAACAGGCTGACCCAAGCCTTGGGAGTGAAATTGGCTAGACAGAACCCTTGGGGGCTGTCAATGGTTGTGCTAGCATGAAGTCACAATTCATTGTAACCGAGGATTTGCGTGTGCTGGCCTTATTCAGAGTGTTGATCATGCTAGATAACACACACTCTTCCAGAAACTCTAACTAAGGTTCGCTTAGCATAGTTACAGTATAAACCACAGGTGGGCTTTGTGGGTGTTGAAAAAACACAAATGTGCCTGAGCAGGGGTCTGTAATGGGGATTAGCTAGCCGTCCTGGTAGACAGGTATCCTCAGATACAAGTGGCTGCACCATTTTGATATCTGAGGGCTTGAAATTAACATCACCCTAGTGACAGTATAACATTTGGGCTGATACAAAATCTTAAATTTAAATTCAAAAAAGGATTTAAATTTTGCATTTTTGTTGTTAGAAATGCTATCTAGATCAAAATCCAGAAAGAGAAAAAAAAAATGAAAGAAAGAGAGAAAAAAAATGAAAGAAAGAGAAAAAAAATGAAAGAAAGAGAAAAAAAAGATGAAAGAAAGAGAGAAAAAAATGAAAGAAAGAGAAAAAAATGAAAGAGAAAAAAAATGAAAGAAAGAGAAAAAAAAATGAAAGAAAGAGAAAAAAAAATGAAAGAAAGAGAAAAAAAAATGAAAGAAAGAGAAAAAGAATGAAAGAAAGAGAGAAAAAAGATGAAAGAGAGAAAAAAAATGAAAGAAAGAGAAAAAAATGTGAGAAAAAAATGAAAGAAAGAGAAAAAAAAATGAAAGAAAGAGAAAAAAAATGAAAGAAAGAGAAAAAAAATGAAAGAAAGAGAGAAAAAAGATGAAAGAAAGAGAGAAAAAAATGAAAGAAAGAGAAAAAAGATGAAAGAAAGAGAGAAAAAAATGAAAGAAAGAGAAAAAAAAATGAAAGAAAGAGAAAAAATGAAAGAAAGAGAAAAAAATATAAGAAAGAGAAAAAAAATGAGAGAAAGAGAAACAAAATGAAAGAAAGAGAAAAAATATAAGAAAGAGAAAAAAATGAGAGAAAGAAAAAAAAATGAAAGAAAGAGAAAAAAAATGAAAGAAAGAGAAAAAATGAAAGAAAGAGGAAAAAAAAATAAAAGAAAGAGAAAAAAAATGAAAGAAAGAAAAAATAAAATGAAAGAAAGAGAAAAAAAAAATGGAAATGCTTAGCCCCCTAAGCCACGACCCCAAACATGATATTGGTCGTGTATTTTCCTAAATTTAGTTATTTTGTAACAAAAAAAAAACAATGAAGTTTATTTTTTAAAGATTGAATAATAATTAAAAATTATATATAAATATAAGAATAATTAAAATAATTATAGAAATAAAAATAAATATAAGGGAAAATAAAGTTAGAAATAGGAGAAGTAATATAGGGACATAACGGTATATTTATGGAGAAGAAATAAAATATAAAAATATAGTTAATTACCAAAGAGTTAAAAACCTTTCTGTTGAGCACTATTTTAGGTGTATATCAGTTTATACACTTTACCACAACTGTCACTGAAATATGTAACCTTTTAACCTGGACTACTCCATCAACAACATCATCGTCTTCGAATGGAACCTGAATCTATTACACAAAATAAAGAGTGTCATTAATAGAATCAGGTGGAAACTATTCTTCACCATAAACCAAAAAGAAAAGTGCAGTGAATATGAATTTTTGAATTTAAGTCCCAGAAAACTCCACCTAATGATGACCTTGGATTTGAAAAAGATCTATTTTCTGTGTTAAATGAGATAAAATACACTACCACCAATAACAATTTACAGAAGAATATAAAAAAAGACATTGACAAAATCCACTAAAAAAACAATAAGATTATCATCAAGTCTTAAAAAAAATGGGCAATTATTATTACATTAATAATGATGATTACCAGCTGTCATTTAGTGAGTTTAATTAATAAAAACCTACAATAATATAGCAACAAGACTTGAGACACATGTTGACATTAATAACAAGAATATGTATTTTTCTTTTTCATGATGTGAATTACAGATATTGGTATGGTGTGTGTTAAAAATGTTCTTAGCGTTGCTGTCTGTTTTGTTTCTTTAAAAATTTGTGCTTACTTGCTTATGCTTGTTCTGAGAATTTCATTGATGAGGATAATGTTTGAGATCATCAGTTTTCAATTTTCCAGTGAGATGAGGATACCTGAATGTTGGGCCTTTTACTGTTGCTACTGTCACTTGCTACTCTACTGGCTCCACTGTCCTGACTACCTTTGCTTGTGGTCGAAGAGTCATTTTTATAATCAGATTTTAGAATGATGAAATATCTTTTTCATCTTTCATCACTGATGGCAAGGTTGTATTTTAAGATGATGAAATTTTTTTCTTTATTTGAGGGGATGATGAAATATCCTTATTCTCTATCATTGATGGCAAAGTTATTTTTAGAATGATAACATATCATCATCATTCTGGATCATAACAAGTTGTTAGTTCAATACCTGGCCACAGCAGAGGGAACTGACCTTGGAGTTTTGAGTTACAAAAGGAAATTAACTGAAATGGAGATATCCAAAAAAGGCACAGCATATAGAATTAGCACAATCTATTCACATGAACTAAATAAAGGGTTCAGTTTGAAATTCTATCATATATCACCTGACAAAGGCCAGAGTGAATAATGTCTGAAATGTTGTAAATATTGCAATAAATATGAGGACAACAGTTGAAATGATGTAAATAGTGTAAATAATATATATAATGACTCATTTCTGAGTACAAACATTTTCTAGTGTGTCTCGTTAATCTCTGTTGCAGGAAATCCCTATGGATTATGCTGTAACTCTGGTGAGTAGACTTGAGTTACTCGGAGAGATTACAGAATTTGGTTTAATCAAGGCCAGTAAACCCAAGCCCTTGGTCAAATGACTTGTGAATGTGTTCTTGTACAACTGTCAACAACCTTCAAATAACCTTCATCTACCAAGTTTCCCTCACAAGGGTTGGGTTAACTGCTTGTGTGGTTTTCAGGCCTCTTTTAAAAGTGCTGCATGCCAGGATTATCTCTCCAAGCTGATAACCTTGCTGACAAATCAATCATCATCTGTCTATATTTCTGAGATGAGGTATTATGTACATTATTTACATTATTCGGACTATTGTCCTCATCTTTGTCACCATATTTATTACAACGTTTCGGCCGTTGTACACTCCAGCCTTCTTCAGGTAGTTGGAATGTCAAACTGAACCCTTTATTTTGCTCACTGGGTAGATTATTCTAGTTCCATGTACCATGTTTAATGGATGTCAGTTATCAGTTATCTCCTGTTAATTTCCCTCTGAAAGTTCTCCTCTTTTAAAAGTGCTGCATGCCAGTAAACCCAAGCCCTTGGTCAAATGGATCTAACTAACACCTTTATCCACTGTGCCATGTGTCCTTGAGGATAAAGGCATTAGTTAGATCCAGTGACAGCACCCAAACAGTGTGAGTTCAATACCCGGTTAAGGCAGTGGAGAACTTTCAGAGGGAAATTAACAGGAGATAACTGATAACTGACATCCATTAAACATGGCACGTGGAACTAGAACAGTCTACGCCAGTGAGTGAAATAAAGGGTTCAGTTCGACATTCCAAACACCTGAAAAAGGCTGGAGCATAAATGGCCAAAATGTTGTAATCAATATGGCAACAAAGATGATGACAATAGTCTGTATAATGTAAATCAATCATGCTGAGATTTAAACTCAAACCGCATGGCTAGAATTTAAGTATTTTAACCACTCAGTTACAATTGTTAAAAATGTGTGTATTTATGGAGAAAATGTGCTCATTATCGCAGATAGTCAGTGTGGAAACTACCAGTCACTATGCATTTACATTTTTATTTATATCAACACCGCATGTTAACTGGCAGTTTCTTGCCTCTAATGATCTTTCAACCATATCTCAATTCTCTTTGTGTAGTCTCTCTATATAAGCCCCTGGGAAATTATGATTCTGGACTTTATTTTGCTTATTTTAATTGTTTACTCTTATTATTATTTTATTTATTTACTTATACATATTTTTTTAATTGAGCTCACCCCAAGCAAGGTAGTAAAGCCACTGAGGCACAAAGGGTTATTGGGTGTGGAAGAGTTAGAAACAGAAACATTGCTAAGGAGCAAGAACAGAGGAAGACTAATCAAGAGGACAGCAGATAGGGATTGACATTTCATTTAAAATATTGCAGATTAAAGTTGGCTGGAAAGCATGAAGTCAGGAGGGAGTTCCACAAGTGAGAAGTGCGAGAAACAGTTAACATAGAATTTATAGTTACATCTAGCCATCTCAACTGTAAATTGATAAGATATTGACACTAGTCTAGTACTGTGCTTAACTTTACATGAATAAAGACAAAAAGAAAACTTATCTTTAGACAACACATTTCATCCACCAAGCAACAAGTAACTTTATCAGGGGCATTTATATATATATATATATATATATATATATATATATATATATATATATATATATTAGGTGGCCTGACAATTGCATCTAGCATGAAACAGACTGTTGCCTCTAAGTGTTGACTTCTATGTTCACTTTTATATATATATATATATATATATATATATATATATACATATACGTAGTTTAAGTTTTGGTATGTTTATAATGGAAGAGTCCTTAATAGTCAAGATAGTGTTTATCGATATAGACAGATTTTGCGCTAAGAAACATTTGTAATTAAAACTTCTATTAAAGTTTTTTAAAAAATCATCAATATTAAAACAAATACCATTTGTCCTAAAAGCCATTTCTGTATTTCTCTTAAGAGATGAAAATACATGGAAGTAGGCAGTGGTAAACTCTTGCTATAGAAATCTCAAAATAGTAAATGAAACCAAAAACGAAGTACATTGAATCCTGCAAAAGAACTTGACATTTTATAATCTTTTCAGCTCGAGCTTATCAGTTGTGATTTTTCTGCTTCTCAAATGATGCAGAAGGACAAATCACTTTACATTATGGCAGGAACAAATAGACAAATATACTGACAGAAAATAAAACTGTAACACTCTGAAAGATGATGCTAGACTAGATCTAGGTACAATATATGAATGCTGGAGGTTGGTAGATATTTTGATAAACTTTCAGTCTTTGTCTATCTTGTAGTAGTGCTTATACCATTGTCTCAAAGTTCTATATGATAATGAACACTGTGCTATGTTTCAATGCAGTGAAAGAGTCTTTTGCAAGTAGGTGCCATATTATGGAAACTCATACAGTGGAATCTTCGTTATCAGCCATAATTTGTTCTAAAAAGTCAGTCAAAAACCAAAATACTCCAAAACTGAGATAATATTCCCCTAAGAAATAATGTAAATCCAATTAATCTATTCCAGAAATCCAAAACTGTTTACAAAAAATACATTTTATGCAGAATAACTATAGTTTTACATGCAGAAAACAATAAGATATAAATAACAAAAATAAAATAAATGAAAATTTAACTTCACATTACCTTTATTTAAAACTCTTGACATTGTATGTAAGATTATCAGGAGTGGGTGAGAGGAAAGGTGTTATTGCTTTGAAGAGGAATCCCCTTCCATAAAGACTTCAGGTAAATCTTTTTCTAGAGTTATTTCCCTTCTCTGTCTCTTTGTACTTGGGAAAGACATGTAGCAACAGGAGAACAGAAATGTACAGGTTTGTAATGGACAGATTTCCTTGCTCGATAACCATGGAGATGTAAAATTTCTCAAACCTACTTTTGCCCAAAATAATGTGAACAATAAGCAAATCATACAGTAATGGAAGTGCTCAATAACTGAGGTTCCACTATAAGTATTTCCCAAATAAGAATTATTTGAGAGGAGTTAGAGTGAGAGTCTTCAAGAAGTTAGATATATATTTCAGAGTATTGCTGTACAAGCTGAACTTCACACATCAGTAGTTAGTTACATATTCTTACAATCATAGTGTTCAGTGATGAGAACAAGTTCTTCATGTGCACTGTAAACCTGCTGCCCTGGGTATGACGATAAACTACATCCAGCAGCAAGACCTCTGATCAGGAGGTTTTGAGGAGTGTAGAACCACCTTTTAATTGCTGGTGTTCCCAGGTTCACCCTGACCTAGAGTGGTAGCACCTGTTAGGGTCCCAGCTATGGGCAAATAGTTAAATATTACCAGCAATACATTTTTGAAAAAAAAAGTATTACCAGCAATACTTTTTTGAAAATAATTATTACCAGCAATACATTTTTGAAGGCAAAATATTACCAGAAACAGATTTTTGAAAAAAAAACGAAATATTACCAGCAATAAAAAATTTTGTTGGCCTTAAATAACCCATTGAGGTTGATATGCCGTAAAACTAACCAAACTAAACCAAACTGTAAACCTGGGTTCTGACATCTTCAAGTATGTATTCACCCAGAGTATACAAATGCAACTCCAGCCATTATAGTATGGGATGCCATGAATCGCAACACTTGCTCACTATTGGTATCTATAGAAGGAACATTGAATTTTATGTTCAGAATTTTGTTCAAACACTTCTGCTGCTACTCTTGCAACAGGAAGGCAACATACTGTCCCAGAAGAATAAGCAATGTATTCTGTAAGATTTTTAACAACTTCTGTATTGAATGTCTGAGATGAGGAGTTATCATTATTTAAAATTTCATGGGATAATAGCCTGATGCATTTGGTGACATAGTAATTACGAGTTCAATCCCTGGAAACAAGGCAATAAATAACTATGCAGTACTAAGAATTAGGCAAGATATCCTGATACATGGGCAGTGGATTAAATGAAAGGTTCAGTTTTGAATTCCCTGTAGGTTACCTGTATCAGTATACACCTGATGAAAGTCAGAGCATATAATAGCTCAAAACATGATAATAATAACAACAAAGATGAGGACAATAGTTTGCATATAAACAGTATAAATAATTACTAATAAGACATTAGGTTTATAAGTCCTAAAAATAGTCCCTTAGTGCATTTTGTTCTAGAAGTTGCAGGCCACCTGCTATACCATGGGTTCTGAGGTATTGGCCTCACTGGTCATTACTCAGTTTTATTTTGCTTCCCCTGCCTCCTTCCCTTTTCCACCTGTTACTCCTGTAATTCTTAAAGAACAATTGGTTAAGGTGTTTTCCCCAACCTCAACACATCCTTAACTTATTTTACAGCATAATGTTTGATTAGTATTTGTTTTATCTAAAACACATATCCTACTGGTGTCAGTTTAAACTGACATTTTCTTTTTTCCCTAGATCATGACCATTTAGCTTAATGTTTGTATAATCTTGGTTTTGTATAAAAACTTGGATTGTTTTTTTTGTTTTTCAGTGAAATTTTCAATTTCCAAAATTATAGTTCAGATACCTAGATAAAAAAGGGGATCAGTTTAAACTGATGCCAAGTGGATATAGATACTTTCAGTTGTTTTTCATTGCAACAACTCAGACTCTTTTTCTATGGATTAACAAACAACATGGATTTGAAATTTTCCAATTTGTTTACTCTCTTAGTTCTTGCAGTAAAATGTAACTGAATCTAAGATGCAAGAAATATTAATCAAAAATTAATAATTCCCAACATGCTCAGTTATAAACATACATCATGAACCCATAATTTGCTTAACTTATATATCTTGAAAATGATCAGAAATGATACACAAACTCAACTGTGATGGGAATATTGTGCATATGACGTGATGTTTTGCTCTTTGATTGTGGTTTGTAAAATTATAGTTCATTTAATATAGAAAATAAGTGTAAGCTCTTCATTTAGATGTTTAATGGGAAAACAAAGATGTTTTAAAGCAAACTGTATATTCAGGCAAGACAATGCTTCTTCCCATTCTATCCACATTGACTGCAAAAAGATTCAAAGCCTCCAAATTCATGGAATGGCTTCCAGCCTATTCAGAGATAAATGATAAAATGAAACAAACCAACATTTCCATTAAGAGATTCATTTAAGAATAGGAAACAATATTCAAGCAATGAAGATCTCTGAAAAGTAATAAAAACTGTTGAAATATGTCAAAGCTGAAAGAGTAGGAAAGTTTATAATAATGAATATAACACTGAAAATTATAGAATTTCAAGACATTCTTATTAACATATATATTAATAATTTATTCAGATATTTGAAATATTGTCTAAAACAAATATGTTTCTATGGTCTGTATCTTTTAGACTTATTTCGGGATCAAAATCTTTGTTAAGTTTAGTTTGTAGAATAAAACCAGACACCCCGACAAAAAGTTATCAATATTTTGAATAAGAAAATTGGAAACTCACATGGAAGTATATCAGGAAAATCTTTCTAACATCAGGTGGTTGATACCAATTTTATTTTAAAAACATTAGCTTGCATAAAATCTATTATGTGTGTCTACATATATATAGCATGAAACTGTTGCTCAGTTATAAAACATACATCATGAACCCATAATTTGCTTAACTTAAATATCTTGAAAATGTTCAGAAACCATGTATAATAATTTTCTCTTATTTAAAGTACAAAAAAATAACGTTTTGGGCCAATTTAAAAAGTTACCAGGGGTGGCTTCACAATTTGAACTGTAGTGTGTGTGTGTATACACACACACACACACATGTACATATATATATATGAAGAAATATAGTCTTAAGGTGTGCTATATTTATGGATAAAGTGCTCAATATCAGAGATAAAGCGTGTGTAAATATACACGATTGCATCTAGCATGAAACAGACTGTCACCTCTAAGTGTTGACTTCAATGTTCACTTTTATATTTATATATATACATATATATGTATATATATATATATTGAAAATGATCACAGGCCATGTGTAATAACTTTCTCTTACTAAAAGTACAAAACAATTACTTTTGGGGCCAATTTAAAAAGTTACCAGGGGTGGCTTCAAACTTTTGAACTGTGTGTGTCTCTCTCTCTCTCTCTATATATATATATATATATAAACACACTACAGTTCAAAAGTATATATATATTGAAAAGTATATATATATATATATATATATATATTCATACGCACACACACACACACATGCGCACACACACACACACACACATATATATATATATATATATATATATATATATATAGTTTCATTGAATATGATAGAAAAGCAATACGTTGTAATTTTTTGATATTTAGATTTCTTTGTGTCCCTACAATGTTTCTTTTTTGAGGACATTTTGTGTGGAGATAAATCTGTGGGAAAATGAAATAAAATCAAGAAATAAACTATTCATAATGAATAATAAAAAGAAAAGAAATACATTTTCCCATGATGCCGAGAGTAAAGAAACCAGAAAATATGATTACCCTACTTGGTTTCGTCAAATACTACTAGGGCACTGGTTGAGTCTATAAAAAGATAAATATTTTCTTTCCTGATCCTCTTTCTCCCCTTTGCTCTAAGATGCAGTACAGTGTGGTAATGTTGTTTATGCTGAAGAATTTTACTCTCCCTGGTTCACTGAAGAGTGAACTATCTTCCCACTTTCCAACACATGACGCTTGCATGTTTTCCAAATCCTCAACCTATGAAGTAAGTCAAGCTTTCTCTTTAGTCGTTCCAACTCAACACAAGGCTGACTTGAGCATGACCATTATAATGATGCTTATACTTGCTTACTCTAACTTTTGATTTCCGAGTCAAAAAAGAAAATGAACATAACCAAGTAACATTGAGAACATTGTCTCACACATTTTATATGTAGAAAAAGAGAATAAACAGCTCAGAGTAGAAACCCAAGTTTTTGTATGTTCCTTCTTCGTAATTGTTTATTACATCTGAAAATACACACACCTAAAATGCTCACAAACAACCATCCTTTTAACTTCCATAAATCCAATGAACTCCACATGCACATAGTACTTAAAAAGAAGGAAAAATTGTGACTCAAAGATTCAATAAAAAGATTGCAAACTATTAATTGTCCTTCTCTATCATATTTAATGAAACACATACATATGTTAGATGCAAATGACTGACAAGGTAATTCTGTAAATTTTTTTATTGTTTTCTTCCCTTTTGTACAATCGAGAGATTTTTTTTCTTTTTTTTTAAAAATAAATACAGCAGCTCCTACTGCTATTAAGCAATACTCTTCAAGTACGAATTGAGTTCTCCAGGCCACTGGCATATTTCATATAGAAAAAAACATTACAATTTCTCTTTCTCTCTGCCATGCGACAGTAGCCTAGGGGTAGGATCTCTGACTCATGTCAAATCAGTCGGGTTTTGATCCCGGCAATTGGACGTCTAGCCACACTGAAAAACTGTAATACAGCAGAACAGTCTGTCTGTAGATGACAATATATCTATACATATATATATATATATATATATATATTTTTGTCATCCACAGACAGACTGTTTCGCTGTTTCGCAGCTCATCAGTGTGGCTAGACGTCCGGTTGCCTCTAGCTAGGATCGAAACCCGACTGAATTTGCATTAGTCGGAACTTCTACCACTAAGCCATTGGTGCACGGCAGGAATGAAGGTGAATTTTAGCGTGTTTATTTTTAGATTTAGATAAACACACAGTGACTGACAATGACTCAATTCTGCTGAAGAGTCATGAAATATTAGCTTAAATAGTCACTGTTTACAAACCCACACCTCAAACCAAAGATATATGCAAACCCACACCTCAAACCATATATATATATATATATCTTATCAATCATTTTCAATGAAACATGCATTAGAGATGGGTTTCTGTCCTTCTACACAACTCTTTCTCTCTCTCTCTCTCTCTCTCTATATATATATATATATATAAACCATACCTGCACCTCATTTCCTACACTTTTTGTACTATTTTATTTGTGGACTATGAAGGAGTGCTCCTGTGTATTTTTATAAAAACCTAAGATATACCGATGAGCTTGGAAACCAACAAGGTATATATATGTATATGTATATTTATAAATATATATCTTTGCTCTGTATAACCACTTCGAGCACTATTATGTTTACACCTCATGAATAAATTTGATGATTATTTATTTGCTTACCTGTGTATGCCCACCAACACAAGCATATATGGTTGCTTATATCTGGTCATTTGATTTATCTAACTCTATACCTATATATATATATATATATATTTGTTTGAGAATATAATTTCCAAAATATTTGACATTTGCTCTAATATAGCTTTATCAATTTTTTTATTTCCGAATGTTCTATCTTTTGTATTAAATTCATCAAGAGGAGAGATACATTCAAGAAAAGTGGCCATTTTAAAATCAACCAGCAGTTTAATAACAGCAACTCAATCCTCATTCGATAAAATCAACAGAAATTATTCTGTTTCAATAGGTTTTTTGATATTTGGCAGATTTTCCACTTATGCCAGCGAATTCATTCAAGCGAATATCTCCTGGTCATTACTTTCTAATCTTCAAATAATCCCCCACTCCTACTTGTACTCTCTTCTGCATTCCATTATCTGATCATCTTGGCATTAATTTGCCAAAATATTTACCAGGAATAAAAAAAGCAGTATTTCAGTGATCCAAAATCAATTCTGAAATGCTTCTTATGACAGAGAAAATGTTATTGTTATGAAAGTGGTGACCTAGACACAGATAGTAATAGCAAATACATCACTATAGTATATATGACATTAATTAAGTCAATCACCAATATGTTTTCGATGTTGCATTCCACAGCCATCTTCTTATATTTATATTAGATTAATTATATTGCTAAATTGTAATTATTTTATTATTATAAATGAGACATCGTATATAATTTATTGTACATTTTAATACACACATATTAAGCAACTTGTTTATTTTTCAGTTAACCTTTAGTACTCTTCATAATTACTATTACTTCCCTTTCCACTGCATTCTTTTTAATGTTTCTCAATTGCATTAACCTTATTGTTAATTTCACTCAACATTGTTTTCTGTTGCCATAGCAGGATATGACAATACAAATATGAAATTCAAATACACTATTGTTCAGGTCACCTATGGCTGGCTTAAATTTTTGTACAGCAAATGAAGTCACAGAGTGCTAGAGATTAATAGCCATTACAATTTTCACTTGATAGTAAAAGCTGTAACTCTATGTATTTTAATACAATTGTAAACAATTCAGCTATTATCAAATAATCATATTCAGTACATTATTTTTGTGTATTGGCTGTAATGCATAACTTTCATTTATCTTAAAATGTGCATTGAATTTTGTGTTCCAATATGTTTTACTCATTTAGCTTATTTTAAAATTCTTTTCTCTAACCATCAGTGTTTTATATTTATTTTAGTTGGAAAATATTTATTCAATTAATTATTAGATGAAAGATGGTAGACCAAATATTTAGTTTCAAATATTAAGATATCTTAAAATTGTGCAAATTTCAACCATGTTTTAGTCCTTTGTAGCAACATTTAAAATTACCTCCTGGATAAAGTGTCATTTTATTTTTTTTCAAAACTAAATCCCATCTAATTTACTCATCTTTCTTTAAGTTTTATATGTTTCTAGCACACTGATTTCATCTTGAAAATAAAAAAAGATTTATACATGAATTTATTGTATTATTTAAAACTGAACAGATGGATATATACATAGTGTAACAGATATCAGATTTGAAACTGAAATTGGAGAGCCAAACTGAGCAGAAGAATATGCATGTAGAGTAACAGATGTCAGTGTAAAAAGTGGAATTGGGTAGCCAAGTTCAAATTTCAGGCGAGTCTGTTGCATTTACTTTCACACTAATCCCTTTGAGTAAGGCATGAATTTGTCTCTTCTCTCACAGCACTGGGTTAAATATTAGGGTAGACTTGGCTCTCCAGCCTTGAGTGGCAACCAGTCTAAGGAAAATAACACTAAATTGCAAACCATGGATAAGGTAGTGGGAAACAACTCCACTATCTTTCCCAAGAATACATAGTGATACTTAGATAATAAAGAATAAGAATTTGTGGGGAGTCATGACATCCTACAATTTGGAGAGACATGCCATTAAAAAAAAAAAAATTAAATTAAATTTGAACACACAATCGCAAACTGTTACAGCAAAATTATTGCAATGGAGTGACTTCTCTTAATATAATGCTTTGTTGTTTCAAACATTTTGCAGTGTATATATGAGATTTAAAACTCAGAAATGTGAGAATTTTAAAGATTCTTGGCAGATCATATGTTGAGGATGGAAAACCGTTGTCTACTGTTTGGTAAAGTAATGTTCAATGAAACAGAAAATTACTACAGAAGAATGAGACAAAGTCTTTGAGAAACATCATGTTGCTGGAAAGATGCAGAGCCATAAAACCTGAATTTGACAAGAAATTATTATTCATCCTGCTTATGAAAACTTGACATATAACTCCTGTGAGAGGACATGCTTTTTTTGTATTGACCATATCATCCATCAGTGGAACTATACCAACTATACCAGAAGCAGAATACCATCTTACACTGGTTTACTAATGCCAAACCCAATGGTGTGTGTGCACGTATATATATATATATACATACACACACATACATATATATATATATATATATATATATATATATATATATATATATATACACACACACACACACACACACACACATATATATATATATATATACACACACACTTGTTTCAAATAGATGGGATACTGGAATATATTTTAAATAATTTCAGTTTATAATGATATAATAATAATATAATTTTATCTGATAATTTTTATTACTTTAGTGTATTGGCAACTTTGATAATTAATGTGTAAGATTTCTTATGAGAATATTTTATCATACATGAAATAATGGCGGTGAAAAACACAAAATAACAGACCAATTGATTTGCAATACAAGATAACATTTATTAAACAAAATCAAGAAAAGGAAAGTGAAAGACATGAGTTTCTTTTCCTAGAAGTAAATTGCATACACAACAAAATGTTAATGAATATATTTGAGTGTGACTTACTGTGTTGGTGTGTTTTAGTGTGAAGCGTCCACAGCCTTTTTAGTTTCAGTATGAAAAGTTCTTGGCACACCTTTCAAAAGGAGGGAAAACAGGAAGAGAGATTTATTTAAGGGTTCACTTGTTTTTATACTCCCAGGGTTGCTGTTGATAATATGTTTATTAAGTCACTACATTACCTTTTTTTAATTTTCAGTAATGAAACATCTTTTTCTAAAATGCTTGCTACCCAAATGAAGAAGTGGAAGGAAGTTTCATGAATATTTAAAAAAAAAAGTGAAGTTGGAATAAGTTTGTCTTAGGTGAATTTTTCCCCCAAAGATAATCATCCTATCCTATGTATTTGAAGGTCAAAGATATACAGGATCAGTTAGGGAATCTAGTGGAATAAGAACCCATATGAAACTGCCTAAGAAATTGCAAATGTCCTCAAAGTCGACTGATGATGTTCATCCTTTTAAAGCCAATTGAGGAAAGGGGACTGCTTAGTGCATGTGGAAATGATTTCAATTCATGTGTATTTCAATGGTAATGACTTTACTGTTCACTGCCATTGGAATATTTTTTGCCATAAATTCAACCAAAAGTTTTAATCTGTTACATCAGATTTTACTGCAGCTTTAAATTTTGCATTTTTCTATAGACCAGCAGTCCCCAACTAGTACTGTATTAGGCCATGAACCATTTGTTACCAGGCCATACATAAAAACTAAAAACTTTTTCTTTTCCACTTTATCGACTGTTGCAGTTTTGCTTAATGTTATTTGTTATGCATTTCACTAACATCCACCCTGGTCTGTAGAAAAATTGGCTTGCATCGGTCCATAGCACAATAAAGGTTAGGAACCACTGCTGTAGACAGATTTGAGGATTATAGTAATAATTCTCAATAGGTAAGAACAATGTAAACCCTGGTAAATTTCTTCTTCAGAAATACTCATCTTATTAGCTTTACTCGTCCTTTGATCTTGCTAACTTAATATCTTCATGTGTTTGTTTTAAGCTATGGTATCTTACCATTATTTCAATTCTGGCACCACACTTTGTCTCCCAGAGCTTACAGTTTAACTTGTGTTGTAATCCAATAACAACATTCAGAGTGACCAAGGATCACAAAGGCCTTAGACAGCTCAGACATATTCCCCAAAGGATTTTTGTACAGTAAGAGAATCAAATTTGCATTTATTTGCATAACAAATCTATAAGCATATCTGCTTGTAAGCTTGAAGAAGCTCAGACTATGAGTTTTGTTTAGTTTATTAAATCTATTCAGATATATTTCTGAATTGTATTTTCATCTTATACTGTCTGTTACTTGTATGCAATATATATTGACTTTTAGAAACTTCCAATATCAGATAATACTTTAATTGTTAATAATCATAATCATTGGTATTTCCAGAATAGTAGTTGCTCTGTCTAAAAAGTCAGTTCTTAACAGTTTCATGTTATATTCTAAACATCCCATTAGTTTTTCAGCTATTTCTTCTATCAGTACATATAAAACTATTTGCCATATATCATTACATAATGTACCTATCTCAAGAAAGTGACATTGCATACATGGAAATTATACCAAGTCTCATTGAAAAGTTAAAACTAATAAAATACACCTGTTATAATTGTTAAAGTAATTATTAACCATATTGAAATTATTATTATTCTTCCATATAACTGACTGATTGATTTCTTTATTCATTTTCTATGGTTTATCAGCTTTTTGCAGATAATTTAAAACCAAAAAATGTCTTACTAATTAACCCATAGCTTAGGGAGAATAGGTGGAGTCATGCATTTCCCAAGAGTATTTGCTTGTAAGTGAATATAACAAACCTAACTGAAATTGGAACTGGGCTCTCCAAGCCATTATCTATTACACCACTTTTACCTCCAAATTTACAAGACTTGGCATTCCCAAGTGGTCATCCATCTTAGTACTGACCAGACTTGATGTTACTTATGTTTGGTGATTTTATGGGAACCAATGTTTTAATGCTAGATGCCCGTAAGCCTCCATATAACTGAGGATACTATTATATAATTTACCACTTACAAGTAAAGTGTTATAATCATAAAGTCAGTATCTTTTTTTAGCTATAAATCATATTTCTTTAGATGCTGTCTTCATTTGCCATAAAATTTCATAGTTTGTTTATTTGTTTGATCAGAAGTCTTTAAACAGTAATAAAATTCTTACAATTGGCAGTCAATCAATGGTCAATGGCTGCTGTCAAGAATATAGTTGTGAAAATCCTTTCTATGGGTGTATAATATATGCTTCACAAGGGCTACATATTCAAAGTTGTCCTTCCCCTAGACTAGTTGGCAACCATGGCTAGAAAGCCCAATTTGCCATGCTGCTAAAATGCATTGCTGTGGGGAACAGAGATGGATTCACACCTTTCCAAAAACTATGTATAAAAAAGTTAATATAAAAACTGGGCTGGAATTCAAATTTGAATTACAGAGTTCTCTTCCTGAGCTACTGACCCTTACATTACCTACACATCAAATTGAATCTAATGTATATTTTCCTAAAATTGAATTTAACGTAATTTATTTCTTGACTTTTAAGCTAAATAGATTGGTCAGTTCTGTTTGCTATTAGCTAACATTTATAGCTTTCTAATTTCCCATAGTATTCTTGTATTAATGTTATATATATATATATATATATATATATATATATATATATATATTTGTGGTATCCATCAGTCTTAAGAGACCCTGGATCTGCACCCAAAGAGTTATACTTCATATTGACGGTCTCGATTGCAATGAATGCATGTGAAAGTGTTCTCCTCCAATGTACCAGTGTTATTCTCTTTCTGCCAAGCATGCTTCTCCCCAGTGGCAAACCTCTATTTCTCCACTCTTTGCTCAAAGCCCTTGGTGTAAATCATGTCTCCAACATGAGTGATCCTTCGCAACATCTTCATATCTCTCGATGTCCATGTTCATTGCCCTGTCCTTTTTGCAAATGTCCTTGAAGCAAATATGAGGTCGTCCTCTTGCTGGTGGCTAGTTTCCCATACAGAAGGACATTTGGAATCCTCCCAGCCGACATATGGTGTGCATGTCCAAGCCACCAGGGCTAGTGCTTTTAGAGAAGGGTGTATAAGCTGGCTAACTTGGTTTACTTGGCATGGGTGAGAGCTATGGCATTTGTGACTCAGTTAGACCAACCTATGCAACATGTCTCCCCTCCGCATGCCACTAATGTTGTCCAAGGGAAATCCAGCTTGGCATTGGTGTTGCAGGAGTTGCCAGAACAAAGTTGAACATAACATGGAACTGTCTTAGGGACATCGGCTTCAGATTTGTCCTCAGGTTTTACTCCTGAAGCCTTGCCCAGTTATTGTTATAATACTGATACATTATAATATAATCCTTCATTTTTCATAGAGAAAATATAAGATGCATGTGAAAACACAGAAATGAAAATAAATTGAGGGGAAATAATTTTATTTCCTATTGTTAGCTGTTGTCAGATGTCAATTTCTAATCCACTAACTAGAAAGCCTTTAATAGAAATATGGCTATCATTTTTTTCATTTAGAATATTTTCGTTTTTAGTAAGAATAATCATAATGTGAATGGCCAGTTTTTTATGGATTAATTTTAATATAAATAGAGGATTTATAGAGATTCTTTTCCTATTTGGGCTTTGAGAATTTTGTTGCAGGAATAGAAAATTATTCATTTTATGCCTCCTGGTACATTTGTTCTGCAAAAAATATTGGCAGACTCATGTGAGTCTGGGTAAAAATAATCACAAAATATGCAATTCAAACAAATGGCAATTAATAAATGTATTAAGCAGACATGTTACAGAATGGTAAAATATAAGAAACAAAGTTAAAGTTATGAACAGTTTTGTATCTCTGGAGTAGTTATATGTCTCATGTCTATCAGAGCAAGAAAAATGTGTCTTGTCACTTTACAGGTCAAAGAAGAAAGAGAAAGAAACTTTCAAATCTCATGCCACCTGTCAGGGTCAGCAATTCAATACCTCACTGCCTGTAATGTAGTCAGGGCAGTAATGAACTTAGGTACATTCACAAATGAGTGTTGTATCAGATGTTTTAAAATCTTATAATAATTTAAAAATTTATGTTGTCTTTGTAGGCAAATAAAATTTGTCAACAGATGAAGATAAACATTAAAGAAAGTTTAGCTGCAGAGAGCAGCATTTAAAATCTGTTAGGTCCCTCAATAAATACGCATGCTATAGAAATTAAAAAATAAAAATAAAACCAACAGTTCAAGAAATTTATTATTGTTAAAATCCTTTCTGTTTTCATTTAACTGGTAGAATTTTTTTTCAACTATGTAACTCTCATTTAACAAACACTAAATATAAACTGTTTTGTTAATGTTCTAAATGCTTATGTTGATGGAAATTTTATTATATTAATGTATGTATTTTAAATAATTGTTACTATGGTAACTTTTATATTTTCATAAATTAATGATAATAATTATTTTCCAGAAATGTTTTCTTTTTTATAATTTATGTTTTCTTCATATTTAAATTTAATTTATTGTACATTTTATTTGTTCACTTTTGTCTGTTTTATTTTATTATTATTTCTCAAAAATGTTTCTGCTGTCAGAAATATTTATTAATTACTTCTTTCGTTCATTTGAGTTGCTGTTTCCTTTTTTTTAATATTTTTTTTTTTTTGAACATCAGTTAAGAATTTATGTTTGGGCTTTTCTTTATTTCTTATTACTTTTTTTTCCCTTTCTTTGATCCAAACAGATATACGATGCAAAAATTTAAATACGAAAATTCAAAATGGTCACGTGGACATCCTACCATACAATCAATTTGGAGCCATTGCCAAGTACACTTGTGCCGAAGGATTCAAACTATTTGGCAAAGACACTCGAATCTGCCAAGGTGATGAAACATGGAGTGGGGAGCCGCCCCGATGTGTTATCAACGATACCTACGGTGAGATGCCATACCAGGGGGTCCATTTTTTTCCCAAAACTCTCTATCTATTCATTTATCTCTTAGATCTTTTAGTGGCCTGCAAAAGCATGACTTATTTTTTTAACTTTTTTGAGATGTTTATTATCCATTTTCTCCATGTTTTTTTTTAGCCTGCATGCTAAAATGAAAAACAAAAACCATTTTAGAAACCTTCCTCCCAACAACATTTTTCAAGGATTTTCTTTTAGATATCCCAGAATTTTATAAAATTATGTTTCCTATTTTTAGAAATTATTAAAAACCAATTTTTAATGACAAATATTTTGGATAAAAATTAATATGTTTAAAATATTACAGATCTACATATAAATAAATTACGAGAAAAAGAATATTGTATATAAATATTAGAATATTCATTATCGTCTCTTCTCTGCATGTCTTTCTGCTTCAGAATAGTCAGAAAAAATGATTAGATATTTCTTAGATCGTAGAGAAGAAATGTATAGTCTGTCTTGTACATCCCTTTAGCAGTTAGTGCTTTAAATATATGTTCTTTCTATCATTTCACCCATAAAATGTCTTTTAATCACCTACTTTATGATCATTCTATGTCAAAAATATATTTGTTCAGTTTAAATGTCTTTCTCCAAACATATAAAACAGATATTTGTTGATTATATTCTGCTGTCATTTTTGTGACATTTTCTTCCACCCCTAATACACCTTCTTTTCATTCATATCATTTTCTTTCACCCCTAATACACCCTCTTTTCATTCCTATCATTTTCCTACACCCCTAATACACCCTCTTTTCATTCATATTATTTTCTTCCACCCCTTATACACCCTCTTTTCATTCATATCAATTTTCCACTCCTAATACACCCTCTTTTCATTCCTATCATTTTCCTACACCCCTAATACACCCTCTTTTCATTCATATTATTTTCTTCCACCCCTAATAAATCCTCTTTTCATTTATATCCTTTTCTTCATGCTGTTATTCAAGAAACTTTTCCTCATGACATAAAAGCATTTGTTTTATAATCTCTCCAGTATTGTCTTTTCATTTGTCATGAAAGTATTTAGTTAACTGTTTTTGTTATAATTAATATTTTCTGATTTCTTTATAGCAGACATCTTTTGTCTGTTGTTTTCTAATCTCTTCTGTTCTTATACATATTTGCTTTCAAACAATTTCCTTCATTAAATGTTCTCATTGTCAAAAAGACATTTTCATTCCATCTTTGAAAATTATATTCATTTTTGTTGTCACAGAGATCTTCAGAAGTTCCATTCAAATCATCTGCAACAACAACAATTTGCTCTGTTTATTTTAATTAAATTGTCACCAAACTATTCATTGTTTGTATCATGCCTATGTTTATACTGTCATTAACAACTAACACTCTTGACGTAAACTTTAAAATACAAAGAGATTTGAAATGTTATTATTTTCATTATTTCAAAGCTATATACAATTTCTTCAATTTAATATTTTGAAATTTATTAATAAAGGTTAAATTTTATTTTTGAAAAGTCCTCATTAGTTAATTATTACTGTTTCTAGTCAAGATTTAAATGCAAATAAAAAAGACTACTCCTTCAAACTGGTTTAGAATTTAATTATTTACACCTATCTCAATTAAATCTAGTACAATAAAAGTGTTGCTTTATAAAAGCTAATATAGGTAACTAAAAGAAGGTGATACCTAAGGTCTAGAATGCATTTTAAAAATGAAAAATCTTTCTTGAAGATTTGATTTTACTTTTAATTTCAAAGTAATAGATTAAATTTAATATTTTCAATAAGCAAAATACTTTGTTATAATTCAAACTGAATTTAAATTGGTTGATATATTTTTTTTTAAATTCCTAAAATCAGTCATATTGACAAATCTGTCAGGTGAACATAATTCTCTTTATTAAAAATATTTCAAAAGTAAAATATACTTTTCTGAAACTTTATTTGAGGAAAATTAACAGATTTAAAGTTTAATTAGTCTGAATTAAAACAAATATTCTCACGTTTAGTTTAAATTATTGTTGAAAAGCATTTTTTAACACTGAAGTAGGTGTTTTTTAAGGCTTGTTGACAGATTTATTAATAGCTTAATGTTTTTAATTTTTAAGTAAAGGCCACATAACAGTGAAAATTACTTGATGTGAACACCATTATAATATAATTTTTAACTACCCAGTAATTTAACAAAGTTAGAAAAATATTCTAAGTAATCTAATATTTTATTGAATTTTAGGTATTTTGGCTTTATAGTCTTACCTACACAGATGCTTGTTGAGGAAATGTTAGAAAATTATCAATAAATTTTAAATTTACCGTACATATTTTTTTTAATAATGTTGTGTATAAGATGTGTATATTTACAAAAATCAGCATGCACAAAAAAATTCAAAATTCTTTTAAAAATACTGTGGGTTTGTAATCTTTTTCATTTATTATTAGTAAATATAGTTTTTGCTTAATAACAATATCACCTGACTTCTACAAATTAATAGATAATTTAAAAAAATTTAAAACTGTATAAATTATTACAATTAAAATTTTTTAAAAATAAAAACAATTCTTGTAAAAATTCATTATTTGTTGACAAAATATTTTGTTCTTAAGTCAATATTGTCCATAATATATTTTATTCATAAAAGCAATTAAAAATTTTTCTAATTCTATGTCTTAGTTTCATTTCATTTTATGATTCAGAGCAGATTTTCTACAACTGGGGGTTCTGTTTGACAAAAAAAAATTATGATTTATTCTCCAAGGACTTATCATTATAACTAATACAAGCATTAAGCATTATAAAAATGAATTTTACCAAAACTGACATTCTAATTTATAGTCACCTGTTGACACAAGAAAAATTAAATTTTTAACTAAAATTTTGAAGGTTCTAAAACGGATTAATAAATATAATTTAATAATCAAAAATCCTTTAGTCTTTCTTCTTAATAATAACAGAGATTTTGATGATAAAACTTTGTTTTTATTATGTTTGGGGTATTTTTTTCATCATGTATGCCCATGTTTTAGCAAATCTTTCAAGGTACCTAAACTAATATCATAAATATCTAAGTATACGTTAAATGTTTCTATAGTATATTATTAAATCTTACCAACCCATCTTCAAATTAACACTGAGAATCTCTGAATAAAGATTGTTATACAAGTTTATCACAAGACCGGCCCAGCCTTATTCGTTTGTGGAACACAATGAGAAACCTTTTTGTGGAACCAAATAGCCAAATACATAGTAAAAGCTATAAAACAGATTTTGTCTTTTTATAATTGTTCAAAGAAATAGATTTTAATGCTAGTTTCTAATTAATTCATTATTTAATTCAAGTATAGTAAAAAAAAAAAAATACAAACACTACCAGGTCTTAAAGAATTTAGAAAATTAAAACTGATACTTTCTCTGTAAAATGTGTAAAGTGATGTGAGATATATCTATTGCAATGGGCTGTTATACAGATTTGACAAAACCACAGTCAATTACCCAAGTGCAACACCACTTGCTTAAGTGAAAGTTCCAGGTAGAATCAATGGGTTCAATTTATTTTCAATCATTTCAACCCAAGCAAGGAAATAAGGATGCAAGGTGGGTTACTGAGTGTCAGAGAAAAACTACTATTAAGGAGATAGTACAATAAAAGAACAAAAATTAAGAAGACAGAAGATAAAAATTAACATTGCATTTAAATTTTTGAAGATCAAACTTGACTAGGAAGCAAGAAGCCAGAAGAGAGTCCCACAAGCGAGAAGTGCAAGAGAACTTACAGTTTCAATTGTAAAATGATGGGACCTTGCTGACAATCTAGTATTGCACTTAAATTCATAAAGTCTAGGTACCATAGAGGAAAGTGATATTTATTCTGTTAAATACACAGGAATGTGGCACATGGCCAAAGGGAGGATTGAAGAAAGGATGGTCTTAAGTATAACTTACCTAGCCACGAATACTGACCCAATCGTACAAACAATGTTCCATACACGAAAACAACACATTCTTACGTACCTTTCTTACTACATCCACCATAAATATAGACAGATCCTGAAGAAGGCCGAAGCATACAACAGCTGAAACATTGGGAATATGACAATAAAGATGAGAACAACGGTCCGAAATACCCATTTTATTATTATGTTGAAGACACAAATATGGTGAACAGTAATAATGACACAAATGAAAAAATTGGAAAAATAAAACAAAGATTTTAAGTAGCTTAAAATTAAACACCAGTAGCTGTTTAATTTTGGGTTATTTAAAGTTAAATTTCTAATCTGAAGACAGTTGTCTGTTTATTTACTTCTGGTTCAGTTGTTCAGGAACTGTCAAGTACACACCATTGGTCTCAGGGGCTCGTCTACCACAACCCCATCATGGAAGTCATATTAAATAATAAAGTAAAAGAGAAAATTTGCTTCCAAAGATACATGTATACAAAACAGATTATAACATCAATTAAAATCAGATGGTGATTTTTTTCCTTTTTTACACTTGTGCTATTTTACCGGTCCCATTATTCCCTAAATTCTTCAGTAATATAGATATATATATATATATATATATATATATATATATATATATATATATATATATATATATATATATATACACACACATGCACATATTTCAGAAACAGTAACAGGTAACTGAATGACAAATTTTAAAAAGTATATGTAACATATTTTATTCTTTTCAAAGGATTTTACCAGATTAAACAAACTTCTTATTGATGGGATTATATATGTAGTACGAATGAAGAAATATATATGCCTATAATCAACATTTTCATGTATATTTCACCCCTTCCATCAATAAGAGCATTAAAAATAAGAATATTTGGGTAATTTGTCAGGGAGAAAGTTATATTTTATCACAACTCAGTTAAAAATATATCAATATAAATAATTGTTTATAGATTAATATAAAAATAGATAATTTTTAAAGTACATAGTTGATACTTAAAGCAGTTGGCTTCCTTACCCTGGTTCTATTGTTCCCCATGACACTGAGCACATTTTGCCGCACAAGTAAAACATTTTTGGTGATTTTTTTGCTTTTTCTCACAGCTATTTTGATCTTGGGTGGATAGGTTACCCTCCCCTTAGTCAGTTTAGTTGGCTTATGATCTTGGGTGGATAGGTTACCCTCCCCTTAGTCAGTTTAGTTGGCTTATGATCTTGGACTTGCCTGGGAGTATAAGTGTTCCTATTTTCACATAATACAGCTACCAACCACCTATTGAAGCTCACAATCATAGACAGTCACTGCCCACTCTGAAATTTGACTAAAAAATATATTAACGCTCTCTCATTTATTATGGCATGGATCACATTTTTTTTCCTGTGAGCAATCTTAGGCAGACTCTTTTGGGAGGTGCTTATTCTTATTTTTAATTTTACTTACATATATATATATATATATATATATAAAATTCATCCTGTTATTTATTATATCACTTGCTTTGTTGGAGTAACCTATTTGAAATTTAATGGATTCTATTCGATTTCTTAATAGTTTGATCTTTTGGTTTCAACATAAAACAAAAAAGAATTTATAGTGAAAGCAAATGATCAAATAAAATAAGAATTATCCAACTATTATTACAAGTCACTTCCTGCTAAAGATTTTAGTAAAGCTGTTAATTTTGGGAGATCAAATCACTAATTTTCAAGATGGTAGTCATATTCTAAATTAAGTGACTGCCACTGAAATAATGTCTATCCATACAGTAAATATGAATTTTTCACATATATCCCAATCCAACAGAGTTGCTTTCAAAGCAGATAATGTCTTATAATACTAAGCCTAATTTAGGGGATAACAGCACAGGTAATAATGCTATGGTAAAATATCACAAGTGGAAAAATAGGGAAAAAAAATCACCATCTGATTGTAATTGATGTTATAATGTTTTGTATACATGTATCCTTGGAAGCAAATCTTCTCTTTTCCTTTAATATGACTTCTATAATGGGGTTGTGGTAGACGAGCCACTGAGATCATTGGTTGGTACTTGAGACAACTGAACCAGAAGTAAATAGGCAGATAACTGTCTTCTGATTAGAAATTTAAACTAAAATAGATTAAAATTAAACAGTTACTGGTGTTTACTTTTAAGCTGTTTAAAGAATCTGTTTTCAGTTGTGCCATTATTACCACTCGTCCACTAAGCCATATTAAATTCATTTTTGCTTTTTTATTAAATCTTAGTCTCGGTGTCAAACTAATCTAAAGTAATTTTGTTCAGTAAAAATCTTGGAAAATCATTGTATTAGAGATTAACCACTGGTAACAGATTGTTGTTAAAACGGTTTATTTGGATGAAGCATGAAAATATAGAAGAAAGTGAAGTCGTTGGTTTTGATTATGCTTGTAAGTATTGATAAATTGCAAATCAAATTAATGCACTTCATCACAGAAATGTTGGTGTCATTTTCTTGGCACAAAACATAATTTATTCTCAGAACATCGATTTACAAAACCCTCATTGAAAAATGATTTTAGAAAATTAATTTCCATGATTGAAAATTATTTTTTCGCATAACTCTTTATTTAATAGATTTTCCAATAGACTTATAAATCAAATTTCTCTAAGATTTCTCATTAAATTAAAGGGTTTGAATAAAAATTGAAATTAAGATACATCAAGGTCAAAATGTGGGAAGAAATATAAAAAACAACAAAAAGTGAATAAATTTTACTTACTTTTTCATTTCTTTTTATTTGTTTTCTTAATGTTTCTCCTCCAGTGGCCCATTTTGTGTCATTTGAAAAATGTGCAAAATCTAAATTTTGAAGGACAGTTGATAATATTTCGAGTTAATTTCAATTTTTTTTTTTTATAAGACGTACTTTAGATAAAATTTTTAGTAAAATATGTTTCTCCTTCAAAAATGAACTTTTTAAGACATCTCATGCAATTTAATCCTTTTCAAGGAGGTCAGTTTGCACTGAGATATTTTAAATCAACTGACTATATTAATTTTTTTTATGGAGGAAATTATCAGCCATGTTTTCTTGAAGAAGTATTTAAAATTGAAGTAGAAGAGATTTAGCAGGTTTTTTTTTTAAGATCTGGAGCAACAAAAACATAAATGATTACTATTTAATCTTACTTTAATAAATTGCCTTCTTTATATTTATTGGCTTACAACCATATCACGTTGAAGTTAAACAACATCGAGCCTAGATGCGTGACAACTTGGGAATGTCAGGTATTGTAAGCTTGGATGTGTGGGTGATGTAATGGATAATGTCTTGAAATTGGAAATCGAAGAGCTGAGTTTCAATTCCAGTCATGTTCATTATATTCACTTATGCACAAATCCTTCGAAAAGATATGAATTCGCTTATTCTCTCCCCCAGCTAAGGGTTGATTAGTAGGATTTGTATCAGTAAATTTTGTCCTTGGTATGACGTTAAGCTGCATCCAACAGCAAGGCCTCTGATCAGGAGGTTTTGAGGAAGTGTGGAACCACCTCTTAATTGCTGGTGTTCCCAGGCCCACCCTGACACGGGGTGGTAGCACCTGTTGGGGTCCCAGCTATGGGCAAATAGTGAACTTCCAGGTCTTTTCCAAACTTCCAGGTCTTTTCCAGCACATTTCCATGTCCTGGGTATGACGACAAACTACATCCACGCCCTGGGTATGGTGACAAACTACATCCGCATCCTGGGTATGGTGATGAACTACATCCGCATCCTGGGTATGACATTAAACTACATCCGCATCCTGGGTGTGGCAGTAAACTGCATCCACATATTTGAAGCAGTGATACTGTATGTTTCTGAAACAATAATGTTGCCAGCTACACGTTTCTGAAACAATAATGTTGCCAGCTATACTTTTTTGAAACAATGATGTTGCCAGCTATACGTTTTTGAAAGAATGTTGTTGCCAACTATACGTTTTTGAAAGAATGCTGTTGCCAACTATACGTTTTTATAAACAATGATGTTGCTAACTATACGTTTTTATAAACAATGATGTTGCTAACTATACGTTTTTGAAACAACGATGTTGCTAACTGTATGTTTTTGAAGCGATGATGTTACCAACTATACGTTTTTAAAACAATGATGTTGCCAGCCATACGTTTTTGAAACAATGATGTTGCTAGCTATACGTTTTTTAAAACAATGTTTTTTCCAGCTATACGTTTTTGAAGCAATGAAGTTGCCAGCTATACGTTTTTGAAACAATGATGTTGCCAACTCTACGTTTTTGAAACAATGATGTTGCCAGATATACATTTTTGAAACAATGATATTGCCAACTCTATGTTTTTGAAACAAGGATGTTGCCAGCTATACTTTTTTGAAACAATGATGTTGCTAAAATTATCCTTAAATTACGTTTACAAAGTATATATATTTAATAAATATGTGGAAACTGGATCTGGCATTAAATAACCCATAGTGGTTGAAATGCCATAAAACCCCAACCAACCAACCAACCAACAAATTCTTACAATCTAAAAATATTTTCTGCCTTTAAATAACCTGCAAAATGCTGTTCTGGTGGACCAACCCCCGAGAGGATGTTTTCCCCAATCACAACAATCTTACCCTGTTCAAGTCTAGGGCTAACAGTTACCTTTCCCACACATCTGCGTAAACTGTGCCTCTTATTCTGTAACCCTCTACCTCAATGGACTTGTACAGGGTGAACTTTACTGTAAAAAAAGAAAAGAAGTTTGATAAACATAAAAAAAAACAAATCAATTTACATTTATTAACTGAGTGTAATGTTACAAATGTTGGATACCTTATGAGGGTAAGACTCACTAAAGAAATAATGTTTCAAAGCAAGATACCTATTTTAGCTTAATTCAGGGAGACACTTAGTGAGGATTAAACTCACTTTATTAATAAATAAGTTTATCAGATTAGCTTGATCCTCAGACGTCTCTGCAGGTGCTTAGTAAACATTCTTATCTCATAAGGATTGTGTTGTATTGATGTCTTCATTAAGTTTTGATATTTGATTTTGTGAACTTTGTTTTTCACTCCTATGACCTTTTCTGATAACAGAGCATAATAATTTTCTTATCATTTTTGTTATTCTAGCTTTGCCTAAAGAGATATTCTTAATGGCCATGGAAAAAAAAGATGCAGGATAATGTATTAAATAAATCAAAACTGTAAGAAAAACAACAACAAAATTTAAAAGCACCAAATTTTTTATAAAAAAATAAAAAGAATTATGAAAGAACTTAGGATAAAATAAAATAAAATATAAAATAAGAAAATTTTTTTTTTTTAAATCATTTCACCCCAGTCAAGGCAATAAAGCCACTAAAATGCTAAGAATTACTGCATATGAAAGAAAATGAGAAAAGAAAAACATTATTAACTTTTATTAGGGAAGAATTGAGATTATGATTGACATTGCATTTAAACTATTTCTGTTAAAAATCGAGAGCTATAATAAAACATAATTTTACTGTATGCCATTCATATCTTGATGGAACCACTTATGGACTAAAAACTCAGTCAAGTCAATTTTACTTTCTTGCTTAAGAAAACTATAAGAGAATATGAGAAACAGAAAATTTTACTTCAGTTAGTAAATGAAAGAATAAAATGTAAGAATCAATCATATTCTCATGACGACAATAAACAAAGCCAATTCAGTATAAAATATTAACCAAATCTGAGTTTTGTGGTATGTAGGACTCTAAATAATTGCTCGATTTGTTTTTTCACGACTGTAAAATCTAGTATGTCTCCGAGCAAAGACAATTTCAATTTGTACAAAGATAAATCTATATGCAGATTCAGTATGCTGGAATTTTAAAATCTGAAAAAATAAATTAATTTCTCTGAGTTAAAATTATTTGAATAAATGAAGAAAAGAACAATAAATAATGTTTATAGGAAATTTCAGTGTTTTTAATGCCAAAGTCCAGAAACATTATCTTGCTTATAAATATTTCATGGGAAGATTTTTAAAACCTCACAAATTTCTTTGGATTCTTATAGTAAAAAAAATGTTTTTCTCATATGAAACTTTTTCCAAATATTTAGTGTTTAGTGCATTTTGTTACTAATGTGAATGGTTAATCCTTGGCTGCTGCAGTTGTATTTTATGCCAGGAGATTTCCCAAAGTGTCCTGGATTAGCAATATATATATTTTATAAACAATTCTGTAAAGGAATTAATAATTTCAAATAACTGTCTGAATTTATCTCCAGAAGATACAGTCATTTTTATTTTATTTAGTAAGCTAAAAATAGTTTAGATGTAATATTGAAAATAAAATGACTGTATATAGTCAAGTATAGTGTGAGTTTTTATGATCAGTTTTTATGCAAAGTGCTTTAACAGAGGACAGAAAGAGTGACACTGAAATCTGAAGGCATATTGTGATAGCCAAGGAAGCATTCCAAAACCTAAGCAGAATACTAAGAAAGAGGAAAATCTTTCTGGAAACAAGGAAAAGAGTACTAAATTATTACATGATATCTGTCCTCCTGTATGGCAGTGAGTGCTGGATGATCTTCTCAAAGATGAAGAGAAGACTTGAAGCAAAATAATTGTGGTCCTACAGAAGGATGCTGAAGATACCGTGGACAGAACGTGAGCACTAAAGAAATTTTGGAGAAAATGGAAACAAAAAGGATACTAATGCTTAATATCAGGAAGAGTCAGTTGAGGTTTCTGGAGCATATAATGAGGAAAGCGGGCTTGGAAAATCTGATACTCAAAGGACAGACTGTGCACAGAGGAAAACAATGCATAACATAGTAAGTGAGCATGAGTAAATGGATGGCGGAACAGGGCTTATAAAAAATAACAGAAAGACAAAGTTTATTAAGAGCTACAAGGGACAGGAAGTTGTGGAAAGCCATGATTGCCTATGTCCTGAGGGGTCACAACACATAAAGAAGAAGATAGGTGGTTATACTTTACACACGTAATTTTTTTTCTGGTGAGGTTAAAATTCATTCAAAGTAATTCTGTGGTCACACTTATACATAAGTAAATACAGTAGTTATTTTGTTCATAGTACTTCATTCTTGTGAGAAATATACTACTATATATTATTATACTACTATATATTATTATAAAATATCAGTATCATGAACTGGAATTAGAATAAAATGATTTAAGTAATTGTTTAATGACTCAGGTTAATCTGCATAACTGTCTCCATTTTAAAATCATAACTGATTAGAGTTTAATGCAAGTAAAAACCATCAGAGAATAAAAAGAAAGAGAACAAGATTAGCACAAATCAGACAAAACCCTAAAGGACAAAATCCCAGCCCCTTATCCCAAAAGTGGATAAAATCCCACTCTCATAAATAAATTGATAATTCAAGGAACTTTTAAATCAAATTTTAATGCCAAATTGAGACTCTCTTCACATAAAGTTGGGTCTTATGAGATACTAGGACTTCCTATGAAATGTACTGAATATGTGATTATAGCATTGTCAGAAAATATTTTTTAAGACTTAATCTAACTTTGTATACAATCTCCATCGTCTGTTTACATTTTGGCATGAACTTTACAAAAAGCACACTTCTTTCTTAAGGCTTCACATAAGGTCGGGTCTTATGGGATACTAGGAATCCCTAACTATGAAATATAACAAATATGTAACTGTAGTAAAATGACCCAACCTCTAAAAACGTTTTCTAACAAAACGTTTTTTACATTGATTTACTATGAATTTGTTACAAACAGAACAGACCCATGAACTCAAAAATTACCCGACAGAAATAAAATGACTTTATTACTGGTCACCATCAATTAATTTTGACTTTTTTTCCTAGCCAAAATTGTGAATCTCTTCCCTAACCAAAATTTTCACTTTCTTCCCTAGCCAAAATTGTGGCTTTTCTGTGACTTTATTACTGCCCATGAGTTAAGCAATGTTTTCACCAGATGAGCCTGATCAGTTGTATGTCTTTTCATTAGAATATTTACTTTGCTTTTTTTTTAGGAGCAAAATAAGCCATAACAAGACATTTAACCATGGTCATTCGTTAAATATTATTCTTGATTGGTTTGTTTTGGTTACTTCTCTAATCTTGACAAGCAAACTGTTCAATATTTGGTCATTTTTTTTTTATCGTTTAAAACTTAAAATTTTTAAAATAGGAATTAATTTTTACACTATTTACATTCTTCAGACTGTTGTTCTCATCTTTATTGTCATATTCATGATGTTTCGGCTGTTGTATGCTCTGACCTTCTTCAGATGATGCACATAGGAATTTCATACCAAAGCCTTTATTTAGCCCACCAGGGTAGATTGTTCTAGTTCCACATACCATGTCTTTTCTGGTTATTTCAGTTTTTAGTTATTTCCCTTTACTAACTCAACTCTCAGAGTTTTTGTTCAGCTCTGCTGTGAACTCACAACACTTTGGGACAAGTCACTGGTTTACTTCAAACAATGCTTTTATTCACTTGGCCATGTGTCCTTGGGACATCAGTGAATGAATTTTTGGGACTTATAAACTTAATGTCTCAGTAATCATCAATACCTGGACACAGCAGAGATGAACAAAAACTTGGAGAGTTGAGTTACTAATGGGAAATAACTGAAAACTGAAATATCCAGAAAAGGCATGGCATGTGGAATTAGAAAAATCTACCCCAGTGGACTAAATAAAAGATTCGGTTTGAAATTCTAACATATATATATGCCTGACAGTACAATGGCCAAAACATTGTGAATATAACAATAAAGATGTGGACAATAGTCTGAACAATGTAAATATTTGCAATACCTCATATCAGAAATATAGACACTGGTTAATTTTTTGTGACAATCTCTTTTATTAAATTGTCAGTTCTTATTCAAGGACAATAAGATATATGGATTAAAAAGATTCTTTCAAAAACAGAGAGAAATTGTTATCAAAAACTCTCTGTCACCGAGTAACTCTTTGAAAATGGAGAACAATTTAAAGCATTTCACGTAAAATTAAATCAGCCTCTCTACAGGAGCCTTTTCTCCTGTCTACATTGAGCTGTTGAACACTGAGTAGGTTACCATTGTGATGTCAGTCTTTGCCTAATTTTTCTCTGAAGTCAATTCAAAAAGAAATAGAAAGGAAACTGAAATAGATTTTCAAATGCCAATTTGTTTATCTATTTTGATTTTGAATTTAACAATTTCAGCAAACCAATGATAGAATCTTTGTAGCATTTTGTCCTCGTTGAAAAAATTAAAGTGATATACTTCAAATCTGTGAGAGAAATCTCTATCTATAAAAGGCAGGATGTGTGTGTGTGTGTGTGTAACGAATGCATGGCCGCAATTTTTGACGGATTTGCACCAAAATTTACATGCACATGCTCCAAGTTAGCAAAAAGACTAAGACTGACTTTGCATTTCCCAACTCCCATCGATAGTGGAAATAATCCATTTTTTCATGCTTCTATGGCAGTTTTCATGTAGTTTGTGGCCGTTTTCTACTGGCTAGAGTGAGAGCCTATAGCTGGATGCCACGAATAAGCAGGAAGATTCTATTGGCCAGCATAAGAGCCAACAGCTGACTGACACAAATGTTAACTAGCATGCTAGCATGCAAAAAAAATCGATAGCTGCATTCATCACAAGTGAGAAAAAATTTAAATCGGCATGGCACTTTACTCCAATTGGCTCATTCACTTGCTTAAACTCAACGTTGATTCTGATTCCGCAGAACTGGGTTGGGTGTGAAAAAGTTTTTGTTGTTAACATTCTTTTTTCATTCTGTTTTTCCAGTTACAAGTCCTTTTTTAAAGCCGATCGTTTTGTGTTCATTTTGTTTAGTTCTTTTTTGTAAAAGATTTAATGTTTAGTATAGAGCTTAGAAAACATTTGCAGTGTGAGATAGGCAAGACGTAAGGCATGTAGCAACATTAGCATGGCAAAGGGCACTCCTTTAAAGGCAAGGAAGGGCAAAAAAGTGATAGCGATTGCTGCATGAGTCATATGATTTTTTAATCAAGCACGGGCAACGCCGGGCCATGCTGCTAGTACAGGAATAAAACAAGATACATATACACACACATACATTATATACACAATTTTTTTTATTTACTTACCCATTTGCAACCTGTTTCATGCAGAGTAATTTTTTAAAATGGGTATTTGTTTATTTTTGGATACTCTTCACATCTATTTCTATATATGAAACAGGCTGTAAACGGATAACTAAATTAAAAAAAAACAACACATTTAATGTGTATTAGCATATCACTATATCATGGTGAAACACTTGTTCTTGCCTAATCACCAAAGTTAAGCATGATGGCACACTTGGTGTTGATGGCACCCCAGGTGACTGCCTGAGTTGTCATACCTTTGAGCTACCCCTGCATGGAGGCATAGAGGAGTAATGGATAGCAGCTCAGACGGAGGAATTGGAAATCTGTGTTCAAATTCCAGTCGAGTTCATTGTATTCACTTTTGTGCTAATACCCTTAGGAAAGGTATCTCCTCCCCCCAGCTATGGATAAATAGCAGGACAGACTGTGCTCTATATCCTTGGTTGGTAACCAGTCTAGAAAAAAGAACACTCTGAATGCAAACCACCTGTTGCCTTGTAAGTGCTGTCTCTTTAACTTACTGAGTGGAGGGACTAGGTAACCTCACCATCCCCGGTGCAAAAGAAACAGGGAAAGCCATTGCATTATTTTATAACCATGAACCACAATTGCGAGATGGAGAGAAGTGGTGACCACATTGGTGTAACATGCACTAAATGAATGAATAATGATGAAATCCTGTGCACATGAATGTATATATTTTGTAGAATATATATTCCGACTGGGTATATTTGGGTAACATTTTTAATTTAAATATTTGATTAAAGACCTGTCTATATATCTGAAATGAGGTTTTATGATTACTAACATTATTTGGATTGTTATCGTTATCTTCATTGCCATATTCACAATGTTTCGGACGTTGTACACTCTGGCCTTCTTCAGGTGATTGGAATTTCGAACCAAACCCTTGATTAAGGACTTTGATATTGATTATTTATTTTTTTTTTTTTCTATATTTCTGATTATTTTCTTGGTTTCTGATGAAAATTTAAATATAACCTGTCAAATATCTAAGTAATTTGTGATTTCACAAGCCTAACATCAAAGAGTTTCTTTTATGTCAGTTTTATCTGTTTTTGAATTCGATGTTTTCACACATCATGTCATTTGGCAAAGGATCATGTATTCACGTGTTAGTTTAAATCGTCATTTTTCATATTTTTAGGACTGTGAAATATTTTTATTATGCTTGTTCCTAAATTTGATAAAAAAGAAAAACAATGCATGTACTGACATGAGAAAAGGTGATACATTAAAAAAAACAAGGATGCATGTAACGACATGATATTTGAAAAAGATGAAACTGATTTGATGTGAAATAAAAATTCTCTTGATAATTGCTTCTGAAAATGAAATGGACTGAGACATTAAACAATTTATATTTAAATTATTATCAGAAACCACTAAGATAGTTTGAAATATAAAAAAAAATAAACTGAAAAAAAATTTAAAGAAATTTCTTTGCTCTTTAACCAAACAAATATATATTTGTATATATATATATATATATATATATATATATATATATATATATAGTGATGAATATATTGATAAATTTAATATACGGGAATATCTACATACTTTAGTGTTTAGGCAAATGAGTAAGTAAAAAACATTCTGTGTAATGTGTTTCATCCTCTGAAAGGACTTTATGGGAATAAAGTAATGAATTTATTGATGGAGTCATATATATGTATATATGATATGTCCTGGAAAGGGATATATTTGTTCGAAGTAGCTAAGTGGTTTTGGCTACAGAAACTGAGTAGTACAATCTAGCAGGTGGCAGTAATTGACTGGTACTCATCGTAGTTGTAGGCAATAGGCTTAGGCGATAGGCGTAGGCCAAAAGGTGTCGTCAATGGCTCAGTCCAATGGCATACTACACTGACGTACTATGTACCTCTACATCAGCCTGTATTTATGGCTGACACCAGCCAATCATATTCCTGTGAGGGGGAACACAGGTGTATGCATATTCATTACATCAATATATATGTGTGTAGAATAGATGTAATAATGCAAACATTGGCTATGATTATGTACTGAGGAGAAAATACTGAAATTACATTCTTTTTACAGAGGGGTCTGGAAATATAGTCTAGTAGATAACATTAAGTTATCCTATACTTTTGTTTTTATCTGGGTTTTTTTTTATCGTTTTTTTTTAAAAAGTATCCCACTTTGTGATAACACGTTTGCTATCCGTGTTTTTTTATTTTCCTAAACAGCGATATTAATAACAACTAGCCCAGACTGAGAGCTAAAGAAAAATTGTGGCTATGAACAAGAATCAAACATGTATCCATTTTTCCATCATGGAAACATCTTCACTTCTATTGCATCGAGAAAAGGGACAAAGGTTCAATTCCTGTTGGGAGATACAATTTTCTTTAGTGGGACTTCTCAATCTAGGCTGGCTGTCATTAATCTCACTGTTTCAGAAAATAAAATCCAGCAATAGCAAATTAGATCTCATTTAAATATTCATATAGACCTATCGGACACTATTTGTAACATACATGTTGGCAACACTAATATAATAGCATCATCTACATGCAAAAAAAGGCTAAAAATAATGGACACCTTATTAATAAAAACAAAAAAACCAACACTTAATAATATTAACTTTGAACATGGACATAATATCTTGACCGTCTTTTGGAAAATGAATACATTTTATAAAACATACATACAAGAAACTATTTCTTATTTAACAGTTAAAATATTTAATCCTTGAAAATGGCTAAATATATAGCCAAAAGCACTCGGATAAAAAGAACATTCGGACAGTTTTTATATAATTTATCATCCAAAAAGAAAAAATTATTAGATCACATGAGAAATTGTATAAAAAACTAAATAAAAGCACCTTGTCTGTCGTTTTCAATGAAATGTGCATATATATATATATATATATATATATATATATATATGTATGTATGTATGTATGTATGTATGTATGTATGTATGTATGTATGTATGTATGTGTGTGTGTGTATATATATATATATGCACGACTCTTCGACAGAATTGAGTCACGCTCAGTCACTGTGTGTTTAACCGAATCTAAAAATAAACACGCTAAAATTCACCTCCATTCCGTACCGTACGCTGATGGCTTAGCGGGTAGAAGTTCCGACTGATGCAAATTCAGTCGGGTTTCGATCGCAGCTAGAGGCAACCGGACGTCTAGCCACACTGATGAGCTGTGAAACAGCGAAACAGTCTGTCTGTGGATGACAAAAATATATATATATATATATATATATATATATATATATATATATATATATGTATGTATGTATGTGTGTATGTGTATATATATATATATATATATGTATATGTATTATATTAGAATGGATATTTTATTAATATGACATGTTTTTATCATTAATAATAATAATAATAATTATCTTTTTTTTAGTGGATACTTGTGTTTGAGTGTGCACTCTGTTATTAAACAGTATACTTATTTATTTTCATTTACCAGCCTGAATATTCAAGAAATCTCATTAAAGAAAATTTGCATTAAAGAAAGTGAAGAGAATAAATTTTTCTTTAATTAAATTTTTCGAACATTCAGTTTGGTTGACAAAAATAAATAAATATACTGTTTAAAGATGTTTAAGAAAAAAATAGAGCAGCTACTCAAATAATTATCCACTAAAAATAACGTTTAAATTTATATATATATATATATATATATATATATATATATATATATATATATATATATATATATATACAAATAAAATTGATAAATATATATATATATATATATATATATATATATACAAATAAAATTGATAAATATATATATATATATATACAAATAAAATTGATAAATATATATATATATATATATATATACAAATAAAATTGATAAATATATTTATATATATATATATATATATACAAATAAAATTGATAAATATATATATATATATATATATATATATATACAAATAAAATTGATAAATATATATATATATATATATATATGTATATATATATGCAAATAAAATTGATAAATATATATATATATATATTAAAATAATAAGGAAGAACAGTAAGATTTTTAATCTGGTGTTCTTAGCAATTATTTTTTAAAAAACATTGCTTGATGCAAAAAGTAGAGCATAATATTATAATTATTTTCTTTTTTAAAAATATGATTCCATTGCAACATCGAAATTTCTATGTTTCAAAACTTAAACTAAAGCTGTAAATTTAATTATAAAAATTAAACTTAAAATCCAGAGTTTAATCCAGACTTAAATAAGAACTATAGAAAAGCTAGCAATAATTACATAAATATGGTGGAAAACATTAATTGAATATTAATGATAGGGTAGCTAAACTTACCAAAAAAAACTACTATATAACCATAAAGCATTATGAACCCAATTTCAAAGCTAATTCAACTACAAGAATTATCAACCGAACCCGACCTGAAATTGGCAGAAGTAGTAAGAAAATCCAAGAAAGTGTCAATCAACAAATAAAGGATTACCTGGGATTAAAACTTTGGATCAATACCAAAGAAATTACTAATTGATTTACTAATATCAAGGAGAATCAAATTGTACACTAATACAGTTTGATATTGAGAATTACTACCAATTGATATGAAAGGAACTTCTCACAAATGCTATGAATTTTCCTATCCAATACTCAGACATTACAGATGTAGAGAAAAACATAATTATTAATGTGAAAAAATTGGTATTCATTCATAATGGCAAGCAATGGATTAACAACTCTTATGAACACTTCGACATCACAATGGGATCACTAGACTCTACAGAGTCCTCTGACCATATATAATAATATTTATCATGAAATTAGTATGAAATTATCATGAAATTAGTATAAATGACATTGGATTGTACTGAAATGATGGCCTTATGGTTGTAAGCAATCCTATGAACTTTAAAATTGATAAAATTAGAAAACTATTCCAGAGAGAACTTAAATGCCTAAACTTGAAAATTACTGTAAATACTAAATTGAAAAAAGTTAACTTCCTTGATATAACACTAGATTTAATGAATAATATATACGTACCTTACAAAAAGGCCAATACTAATTCTTTGTATATACACCCTAAGTCTAATCATCCTCAATCTATAATTAAGCATATACCTTCATCTATCGAAAAAAGAATAAGTACAAATTCAGCAAATGATAAAATATTCTATGAATATAGTAATTTCTATAATAAAGCTCTAAAGAATAGTGGCTATAAATGCCCAAAACTCAATTATATAAAAAAGGAAAATGGACACCATAGAAAAAATAGAAAATATAAAACCCCCATACAAACAAATGGTAAGAAATAAGTTAGGACAAAAATTCCTTGCTTAATTGACAAACATCTTCCTAGAGATAGTAAACATAGTACAAATTTTAATAAAAATACCCTAAAATTATGTTACAGTTGTAATGAAAACTTAGAAATGATTATTAAGAAACATAATGTTAATATCTTGGATAAACACTTATACCAAAATCAAAAAATATAGATCCTAAAATAAAAACAAATGAAGATGAAGAAAAATTATGCAACTGTAGAAATCCTCAAAACTGTCCTCTTAACAATAAATGCTATATTGAATCAGTAGTTTATTAATGCAATATCTCATCTATTGTAGATTCAGACATGGTTAAATTCTACATTGGATCTATAAGGAATGAATTCAAAAGAAGGTGGAACCAATATCAAACGTCCCTTAATAATAATAAATACTGAAATCAAACATCCCTATCTAAATATTTCTGGTACTTAAAAGAAACCAATAAAACCCCAATGGTAAAATGGAAGTTAATAAGAAAAGCTAGAGCCTGTAGATTATTAAATGACCATGCCATTTGTGCATAGATAAAAAATTATACATTATTAAGTTTCTGAAAAATAAAAATTTACTAAATCAAAGAAATGAAGTAGCTATTTTTCTAGGCACTGTCAAATATTTTCCTTAAATAATAATTAATTTTGACAAAAAATAAAAAATAGAAAAGAAAAAAAGAAGAGAGATGAAACATACATATTTATACTTGATCATTAATTAGTAATTAAATCCTAATATATTTATTTGTTATAATAATGTATAGTCTATTAGTTATTAGAAGGAGGAATGTTACTTTAAATCTGTAGGAATAAAATTTAAATATTAAAAATATAACTTACTCATATTTAAATGACCCTTTTAGAAAAACTTTGTGTATAAAAATATGAATTAAGTGGATAAATAAAAATGTCAAAATTTTTTTGTTTTTGAAAACTCATATGACATGCTGAATAACAGATGTTTATATTTGTGAGCAGGCACTCCCACCCAACCTAAACTTAACCTGAACATATATTTGATACATAAATTATCTAGGGTAATTAAAACCCAATCACCCCTAATCAAAATAGATTGAATTTTCCTTAACCATAACAACTCAAAATATTAAGATTATCTGCACTTATAAATTAAGTAATATTTCTTAGAAAGTTATTCCTAACTTGACAATGGAATGAAACTCTGGATTTTAAGTTTGTTATAATTAAATTGAAAACTTTAGTTTCAGTTTTGAAACAGAAATTTCTGTGTCATGATGGAATCATATTTTTAAAAAAGAAAATAATTATAATATATATATATATATATATATATATATATATATATATATATATATATATATATATACATATATATATATATATATATATAATGTCTTGCTTTGCAAAGGCCGTAAAAATCTTTAGCATGGAGGTCTGCCTTTAAAAAATGGTTTATTCTCCATCAACCTGAAGCAAATCAAAAGTATCACTCACCTTTCCTATATTTCAATTGGTATAACTAAGCTGGTAGTGATCCAGAACTTCACATACATAGGCAGTATCATGGACTCCAAATACCAGACAGAAACAATAAGCAAGAGTCTAATCAAACTTTTGATAGACTACACAAATATGCTGAGGATAACATAAACCTGATGAATGACATGGGAAAGCAGAGATTACAGAGCCATCCATTATTCAAGAGGATATTAAATCCTGCATCATATACTGGCACCACCTTCACCTGCTCAGGCATTTCCATTAACATTGCCTCTGCACCATTCAAAAAATGCATTGAAGTGAATTCATCACAAAAAATGCGTTGAAGTTCTGCTACTAAAGACTCAGTTACAGTGACTGGTCACATGATAAAGACAGAAGACTACTTCCTTCTGCCAAAAGAAAAAAAAAGGGAAGCACTACTAAAGAGATACAAGGACATTTTGGCACTTTGCCAATGGCCCACATTTTTTGTGGGCTCAACCACTCTGATTGGGACACAGAGGAAGTCAATAAGACAATATAGAAATAGAATCTACCAAAAAATGTCCCTTAACAAATTGAACTACAGAGGAAGGGCAAAAGAAAAGAGGCTGCATTTATGCTTTTCTGACCCCTACTGAAATCAGTATGGAAAATCAAACAGCTTGGGAGCCTACGACAAGTGCAGAAAATTCTGCCAAATCTTCATTCAAGCCATAATTTAGCATCTGTGCATAGAGATATAGAGAAAGAAAATCTTCTAATAAATTCTTGCAAAGGAAACCTAATGCAATTTCTTTAAGAAAAATATATAGGGTCCATTCATTTTTTTTAGCATGCCAAGGATCAACTTATTCTATTTTTTCACATTTTTTCAAGAAATCCTTATCTAAATTCCTTCTTTCATAGATTTATTCCTCACTGTTAAATTTTACACACTATTTATTGATCTGACAGTTCAAATTTACGTATTCAGTGAGGGCAAAAGTTTCCAACAGAGTATTCAACCAATAATTTAAAAAAAAAAGGAAGCTAAGAATTTTTACACAGGCAATAACAAAAATAATCAATGGTTTCGCATAAATGAATAGGAATTTTGTTATCAGTTTTTATGAATGCATGTTAACTTGTAGGAAAATATTGAATTCTAAGAAAGGAAAAGCATTGGCAAAATGTTATGATTTTCTTTAGAATCAAAGTAGTTATAGGTATGTATTCTCAGTTGATCATATACATTTTACAAGAATAAATTGACAACATTCTAACATATTTCTATGCTAAATCTTTGAATTCAAAACTTCAATAGTTTTGTTTGCTTATTTTGTGTAGACATATTCCAACCATTCTGTAGCCATAAATGATATATTTTAAAGATCTAAATATTGAAATATATAAGTGTACTTACTTATTTAGGATATTTTGATTGGTATAAATATTTTTATGCATACATATCGTAAACAGTTACTAAAGGATATATTTTGTAAGATTTAAACACACGCTGGACCATTCCAACACCAGGATTTGTTTTCTGACCCCTGGTATAGATTATGGATATGCACATAATGTAGTGGTTATCAGCATGGAAAATAAGATTGGCATGTTTCATTCAAATTCCAGCTAAGGTCATTGCATTCAATTTTGCACAAATATAATTTGGAAAGATATGAATTCATTTTTTTTGCCCCATATCTAGCAGTTAATTACAAGGTAAAATGGGCTCTCTAGTCTTGGCTTGCAGTCAAGTCATTAACAGTCATTATACTAATGCAGATATGCTTATTTTGAGAGTTAGAGAAAAACCTGTGTTTAAAGGCACTATTTAAACTGAGGTCATTGAAACTATCTGTAGCCAAGAGGTCAGATCTAACGATGCTTTCCCTTAGGCGAATGCACAATCAGATCCTGCTGGAGGGTGCATATTTTTCTGAAACATTTCTTGAAAATTCAGACCAGCAGATGAAAATATTGTTTAATAAATAAATGGGCCATCTACTTAAATACCAGTATCCACTAAAAATACCATTTAAGTAATAAAAACATATACATATATATATATATATATATATATATATATATATATATATATTTGTCATCCACAGACAGACTCTTTCGCTGTTTCACAGCTCATCAGTGTGGCTAGATGTCCGGTTGCCTCTAGCTAAGATCGAAACCCGACTGAATTTGCGTCAGTCGGAACTTCTCCCACAAAGCCGACAGTGTACGGTATGGGATGAAGGTGAATTTTAGCATGTTTATTTTTAGATTCAGATAAACACACAGTGACTGACAGTGACTCAATTCTGTCAAAGAGTCGTGCAGTATTAGCTTAAATAGTCACTGTTTACAAATTCACACTTCAAACCAGAGGGCTCAACCGAAATTAATTTTTCAGGAGCTATATATATATATATATATATATATATATATATATATATATATATATATATATATATATAGGGAATGGATTAAATACAACAAATATTTAATATAATATTTTCTGTTTATATGTTATGTTTTATGGATACATTATTTAAGTAAATGCACTGTTCTTTAATTAAACAGTATTAATTACATTTATAGGAGAACACATATTTTCTACAAAATTTTTTGAACATTCAGGCCAGTAAATGTAATTAATACTGTTTAATTAAAGAACAGAAAATTTACTTGAAATAAGTGTATCCATAAAAAATAGCATATAAGCAGAAAATATATTTTACATACATATATATGTGTATGTGTGTGGGTGGTTTGTGAAAAGGAAAAGAGAGGTAAAAGTACAAAGGAAAAGAGAGGTAAAAGCACAAAGGAAAAGAGAGGTAAAGCACAAAGTAATGATTTGCTTATTTTTATCCTGTATTGTTTCTTTTGAAACACCTGCTCTGGTAGTTTTATTCTTGCCTATATTTTCCAAAAGAACTTAGAAAAAAATGTAGCACCAAGAAAAAGATGCAGTTAAATTTCATTTTTTTTTAATAATTTTAAATAATTTTTTCAATTTTATTTTATTTTATTTTTTATTTTTTTCCTTTCATTCCTTTACTTGGATAGCCAATGAATTAAAAACACAAAAGTGCTCAGTTTCTTGCTTTTTCATTCCTATATGCACACATAAAAATAAATTTATTATTTAATATTGTTTATACAAACATATGAACTTTCTCGTACACACTAGCAAACATAAAAAGAAAAATCTTTGCTATAAAATGTATATAAATTTTATGATACGAATTACAAACTTTGTAATTTGTTGAAATTAATAAATTCATAAAAATCTTAAGAAGAACATAATTATGAATAAATAAATATAGATTTATTAAATATATTAAATATTTATTTAATTAAAAGAATAAAGAAGAAAAAGATAATATTTTATTAAATGAAACCATAATATTAAAAAATAAATTGAAGCTTTGTTTTCCAAATTATTTTGCTGATTGAATTGTATAAGGAGAATTGACATAATTTTAAAAAGAAAGCATTAGATAATATTTCAAAGGTTACAAACCATTTAAAAATTACAGAGCGATACATAGACTTTAATTATTTTTATTGACTTCAAATTAAAGATTGATGCTTTAATTTTTATCAAAAATAAATTAAAGCTTAAAGCAACCATTATAACAATATTTCTGTCTGAATAACACTTTTGAAAATGAAACAGACTAAACCACTTGTTAAAATAATAGAAAAATTAAACAGAAATAGAAAAATTAACAAGATGTTACTTAAAATCATGTAAATATATAAAATATTTTAATTTGATCAGGTTCACTAATATGCATATTATTATTAAATTATGCAATGATTATTAAGCAATAAATGTAATTTATATTTATATTTGTCTCTTTTTTGTTCTTTCATATGCGCATATATATATATATATATATATATATATATATATATATATATATATATATATATATATATACGAGGGTCATTCAATAAATAAGGTGACTTTTTCGGTATAGGGACTTCTAATACAGATAGAAGCTTACTTTTTTTGATTTTTCTACATAGTCTCCCAGCACTGTCACACACTTTTCCCATCTGAAGAAGAAGTTGAACTGGATTTAATTTTATTAATTCGTGATGGCTTCTATCTTATGTAGATGATTTCAATAATCTTTAGCTTATTTTTGATAACGAATCTACGAGGGTCATTCAATAAATAAGGTGAATTTTTCGGTATAAGGACTTCTAATACAGATAGAAGCTTACTTTTTTTATTTTTCAACGTAGTCTCCCAGCACTGTCACACACTTTTCCCATCTGAAGAAGAAGAAGAAGAAGTTGAAGTGGATTTAATTTTATTAATTCGTGATGGCTTCTATCTTATGTTAGATGATTTCAATAATCTTTAGCTTATTTTTGATAATGAATCTACGGGGGTCATTCAATAAATAAGGTGAATTTTTCGGTATAAGGACTTCTAATACAGATAGAAGCTTACTTTTTTCTTTTTCAACATAGTCTCCTAGCACTGTCAAACACTTTTGCCATCTGTGCACAAGCTTCCGTATTCCCTCAGTGTAAAAATCTTTGGACTGATGTCTCAGCCAGTCGCTCACAACACTTTTGACTTCATCGTCACTTTTAAACTTTGTGCCTCTTGTGAATGCTTTCAAGGGACCAAACAGGTGAAAGTCTGAAGGGGCAAGGTCTGGGCTGTAAGGGGGATGAGGGAGCAGTTCCCAGCCTAGCTCATCGATGGTCTGCATCATTTGGGCTGCTGTGCTGTTTGTGCTCTGCAGTAAGCATTTTTGGCACCCACTGGTAGCTGACCTTGTGTACTGTCCCATCAGATAAGCTCAAATTCCTTGCAATGTTATCCACTGTCACCCTTCTGTCAG